>CM060947.1:87986803-88139303 GCA_030765055.1 Mantis religiosa | reverse complement strand
TGGTGGAAATATTGTGACTTTGTGGGTTCGTGAAATGAGAAGTCCAATTTCACCACTCACAAATGTTCTTTATTTCCACCGACTTACAGTTAAACTCTTGCCAATTACACAGAATTACTTGCTGCACACATTTACAATTCACCAGTCCGTCCGTTACAATTTCACTTGTACTCGCGATTACATAAACTCCGATGCACATACCAGTTACGTACAGTCTTCCGTTGCACAATCTTCTCGTTCATTAACACGTCACTGACTAACTCTTACACCAAGAACTGCGACTGTCTCCTCACTCACACTCACTAACCAACTGACTGACTGAGCTCGCTCCGGCAGCCCCTTTTTATAGGAATATCGCCGCCTTCTGGCTTGCACGGGAATGTTCCAGTAAAAGAATGATCGAGAACCAGGTGTAAGAGAAACAGACGGCACAGTCATGTTTTTCCTCCAACCACCGCCTGTCACCACTATAAGACGAACGAGGAGGAGGTGTGGCTAACACGAACCTCCCCTGTCTTCCGCTCCCAGCTGCTTCCACAGGGTGTTCCAGCGCTCGCGTTACACTGCTCCCTCCTCAAAGCTGTTCGCCCCGAACAGCCCCATCGTAGCGTGCGAGGCGGTCCAGGTGTACCACCAGCATCTGCCCGGAGTCTGAGCCAGAAGTAGCGCTGCCGTAGTTTGTGAATCATACGGTTCGCTCCCAGGTGTCCTCCTGAAGTACCGGCGTGCACTTCCTCCAAGACTTCCGGGACCTTGCTCCGGGGAAGTACCAACTGTTCTCTCTGCGCCTTCCCATCGGGTGACTCCCATACCCGGAACAGCACGCCCTCTCTGGTCTTCAACGAGTCCCATTGGGCCCAGTACGACTTGTAGGTGGCGCTCCTCGGTGCGATGTCCTCCCAGGTTGGTCTCGTCCCTGCGTCCACTTCCCTCAAGAGTGGCCCCAAGTCTGCGTCCGCCAGCTGCTCCCTCCTCAGGCCTGCGCTATCCCAGCCTTCAGCAGGCACTGCCACAACTACTCGGACTGCTGCGGCACGCTCCTTCTCTTCCACTCTTGTGCGCTCATGGCCGTCCTGGATCTGCGATAGGACACCTCCAATGTAATGGTCGCTAGCGTCGGTGTTCACAATGAAGGCGCCACCCGGTTGTGGGAAACCCAAAATTGGAGCACTGCACAGGGTCCCCTTCGGGTGCTGGAAAGCGTCTTCGGCGTCCTCCGTCCACACATAAGGCCGGTTTTCCTCCGTCAGGCGGGTGAGGGGTTTTGCGATGTTGTCGGCCTTTTCCTCTAAATCATTAAGGCGGTCGTCTTCTTGACCCTTCCGCTTGCCCAGATTCGTGACGTCATCCCTCACGCCGGCCAACCGTTCCTCAAACTTTGCGGCGAGAGCCTCGTTCGCCGCCTTCATTTCTTCCGTCTTCTCCGTGAGGTTATCGTTAGCCGTCTTCATTTCTTCCAGCTTTGCGGCCAGGTTGTTTTTTGCCGCTTCTATTTTCGTTGTTAATTCGGCCTTCATTTCTTCCCTCTTCTCGGTGATGTTGTCGTTGGCCGTCTTCATTTGTTTCAACTTGGCGATGAGGTTGTTGTTTGCCGCTTCTATTTTTGCAACGAGGTTTTCATTTGCCGTCTTCATTTCCGAGATTAGTTCGGCCTTCATTTCTTCCATCTTCCCGGTGATGTTGTCGTTGGCCGTCTTCATTTCTTTCAGTTCCGCTAAAATCTTTTCTAATGCTGCCTCCATTGTGTTATGTCGCACTCCTGACACCAATTGTGACTTTGTGGGTTCGTGAAATGAAAAGTCCAATTTCACCACTCACAAATGTTCTTTATTTCCACCGACTTACAGTTAAACTCTTGCCAATTACACAGAATTACTTGCTGCACACAATTACAATTCACCAGTCCGTCCGTTACAATTTCACTTGTACTCGCGATTACATAAACTCCGATGCACATACCAGTTACGTACAGTCTTCCGTTGCACAATCTTCTCGTTCATTAACACGTCACTGACTAACTCTTACACCAAGAACTGCGACTGTCTCCTCACTCACACTAACTAACCAACTGACTGACTGACCTCGCTCCGGCAGCCCCTTTTTATAGGAATATCGCCGCCTTCTGGCTTGCACGGGAATGTTCCAGTAAAAGAATGATCGAGAACCAGGTGTAAGAGAAACAGACGGCACAGTCATGTTTTTCCTCCAACCACCGCCTGTCACCACTATAAGACGAACGAGGAGGAGGTGTGGCTAACACGAACCTCCCCTGTCTTCCGCTCCCAGCTGCTTCCACAGGGTGTTCCAGCGCTCGCGTTACAATATTTTGTTTGAAGCTGGAAGAAACGTTGTTCTATGCATAATTTGGTTAGTTTGATGTAATCTGAAATTTCAGGTGATGACATTCCAAGTGATTTGAGCCATTTTTCTATCAATGGTGGGAGCATATTTACTGGTATGCTGGGAAACAGTGATTTAACATCAAACGAGACTAGTGTGTCCTCTTCTTTTAGTTCAGTATCCTTAATGCGTTCTATAAGTTCATAGGTGTTTTTGATGCTTAGGCTGTTGAATTTTGGAAATGAGTTGAATTTTTTTATTAGCCAGTTTGCAAGTTTGTATGTTGGTAAAAAGGCCAATTAAATGCATACGTTTTTTTAATTCTAAATAATTCTAATTTTAATATTTTTTTGTTGCCTCTGCAGCTTAACTGTAGGTATTAGAGAAAATATTGCAATATGCTCAAACATTTCAGATTTCACTGAAAATACAAGTTTTAGATCTACCCCAAAGAAAAATAAATTTAGCACAAGGTGGATGTTTGTATGGTGCATGTGTGGTGTATGCATGTGTGTTTATTTATTTATTTATTTATTTATTTATTTATTTATTTATTTATTTATTTATTTATTTATTTATTTATTTATTTATTTATTTATTTATTTATTTATTTATTTGTTTGTTTGTTTGTTTGTTTGTTTGTTTGTTTGTTTGTTTGTTTGTTTATTTATTTATTTATTAACAGTGTGCCCCATTACATGATAACACAACATGCTTTAACTTATTGGTTACTTGGTTTTCATATGCCTATATCAAGTACATAATCTGCATTACTGTATTTACAACTTATTTAAGTAAATGTGTAAAACTAAAGAGAGGTATGGGCCTATTTACGATGTGCTTACTTCTATTATTATTTAGAGAAAATTGTGTGAGTGTGCTCATCCAGATTACAATATGCAGTACTTCTATAAGGAACTTTGACAATAGTATCTGCTTATTTAATGATCAGTATAGGTTACTAAGTAAGTGTGTGTGCATTAGTGTAAAAGACCTGAACATTTAATTCAATATTGTTTACAGAAAAGAAGAATTAATATGTGAATTCATGAAGATTGGTGCAATTAAGAAGAAATTAGTAAAACTATCCATTATTATTCACCTATCATACGAAAAAGTCTTTGCATCACTGCAGTATCTGATATTTCATAATTAAATATGTTTTTGAAAACCTTCTTAAATCAAAACTAAGAAAATCTGTAAATTATAGTGTTCTTAAAATTTTCTGATAACTCAACAGAAATTCAGTGAAGTCTCAGAAACAGTATGTTGGAATCAGATGCCTGACACCAAAAAAGGAGAGATAGCTGAGTTAACTTTCTGAAAATTTGCTGTCTATGGTCTTGTGTTAATGACCTTTAACAAATTTCATGGAGTGTAGGAAAACCAAAGAAGAATCTAAAGTGTAATTATGCAAAAATACTTTTGACTGCTTGCAAACAAAACTGGCTGATGTCACAAAGTACACTCTACCTTCTCTCCAGGTTTAATATTCCTGTCGGCTGCATTTTCTTTAGCATTGTTCATTGTTCTAGACAACCAAGTGACTGTCATATAAAGCACATGATTGTATCCCTGTAATGAACATTGGAACACAGCAGAACTGCACTTTGGACCAAATTGCAAGCTTGTTTTGTGGTTACTCTACCTGAGAATAAAGAAAATAAAACTGTAATTGCTCCATTTTTTTAACTTCAGTTATAGAACTATTAAAATAAGGCATTTGGTTATTAAATAATTCCTGCTCTCTATAGTGTTGTTGAGTAGATGTAGTAGTGGTATGTTGTTCTTACCAGCTCTCTTTATTTCTTCATCTACTGCACACTTATTATTTGAAGTTAATTCATACTCCACAATTTATTTCAGGTTATGGTGCTGGAGGGAGGTTAGGCATTGGTGGAACTGACTCTGTCATGGTGCCCACTTTATTAGAATCTATTCAACATGTTTTTATTAAAAAGGTAATGTTTTGCATGATTAATGATAATTAGGTCTCACCATTTTGTCTTCCCCTTACTGCAGTTGGAGTTTCACAGCCTTTATTAATAAATGAATATTATGAAAATATGTATATAAAACACAGGTGTCTTTCCTTAGTGTATAACTCATATTACTGTTATTAGATGCTATGACAATATGAATGAGCTCAAAATGATAAGTTATTTTTTCTTCCATTTTTATTTTGTTGCACTACAACCCATGTTTCACCATCAGGTATATCACGGGGAATTCACAAAATAGAATACTAATTACAAACAGTGTTCAATTTACTGTACAAAACAGAAGACGTTGCTCAAGAATCTGGTTATCTGTAGTGTTGATGTGGTACTTCAGTATTGGTGGCAAGGGTAGAGTCTTTAGAACAGCTGGTCTTTCTCTTGTAAACCTGGAGCACATGTCAGTAGGAGCAGGGGTTTCTTCTTTGCAACAGTTGCACAGTGGGGTAGTTATTTCCTTCATTTAGAATAGGTAGGATCTAAAACAGCTGTGCCCGCCTCGGTAGCATAGATGGTAGCATGTCTGCCTCACGTTCCAGAGGTTCCGAGTTCGAATCTCGGTCAGGGTGAGTTACCTGGATAAGGTTTTTCCCAGGGTTTTCCCGTATCCTGAAAGACGAATGTCAGGTAACTCTAAGCTCTGTGGACCTTAGGCTCATTTGAGCACCATTTCACCCATTCCATTCATCGTGCGATATGACTTGACGTTGGAGGATGTAAATTACAACAAACAAACTAAAACAGCTGTGATTTATTAGGAATTGAGTAAGAATGTAGTTGGGCCATAGGGATAGTGAAAGCCTGTGGGAAATGTTGGGGATAAAAGGTTTTGTGTGGGTTGCAATTTCAGATTTTTTGTATATATTGTTTCCGAGATTGATATCTTTAATCATTCATTTTCTTAAGAAAGTGAAGTTTTTGTTACAAATAGTTATATTTGTGTAATATTCATTGCTTCACTATAGCTAGCTTAATTTTCTACATAACTTTAAGTAGCTTTTTGCCCCTGGTCAAGGGGAATGCACTGTACTCAATTTTGGTTTTGTAACTGGCTGCAGTCTTGGCCAAATGTCTGCTCGTTCATTACCCCTAAGACACATAACCTTTGACCCAATGGAGAGTTAGTGATGTCTTCATAATGTTAATTATCACTTTTCTAATCTCTAGGGCGATGAGGTGAGTAGTGTCTTTGTTATCTACTGCAAAAGGTTCAGCTTGGGAGTCAATATGTATGGCGTAGAATATGGAGTTCTTCAGTTGAAGTTTGATCCAGTCTACTGCCATAAGAATCCTGCACAGTTCTGCATGGAATATCGCGCATTCAGGGCTTAGTCTTTTAACACCGGTGAATATCACACTAGCAACTTTCTTGGCAATCACTTCAGCTCCAACGTAGCTTTCAGTTTTGGATCTGTCTGTGTAAATCAGCACATTGGCTTGGCCAATATATCCAGAGGTATCAACTGGTATTATGTTATCTTTAAGTAAAACCTCTTTCCCTTGAAGAAGTTCCAATGTTATGTAGTTGCTTGATCACCACTTCTGCTGGGTGGCCTCTTGCTAAGGCTTTGTTGTTGTTACTTAGACGAATGGCAAGATTGATGGGCATAATGCCTGCTATTGTTAGTATTGCATCGTTGGACACTGTTTTATATGCCTTTGTGGTGAATAAAACAAATGATCTTTGTATATTTGATAATTTCATCTGAGCTCTTTTAGAAGCTTTAATGCTCCATAAAAAGTTTGTTATAAATGCCATCAAAATGAAATAATTGTAAATTACTGATTATGACTCTTATGAGTTAGAAGCTGAAGTGGAAGTTGTGCTCAATGAAAGTTCCATTTATACAGAGTAAGGAATTATATAAGTAACAGTGAAACTGAGGTTCTTCACTAGTTACAATCGAATGCAACAGTAGGTGTATTTAGAATCCTGTGGAAGCTAGGATTATCAGACAATAGAGCAGAAATTATGAACTTCTTTGTCATGCTAACAATTACAATGATGCTGTTAAGGCATTAAGATAAACTCCATTCCTAATGAAACTTGTGCAAGAAGAGCTCATTTAGCTCATAATTCGTGGCAATAAAATGTCCTTTCATGGTTCTCTTCAGCTTTGGGAATAGAAGGAAGCAACAAGGGGACATACCTGGCAAATATGGTGACTGAGGCAACATAATGGTTTTGTATTTTGCTGCAAAGTTACAAACACATTGGGGTATGAGCAGGAACACTATCGTGATGTAATTTCCTTGAATGATTTTTCCACAGTTCTGGTCAATATTTCTCATGTTCATTCGGTGATTTTCCATAAATATTTTCTAGACTTCTTCCACATTGTCGCCAGTAATTATTATGACAGGGTGTCCAGAGTGGTCGTAATCTTCAATGTCTTTTCGTCCCTCTTTGAAACATGATATATTATTGTAATATATGTATTGATTCACTGTTATTAGCTTCAGTCTTTACATATTATTCCTCTTTAAAGAGTTTATACCTGTTGTAAACTTTTGTCTTACTCATAGTAGATTTGCCAAAAGCAAATTTACATTTCAAATGTGGTGCTACGTTTTATTCCATTTTTCAAGCAAAGTTTAATGCAAATTAAATAAAAACTTGTTGAGCACTCAATAGTGCATGTAACCTTTTCAATTGTCAACAATAAACTGTGAACTAAATATTCAAAACAACTGAAAATGCAAACATACATCGGAAACATGTGTACCATCAAGATAAAGAATAGTTTTGAAAGTCAGATGTATGAAGCCACAAACTTAAAGAATTTTCATTCTTTTATTGCACCTCATAATTTAACTTTTGCTTTGGATTGTTATCGGAGTAGCTGCCACAAAGTAAAATAAGGAGCTAAGTGACAGCAGGAAGAAATGAATTTGCAAATTCACTATGTGTTCAGGAGATCAGATGTGGCAGAGCAGAGAGTACAAAAGTAGTACTTCTGTTCACACATCCAGTGGTACGAACAAAGAAATGTGTCAAGGCAACTTTTTGACAAGTCAGTGATGTCACCAGGAAAAGAATGCAACTGACAAGATGTTGACTCAAACTCAATATGTTACCACAGAGAACGAGAGTGGCAGTCACAGCAGTGGAGCATCCATAGACTCATGTTACCATCCAATATTGTTTTCTTTTTTCTGTTTTGGTCATCAAGGGGTAATAACAGAGATCAGGTGATTAGATTTTGCCCAAAGAGAAAATATTGGTCATAAGTATTAAAGTAGAAAAAAAATAGAGGGTTACTGGGTGATATTGTACTCAAAGGTCAGAGGAGCTTCAGGAATGAGATTGGGTGAGGTCAAATAGAAGAAAGACACCAGAGAAGAATATGGGGCTGATTTTTTGTCACTACAAGAATTTGTGAAGGGGGATGAGTTTGGGCTATGTCAGAAGATTTTTTAAGGTGGTCTAGATGCTTACTATCTCTTTCAGGTGAGACAAGGTTCCTTGGATTGGTATTTGATAGAAAGCTTAGCTGGTCCTCACATATAGCACAACTGAAAGTACGATGTGACTGTCCTCTAAATATCTTGTAGATACTAAGTGGCAAATTGTGGGAAAAAGATCATACAGTGTTGGTGGCTCTATCACACACTGATTTGGTCACAATTAGACTATGGTTATATTAGTTTTTCCTTAGTATGTCCATCTGTGCTGAAAAAATTAGACACAGATCATAATTGTGGCATCTGTATAGCTATTGGAGCTTTTCCAACTAGCCCTGTTATGAACCTTTATACCAAATCTGCAGAACCTCCTCTGCAGTATTGGCATGAAATTTGATTAGGAAATTATGGCAATGGACTTATTGCATGCTACTCATCCAATGTTTGTGCCTTTTCAACATCTGACCTGCATTATAGAAACACATCTCTTAGTCCAAAGCCACATGATTTTCATGGTTTTCATGGTTTTCATGATTTTCCATTATCTGCACTTGCTTTTTAGAATTTTTATCAGGTTATAAAGACTAATTTATACTGATGGGTCAAAAAGCTCAAATGGTGGTGGGTGTGCTTATGTCTATGGAACCAAACCATTTGCATTTGGATTACATGGTAGCACTTCCATTTATAGTGTAAGGCTTTATGCAATGTACTGAGCCATTTTATATGTGCATCAACAAAAGATGGGTGATTGCCTAATTTTTAAGTTATTCGCTTAGTGCATTTCAGAGCTTTTGGCAACTGTACAAACTACCATCATACTGTACAGATTATCCAGGATATCCTCCACATTTTTCATGCCTCCAGTGTTTGCAAGATTTGTGCATGGATTCACGTTGGCTTGCCGGGGAATTAAATGATGGATTTGGCAGCTAAGATAACCAACAGCCCAGTTGAAATAATTATGAATAAAAGTATCGAGATTCAACTGTATTGGAACACCACAGTGAAGTGAAAAATTATTACGAAAGTGAAGCAGATGTGTAAAAAATGCGACTCATCTAAAATTTAATAATGAATAAAAGTGTTACAAGGAAGCTAATTTAACATTAAAGGACTTATTGGGTCATGCTTTATTTAAACTTAAAGCTTCAGTCACATCACTATAAAAAACAGGATGTTGTAATCCTCTTTCATATAAATTAGCAACAGCTAATGCTAAGCTAAGCTTGATTCACAGACTTAATCGCATACCTCTGGATCCTAAATAATATATTGAGGATATATGTGTTTGGAGGACTTTAGTAACAGTGACGTCAAAATTAATCTCAAAAACTATTTGTAGTTGGTTTATTGATACTCGACACTTTTTCATATTAATGAGAGACTAGTTTCAAAGGCAATTGCCTTTGAAAATAATGAAAATATACAAGCTATATACAAGAAAATATACAATATGAATAATAATATGAAAAAGTAAGTGACGAGACCAACTACAAATAGTTTTTAAGAATATTGTGACTTTGTGGGTTCGTAGAATTAAAAGGCGGAGTTGCAGAAATTAAAATTTCCTTTATTTTCGTAGAAATTCTCTTATAGATTACAGCAACATTACGTTACATACACCATTAGTCTGCCAAGGTCGATCACAATAACAAACAGTGACAGCTGATTACATCATTAGCTCACGTTACACAGCTGGCTGTCTCTCATTTCACAACTACAACTCCTCACTGTTTACAACTTGCAACTGCCTCTTGGCCAATCGTTGCCTCTTTAAATACTTCACAGATAATTTCTAGATGATTTGCAAATAAACCAGAATGCAAACAATCTCAGAAGTAACTAGAAATTTCCATTTATCTCAGTTTGTTTGTTTTGGCAGACCCTTATATGCCTTTTATCTTTGTCTGCAGGCTTGTGGTTTTCACACTGCCCTCCTATCAGTTTCTTTTGTGTAAACAAGCCACGCGATCGTAGATACGGGTTCGCGACACTGCTCCCTCCTCGATGCTGGTCATCCCGAACAGCACCATCGTAGCGGGCCAGATGATCCAGATGTACCACCAACATCTTCCTTCGGGGCACCTTCTGTATGCGGTAGACCACGTCGTTAATCCTCTTCACCACTTGGTACGTTCCTTGCCATGGCTGTTGAAGTTTGTCGAATGTTCAGTTTGCTCCCAGTACTGGCGTGCACTTCCTCAAGACCTCCAGGACCATACTTCGGGGAAGTACTAACTGTTGTCTCTACGTCTTCCCATCCGACGATTCCCATACCTGAAACAGCACGCCCTGTCTGATCTTCAGCGAGTCCCATTGGGCCAAGTATGACTTGTAGGTGGCGCTTCTCGGTGCGATGTCCTCCCAGGTTGGTCTTATCCTTGTCTCCGCTTTCCACAAGAATGGTCCCAAGTCTGCGTGCGCCAGCTACTTCCTCCTCAGGCCTGCGCTATCTCAGCCATCCGCAGGCACTGCCGTGACTATTCGGAGTGCTGCGGCACGCTCCTCTTCCACTCTTGTGCATTGGCCACACTCCTCTAGTCAGGGTCTTCGGGACATGGCGTCTGCGTTACCATGGTTCTTCCCTCTACAATGTTCAGACGCCTGCGGTGCCGTATGTAGTAAAAGCGGGCGTTAAACACTACACATTTCATTTCATTTTACGATGTTCAGAGGCGAAGTCGTACTCCAGCAGCCTCTGAACCCAACGTGCTCTCTGGCCTTCCAGGTTTCTAAAGCTCAGTAGCCAGGTTAGGGAAGAGTGGTCAGTCCTCAGGTCGAATGGCTGACCGTACAGGTACTTGTGGAAGTGCTCCAAGGCCTTTACTACCGTCAGTAACTCTTGCCGGGTGACGCAGTAGTTCTTTTCTGCCTTGGCTGAAGATGCGCTGGTATCGTCTCAGCAGTTGTCGAACCTTCTCGAGCTGTTCTGCGGTCAGGTGATCGGCCGCCCTCTCCAGTAAGCCTTCCAACCGGGGCCCCAGGTGTTGTGTTGGCACCGGCTCCTGTGTCTTTACGATTGCTGTCACGATGACCACAGGCTCGCACGTCCCCATCTCCGTTCCGGCCTGGGCGTCGTGATCGATGTCCGCTAGGTTAAGCAGCCTCACTGGCACCTCTCGGTATGGCAACAATGTTTTTCATTCGCTGTCTTTCCAGTCGCGCCGTCACCACCACCTCCTTTCTCGCGGGGACCCACGTCTTCCTTCAAGATGACCCTGCAGATTCCAAGGCGTTCTTCGGGTTGCCGGAGTATGACCTCTTCTCCATTGAGCCGCAGGACCTTCCTGCCGTCGTCGACCGTCACCTTGTGGCTCCTGAGGGCATCCAGTTCCAGTATCACCTCCTCAGCCACCTCCGCGACGAACACCCACTGATGCACGGCACTCCATCCCAAGGTCAACTGCAGCAGGGCCTCCCTCTCCACGGTCAAGGTTTCACCCGATGCCGTCACTAGCTGGTATGGTCGGCTCGGTTTTCTCGACGGCGAACCCCTGGCTACGTCGGGTCTGATTACGGTAACGGCTGCCCCGGTGTCTACGAGCACGCAACACGGCTTCCCTTGTATCCAACAGTCTGCGAGGCTGTCATCTATCCTTCGGCTGACGGCGCGCAGTGTCTCTCGAGGAGGTGGTGTAGACGGCGCCGACGTGCTCTTTGCCACACCGGGCCTTACTCGTTCTTACGGCTGCTCTTCCTGTTGTCGGGCATCTTCGCGGTCATCGTCGCGGCCAAGTTGCTATTTGCAGCTTCCGTCTTCGTTGTTAATTCGGTCTTCATTTCTTCCATCTTCTCGGTGATGTCGTCATCCCGCTTCCTGACACCAGTTGTGACTTTGTGGGTTTGTAGAATTAAAAGGCCGAGTTGCAGAAATTAAAATCTCCTTTATTTTTGTAGAAATACTCTTATAGATTACAGCAGCATTACGTTACATACACCATTAGTCTGCCAAGGTCGTTCACAATAACAAACAGTGGCAGCTGATTACATCATTAGCTCTCGTTACACAGCTGGCTGTCTCTCATTTCACAACTACAACACCTCACTGTTTACAACTTGCAACTGCCTCTTGGCCAATCGTTGCCTCTTTAAATACTTCACAGATAATTTCTTGATGATTTGCAAATAAACCAGAACGCGAACAATCTCTATCAGTCCAGAAGTAACTAGAAATTTCCATTTATCTCAGTTTGTTTGTTTCGGCAGACCCTTATCTGCCTTTTATCTTTGTCCGTGGGCTCTTGGTTTTCACACTGCCCTCCTATCAGTTTCTTTTGTGTAAACAAGCCACGCGATCATAGATACCGGTTCACGACAATATATTGAGGAATTTACATGCATATTAAATATAGCACAAAAAATAGTGTTAATTCAAATCAATCAGAAAAATGATGCATCGGTACTACAGACAAAAGAAATTCAAACATATCACTACTTTTCAAAAGACAGATAAAAATGGAAATAAAAAAAATTACATTCTACTCTTAGGCATTTCCTAAGTTTGAGTGAATATTTAAAGATTATTATGACACCAAACTAGCACCACAAAACAGTATTTCACTCAAGAAGTTGTTAAATAACCCCTTAAAAAACATAAGAGTATCAGAACAAAAATCAGGCATATATAGGATAGATTATGAGGATAGTAACCAATTTTATATTGGATTGACAAAAAGGAATTTAAAAACTAGATTAACAGAATACTGAACAAACAGAAAATATAAACAAACAGAAAAATCATTTCTGAAACGAGAACCACACATCTGAGAGGAGATTAAAATTATAAAGCCTAAACTTGATCCTATAAACTATTTGTAGTCAGTTATGCCTAAACTTGAACTTACAACATGGGAAACATTTTTATTGTAAAAACCATTCCACAAATGGTAAATTTTTACATGCTGTTGGTGAGTGATCTAATGAACTTCTGTAGGAAATTTTCCAAGAAAGGAAGCCAATTAAAAGAGATTCACATAATAACCAATTGTGAGTATAGTGGTCAGTTGCCAATCATCTGAGGATGAGACTGGGACTGTCCTGAAAACATTCCTGTGTTTAACAGTGATGTGAGTGTAGTTTTTAAGTTTTAATAAAGTATGACTCAATAGCTGAACACAAGAAAAATGAGAGCAATTTATCCTTCCTGATTTTATGCATTCTGTAAGTCAAGAGATTTTACTGAGTTATTAAACTGTAATTGGATCAATAAAGCAGGACATAATAGAAAGAACCTGTGCTACAACCTGTGAAAGAACCTTAACCTGTGCTAGTGAACTGAAGTATGATAAGCAATTTATGACTAGTTTGTATATTTAATTTGATCTCTCCATTATTTTGTTATTTCTAATCGTTTACTTTTAAGAGAGAGTATGTATTACAAATGACATGGCTTAATTATGTTCAAACACTGTATTAAGTTGCAATAAATATGAATATGAAGTTATGCATGAAGCTGTGAGGATTAATCATTACTAGTTTTTATTTTAAGGTTCCTAATTAAGGTAACAGTGTTCATTTTATATTTTTAAACTCTATGCTTAATAAATATGAATGGTGTTGAAGAAAACAGTTTGGAGGAAAATAGTTCTGTTAGGAAAATGGTACATTGCAAGTAAAACAAAGAGAAGTTTGAATTTTATAGTACAATAAATTCTGAAATGGCAGTATTGTGTATGTACAATGTATGTATGCATGTATGTGATAAAGTCAGTGCCAAATTATTCAGAGGAATTGATTATATATTATTGATTATTCATATTAAATCACATTTTCACATGTGAGAAACTGATTACAAATAGTTTAGCAATTGATTTGGATGGCAAATTCGTCAAACACACTTAATTCAAAGAAGTTTTAACACTGGAGATATATTTATAAAGGTAGTCATGTATAGATGTATAAATTACAGAAGATGAATGGATTTTAAACATTCATATTACTCTATTCACCAAATTAATGACAGGACATGTTTTGAGGATCTGTTGTCCTACCAGTAGTAATCTACTAACTGGAGCAATGTTTTAGCATTGAGTCTTCTTCCTCCACCAATTAATTATTTACTTCCCTGTGCAAAAGTTCCAGTGATTTTAAATTTAGAAGATATACTTATGATTAAGAAAATCCCAAAAATCAGTAGCTGAGTCCAGTAATTACTTTGTTGAAAAGTGTAGGTGTATGCAAGGTTTACTCAGATGACAGTGCTTTTATAGGGAGAGAGAAATGGGAATGAAGAGAGGGACGGAATGTTTCATTTACAAGAGCCTTTCAAATTGGGGATGGGGAAGAAAAAAGATAGAGCTTCTGAAATTGAAGTGTAGATAATTTCAGTGGCTGTTCATAAATTTGACAAATTATTGGAAAAGTGTTTGAAAGTGCTTAAGTTAAACCACCGAATGGATTAGATATTTTGAATATTTATTTGAATTTGAGGAGAGGTTTATGGATATCTAAATGGAATCAAATCTTGAGTGGGCATATAATTACATTGAATAATAATTAATATACCCTATCTAAAGGAAGAGGCTTTGAAAGTTGTAAGAAAAATAATAAAGCAATGGGAATTGATGGTTTTACCGGCAGAATTGTTGAAAGATAATTCTTGTAATAAGCATTGTCTTCGTTGATAGATAGAGTCAACATGAAAAATTTAATGCCATGGCTATGGTAGCTCAATGGGTTAGAGCGACTGGACGGAAATCAGGAGATCCATGGTTCAAATCCCGGCCTGGCATTGAATTTTTCATGTTGACTCTATCAAAAACCTTAGGCCTGTATACAGCTAGTGTGAAGAAATGCTTAATTTCCATTAATTAACTAAAATTGACTTCATTGTTTCCCAGGCATTTAAACAGAATAAAGGTTAATAAATATAGTCAAGTTGGAGTGTAGCAATAGTTCAGCCCATTTGTAAAAGGAAAGTGGTGAAGTGAATCCATACAGTTACTAAAAAATAGCAGTATTCTCAAATTTGAAAAAAAAATCTGTAGGGATTTGGTAGAAATGATACAGCTCTGATTAGAGGAGAACTGAAGATAATCACTATTCTAATCACAATTTAGTAAAAAAAAAAAAAAAAAGCAATGATTATCAAAAACTTAATTAATGAATAGTTGCACTTTTAAAGAGGAAAGATATATATTATATTTGTAGACTTTGAAAAGGCCTATAAAATCATAAGGGATGCATTACAGTGTTAGCTAGAACCAAAAGGACACAGCTAAGATATGGTCAGGATAATACAAGTGGCATACAAGATTCCATACTATTTGTTTTACACATAATGTGCATTTGTTTCTTTTAAAGTAGTACAGCAATGGTACAGAATTAATCATCAGTCTGGAAAAGTTCACATTGAATAGTATGTTTAATATGATCCACAGGGGTCCCCAGGAGCCTACTGCGGTAGGTACGGGATTGGCAGTCCTGGGATCCTGAGCCAAATCTCTCAATTGGGTGTCTCTGAGTGCTGAGAGAGCTAATGCCAAACGCCCAAACAAGGTCCACATCCATGTTTGAACCTAACCTCCCGGAACACACGTCTGACGGATAACCTAGTGTGGGTTGGTAGAACGGGAAGCGCTGGGGTGACTGGGTAACGCGTAACTCCCAGCTCCTTGTTATCATGTAGGACTGTATTTGTATTCGCTGATAAAAGTCAGTCCCGGGAAGGGGCCATTACATGAGCTGTAACACTCCTGAAGACGATTGGGTCCCTCTGTCTATACATTAGGAGGTGAGACCCTGAGGTGAGCAAGGTCCAGGCCAGGACTCTCACCTAAGCTGGGGTGGTGCCCAGCATGTGAGCCGCCATTGGAGACGTTTACAATTGTGGAGAAAATTGTCACTATGGGAACTGATAAAATCAACAAAAATGTTAAGATAAGTGGAAAGGAAATAGCTGAGTCTTGTGTCCTCGCTATTTGGTTATTTTTAGAACTGAGGAAGGTCGAAAATTTACTACTGTGAACTCGTTTATTATTCAGAAGGGTCTAGATAATATTGCTGGTCCTGTAAAATCATGTACTCATCTCACAATGGCATGCAGTTTCACCAATGCAGGCTGCAAAAATTTTGAAAGCCAACATGCTTGCGAGCTTTCTGGTGCGCGTTGGATTGCATAGGACTCTGAACTCCTTGCGTGGTGTTGTAAACAACGGTATGTCCAATGAGGAGATTTAGGAAAAATTGGCGGATCAAGGTGTGACAAATGTATATCGAGTACATCGCAAAGAACGAGGTGAACTAGTGCCTACTTCTAACCTGTTTCTTACCTTCGATTGGGTAGATCTCCCACAAAGGATTAAGGCTGGGTATGAAGCTATTGAAGTGAGGCAGTATATACCCAATCCACTGAGGTGTTATAAATGCCAGTGCTTTGGCCACACGAGTGATTCTTGTAATGGAGTTGCTACTTGCGTTGACTGTGGGGAAGTCAAGCATGATGATGCATGTACTTCACTTGCAACATGTGTTAACTGCAGTGGTAACCATTCATCGAACTCCAGAGAATGTCCTCGTTTTATGGAGGAAAAGGCAATCCAAGAGATTCAGATAAGAGAGAACGTGCCTTTCTTGGAAGCCTGGAAAATCTTGCGTATTCGTCAGCCTTCTGTCCCTAGGACCATTACTTAAAGTGCAGTTGCAGCTAAGTCGGTACCTAGACGTGAAATCGCTACACAAACTAGCAACATAAACGGGGCAGTAATATCAACATCCAGCAATAAGAGCAAATTGCCTATAATATACCAAGCACCAGAAATAAGGTTTAAGACCCAATATGATAGAACTGCATTTCTGAAAGAAAACGCAAAATCTGCTTCCGAAACGACCAAGGGAAAAAGGAGCCCACAACCATCTCCTCCGAGATCATCTTCAGAGGAGTCATCTGGAGAGGACTCAGACCAGCGACATTCATCTTCGTCGGTCGAAGTTTCCAATTGGTTCAAGCCTCTCAAACCGAAAGTTCAAGAAGGGAAAGAGTCCTCCTCCATAAAGGACATGGAGCAAGAAGATCTTGACGTTTTTTGCCAGAATGGCAGGGGAAAAATAGGCAGGATAAATCTGCTATAAATGTTAGCCTAACTCCGAAAATTAAGGAGCAAATTGATTTGACCACCACTGGACAGGTAATGTGTTTTGCCATTCAACATCAATATTGAAAATGTTTTTTTTATACCTTTTGGTGTTTTATTAAATGCTATTTATAGCTTTTCATTGTTTTTTTTTTCCCTAATTTTGCTTATGTGTTTTATTGCCTTTTGGTTTTGATTTTTTAAATTTTTATATCAAGTTATTTCTGGCTATTGCGATGATATAGTTTTTCAAAAGGGCACTGTTGACCGAGCAGTATATAAATCATCATCATTATTAATATCACATCTCTTGTAAATAAAACCACATTGTGAGATAGTACATGCTACAACTCCACAGTGTAGGCTTTGATCTGCATTATGTTTACTGCCCTCTTTTGGAAGAATTTCTACCTCAAGCATCCCTCCCCACAAAAAAAGTATGGATTTAATGTCCAGGCAATGATGCAGTGCTATTTTGCTATATTTTTCAGGAAAATGATTCAACATAACCTTAAGATCAAATATCTTGTACAGGAAATTGGGAAATGTTTTTGCTGTATATGAGCAGGTTCTGTCCTGAATTAACTACAGCATTTGCATAGAAATGCCTGTTGCTAAAGGTTGAGGGATAAAACTGTTTTCCATCATGGGCTAATAGTGATCTTAGAGTGTGGTTTCTCAAAGAAAAATTAACTACAGATTCCATGGCTCATGACTGCTGTCTACACATTAACTTGGATACATAAGTCTGTTTTGCCCGCCTCGGTAGCGTGGTGGTAGCATGTCTGCCTCACGTTCAAGAAGTCCCGAGTTCGAATCTCGGTCAGGGTGAGTTACTTGGATAAGGTTTTTCCGGGGTTTTCCCTTATCCTGAAAGACGAATGTCGGGTAACTCTTAGCTCTATGGACCCTGGGCTCATTTAAGCATCATTTCACCCATTCCATTCATCGTCCGATATGACTTAACGTTGGAGGACGTAAATTACAAAAAAAAAAAATAATAATAATTAAGTCTGTTTTTCATGGACTGAGTGAGGATGTTTTTCCACTGTTCCTAATGCATACCATAGCTTCTCCTTACCTCCCTATGTAAGTTTATGCATTAATGTGATTTTGTATGGAAACAGGTCAACCTAATGAATGCAATTAATAGTTTTATCTTTGTACATAATATTAATCCTGCAAATTATATTGTAAATATTGTACAAACATTTTCACATGTTCCACATCCTGTTAAGACAAATTGTAGGATCTATGGAATGCAAATAAATGTATGTATGTGTATGTGCATGCATGTGCTTATGCGTTGAATTGGAGCAATGAGAGATGCCGAACTCAGCAGAAGCATTCCTTGTTGATTTACTAAATGTGAACTGTCTCACTGCTTTAAAGCCACAATCCTCTTTTTTTTTCTTATGTGCCTTTCTGTCTGCTGGGAGCCCTTATACCAAAGTGAGCCCCTCTAGGGGCATATTGTGCTAGGTACAGGTTTGGTGAACTCAGGGTTCCAAGCCACCTTGACTCCCTTGGAGTAAGTTCCTCCTGGTGCTGAGGGCATAAGTCATAACACTCACTGACATCTAGGGTATGTGTGGAGACTCATGTCGATGGAAAGGATTATCCTGGTAGTTTTAAGGATGATTATCTCAGTATTATCTCTGGTTTGTACCGCAGGAAGGCTCTAATTCACCAATTGGCCAGGACTGGGTTCAGCATGAAGTCGCTTTGCCCACCTAAGGCAGATAAGATTTTTCCTGAGGTTTCCCCTTATTCTGAAAGATGAATGTTAGGTAACTCCAAGCTCTATGGACTCTGGGCTCATTTGTGCATCACTTCACCCATTTCATGCATCTCCTGATATGGCTTGCACCATCCACTTCTCCCTGTCTTATTGGTGCATTATTTTATTGCTCACATCAATGATGAAAATCAAACAGGGTCACGACAGACTTGCTACAAGGTAGGAGCTGCCTTCCTCCAAAAAATACTATAAAGACAGAAGTGACAAACAAAATTTAATAACAAATATGTGGCATATAACCAAAGATTTAACTATGCAAATAAATGCATACCAAATGCACAATCTTCAAGTATTTAGGAACTTATATTCAACAATAGAATTATTACATTTCTTGTGTCCATACAAGGAAGGATTACATGATGGGCCAAGAAACTATAAATATGTGCCCACAGTGTGACCTTCCACTCAACAGCTCATCCCCTTATAACAGCAATATATACTGCCCGTATATAGAAAACCTAGCAATTAAATAGTGTCCTTTCTACTGAGAATTATTACAGTCTCATGCTGATTGGCACAGCCTTAACATTAAAGGACATACATTTAAAAAATAAAATTACTGAATTCTAGGTAAGTGAAATGACAAGCCCATTATAGCCCCTGTTTAGCCCTGTCATCCCAGTATTCTATTTAAGCTGTCGTTGACAGCGATCACCTATTTGTTGAAATTGACCAGAGACATTGCCTTACTACCGTTATTCTGTACACTGTCGAATGTGCTACATCCTGTTCATCTTCCCAACCAAGATGTTTACTGATTCCTTGGTGGCCCAACGAATGTCGGGTGGCACTCCAGCATAGAATGTGGCACTTCGGTTGCTTCAGCACCACCCTGCAGTAGACATTCTGTTCCATTTCAAGCAATTGTGCTCCAGAGCTCTTTGCATCATATAGGCCTGTAACCTGATGTCTTGACTCCATTTTGTGGAGTCATTTAATCATTTCACACCACCATCTATCATTTGGGAATCTCTGTCATGTGACCGGTAAGGTTTCACTGTTTACTGTAGCTGGCTTTAGAATTCAAAATGACACCATAGCTTGCCCTTGAACTATTGCTGCAACTTTTAGTGCTTCTGCCTCTGCACATTACCATGTGATTTTCTACCAGTTATAAACCAGGTTGAGTAAAATAAGCTATCCTTTCATTCTTTTAACTGCAAGCATTATAATTCCCTTTTCACTATCTCAGAGATGGATTGAGGCCTTGGCTTATTAAAAGATATGATTGGCCGTAACAAACTCATAACTTGGAAGAACATCTGAATATGGAAATACAAAGACTGATAAATTTTGAAATCCCATCGGTCAACAATCTAATAAAGAAGTTCATTGTTCCACCACCAGAGAGAAGGCTGCAGACAGCTGCAATAAATGACAGTTAAAAATAACTCTTGAAACTACTCCATCAAAAATTAAAAAGTTACATAGTGTGAAAGAGAACCATATACAATTATTTTATTAATTAATTTGGAAATCTTTGTTACTAAATTTTTAAAAAAAAAAAACAGTTAATTCATATGTATTTCATGCAGCAGAAAGGATAGGTTTTATTTATTTATTTGTTTATTTATTTATTTCAAACAAAAACTGAACACTGTAAACCATTTGGAATTCCAACGTTGGTAAATTTATATATCTATGACATTGGTTAAGATCAAAGAGGATCTACATGATCATAAAACTAGAAATGGAATACATAAACATGAGACAAGAAATAATGTAATCGATATGCCATACCGTAGATTGCAAAAAACATTTAACAACCACAAAGTAATTGGTATAAAAGTTTTCAATGTGCTTCCACAAGAAATAAGGAGTTTGAATATTCTAGCGTTTAAAAATAGCTTGTACAAATGGCTGATAAGAAATCCGTTTTATTGTTTGCACGAGTTTTATGAACAACACAAGAGGGAATTGTAAATTGTATTCTTAAGTATTGTGTGTGTGTGTGTGTGTGTGAGTGTGTGTGTGGGTGGGTGGGTGGGGGTGGGGTAGGGGTGTGGGTGGGGGTGCGCGCGCACATGCGCGCGCTTGCTTGTCCATGTCTGTGAGTAATGTGCTTATGTATATAATTTGTTTATATTTATATTCTGGATGACGAAGTCTATTGTAATTGTCTGTAATTACCAAATGACGAATAAATAAACATTAAAGATTTTCCAAATTTTTGTCTTCAGTAGGGAAGAACATAAATTTTTGTCTAAGTAATTCATGTACAGGCAATTAAATTGCTTATGTAAGCCTTTGTTCATATAAAAAAGTAGCTTTATCTTATAGGTAGCAGTGAATTCTGGTGGAAAGCACTGTTTGGCTTTATCAGCAGAAGGAGAAGTCTACTCCTGGGGTGAAGGTGATGATGGAAAATTAGGACATGGCAGCAGAAGGTATGTAAACAATACAAACATCATCTCCCAAACAAACTTCTGTGCCACTTATATCACCTAAATTTATATGCTGTGTACATTTACAACTAGCTCCTTGCAAATTTTAATGCTTTCTAAAATTGCCTTTCTCACTCTTATATGGACTGGCTTAGTTACAGCTGCTAAAATCTGAGGATAGGTTTTTACTTAAAATCATTCTGGACTACATCAACCTTATAGTCAAAACATCTCTCCTTCCTCCCTTCCTTCCTCCCTTCCTCCCTTCCTCCCTTCCTCCTTCCCTCTCCCCTTCCTTCCTTTCTTATGATCATATTGGAAGCTTAAACTAAACTTCTCTCTAAGTACTTTAATGTAGATTTTTAATTAGTTTTAACTTTAAATACATTCACTTCCACAAAACTATGTACTTCCAAACTTTGTGGAGGGTACGAATGATTCTAATTAAAGAAGATTCTCCCACCCCTTCTGGGAATTTAACCCGTTACCTCCGGGTTGTAATACCAGAATGTTGAGCAATTGACCAGAGATGCATTCAATCCAAATTTGTAACCAAATTTCTTTAAGTTGAATCACCCCTCAAAACAAAAATGAATGTATATGTTGTGAACAAATGACCCTGACCTTTATTCTGCAGATATATCATAGTAAGTTCAATTGGTTAATCTTTTCCAGTTCAAGTGAACGACCACGCATAATAGAAGCATTACGAGGAAAAGAAATTGTAGATATAGCATGTGGAGGAGCCCATTCTGCTGCAATTACTTGCAACAGAGAGCTTTATACCTGGGGTAAGGGTCGTTATGGAAGATTGGGACATGGAGACAGTGAAGATCAGCTCAAACCAAAACTAGTAAGAAATGTGCTCTTTTTCTTTATTCATTCTTTCTCTTTTTTTTCCTTTTTTTTCTCTATAATAAAAATATGTGAATATTTTATATGTGTGCTGTTACTAATATTAAAATAATATATATTGAAACAATCTTTTTAAGATGAAAATATGTTTCCAGTATTAAGCTTAAATGCTACAAACCAAAAGTGGTTTTTCTCATCATTTAAGAAAATTAAAGCATTAATGCTGTAAAATAATATATATTGTGACTTTGTGGGCTCGTGAAATGAAAAGTCCAATTTCACCACTCAAAAATGTTCTTTATTTCCACCTTATTCCAATTACAGTTTAATGTACACAATTACAATTTAATTTACACCATTCAACCTTGCCAGTTCGTCTTTACACGTCCCCTCAACTCAACTACACGTCCGCCCGGCTCACGGTCACTCACTCAACTGTCGCCTCGCTTGTATCAATCGCCCCGAAGTCTCTCGATTCTTCCATTATGGAGGGGGAAATCATTCTGGAACCTTCATGTACCTTCGTGCGGTAGGAGGAGGTGCCACCCCTTGCGTCCCCCCCGCCAACGCCGGTCCGCATTATCGATCGGCAACGCGAGTTCACCGTCTGCGTGACACTGCTCCCTCCTCAAAGCTGGTCGTCCCGAACAGCACCATCGTAGCGGGCTAGACGATCCAGGTGTACCACCAACATCTTCCCTCGGGGAACCTTCTGGATGCAGTAGACCACGTCGTTAATCCTCTTCACCACCCGATACGGTCCTTGCCATGGCAGCTGGAGCTTCGGGCAGCGTCCCTTGGTCCGGGTAGGACGGTAGTACCAGACCAGGTCACCTTGCTGGTGCTTCGCCTCCGGAGGGCTTCCAAAAGCCAGGTCACAAGGGAGGCGTAACTCTCGACCGAACATTAAGCTGGCTGGCGTCATCCTAGTTGTGTCGTGTGTAGACGAGCGGTAGGCCAGCAAGAACAGTGGCACCTTGACGTCCCAGTCTCGCTGATGGCTGGCCACGACCTTCCTCAGGTGTTCCTCTAAGGTCTTGATGTATCTTTCGACCATGCCATCCGACTGGGGATGTAGAGGCGTCATGCGGGTCTTGTTCACCCCACGCCTTTGTAATGCCTCCTTCATTAGGTTGGACTCAAAGTTGGTACCCTGGTCACTGTGTAGCTCTAACGGCACCCCAAATCGACAGAACACTTGCTCCACGAGGCAGTCTGTGACTGTCTTTGCCTCTTGGTTTGGGATGGCGTACACCTCCGGCCACTTAGTGAAGTAGTCCACGACCACCATTAGGTACTTGTTGCCTCGGTCGGAAACTGGGAACGGTCCAGCAAAGTCAACGGCGATCCGTTCGAATGGCGCTCCGACGTTGTACTGCTGCATGCGACCCCGACTCCTAGTCTGGGGGCCCCGACTCGCTGCGCACACGTGACACTGATGGCACCATCTCTCAGCGTCTGCTCGGAGCCTCAGCCAGTAGTAGCGCTGCCGTAGTTTGTCAATCGTTCGGTTCGCTCCCAGGTGTCCTCCTGAAGTACCGGCGTGCACTTCCTCCAAGACTTCCGGGACCTTACTCCGGGGGAAGTACCAACTGTTCTCTCTGCGTCTTCCCATTGGGTGACTCCCATACCCGGAACAGCACGCCCTCTCTAGTCTTCAACGACTTGTAGGTGGCGCTCCTCGGTGCGATGTCCTCCCAGGTTGGTCTCATCCCTGCCTCCACTTCCCTCAAGAGTGGCCCCAAGTCTGCGTCCGCCAGCTGCTCCCTCCTCAGGCCTGCGCTATCCCAGCCTTCAGCAGGCACTGCCACAACTACTCGGACTGCTGCGGCACGCTCCTTCTCTTCCACTCTTGTGCACTGGCCGCACTCTTCTGGATAGGGTCTTCGGGACATGGCATCAGCGTTACCGTGGCTCTTCCCTCTACGATGTTCCGAGGTGAAGTCGTACTCCTGCAGCCTCTGGACCCAACGTGCTGTCTGGCCTTCCAGGTTCTTAAAGCTCAATAGCCAGGTTAGGGCGGAATGGTCAGTTCTCAGGTGGAATGGCTGACCGTACAGGTACTTATGGAAGTGCTCCAAGGTCTTTACTACCGCCAATAATTCTCGTCGGGTGACGCAGTAGTTCTTCTCTGCCTTGGATAGCGTCTTGCTGTAGTAGGCTATCACCCGCTCATGGCCGTCCTGGATCTGCGATAGGACACCTCCAATGCAATGGTCGCTAGCGTCGGTGTCCACAATGAAGGCGCCACCCGGTTGTGGGAAACCCAAAATTGGAGCACTGCACAGGGTCTCCTTTAGGTGCTGGAAAGCGTCTTCGGCGTCCTCCGCCCACACATAAGGTCGGTGTTCCTCTGTCAGGCGGGTGAGGGGTCTGGCGATGTTGGAGAACCCCTTTATGAAGCGGCGGTAATAACTGCACAGCCCCAGGAAACTGCGCAGCTCTTTCTTATCCCTTGGGCGAGGCCAATCTCTCACGGCCTTTGTCTTCTCCGGGTCTGTGGCCACTCCGGTTGCTGAGACTATGTGGCCCAAGTAGTTAACTTCCTTGCGGAAGAGCTGGCATTTCTTCGCGTTCAACTTCAAGTTGGTCGCCTTTAGTCTCTGTAGCACCTTACTCAGATTCTCAAGGTGATCTTCAAAAGTCTTCCCGACGATGATGATGTCGCCCAGGTATAGCAGGCAGGCACCGTAAGTCAGCCCTCTCATCACTGACTCCATGAGGCGCTGGAAGGTAGCTGGTGCGTTGCAGAGGCCAAAGGGCATAACCGTGAACTGCCAGAGCCCTTGGCCCGTCGAGAATGCGGTCTTCTCCTTGTCTCTTGGGTCTAGAGCTACCTGCCAGTAGCCCGACTTCAGGTCCAGGGTCGAGAACCACTGTGCACCAGCTAGCGTGTCCAGGGTGTCGTCAATCCGGGGTAAGGGAAAACAATCCTTCCGGGTGACAGCGTTCAGCTTTCTGTAGTCTACGCAGAAGCGCAGCTCGCCGTTCTTCTTCACCAAGACTACAGGGGAACACCAAGGGCTGTCAGACTCTTCAATCACTCCCCTGGATCTCATGTCCTCCAGCATCTCTCGTACCGCCCCTTGCTTCGCCAGCGGAACGCGCCTATGTGGTTGCCGAATAGGCCGGGCGTCCCCGGTGTCGATGCGGTGAAGCACTTTGTCCGTGCGGCCGTAGTCATTATCACCTTGGCTGAAGACGCGCTGATACCGTCTTAGCAGTTGTCGAACCTTCTCCAGCTGTTCTGCGGTCAGGTGGTCGGCCGCCCTCTCCAGTAAGCATTCTAGCCGGGGCCCCAGGTGTTGCTTCGGCACCGGCTCCTGTGTCTTGTCGATTGCTGTTACGCTCACCACGGGCTCGCACGTTCCCAACTCCGTCCCGGCCTGGACGTCATGATCGGTGTCCGTTGGATTTAGCAGTCTCACGGGCACCTCCTCTCGGCACGGCAGCAGTGCTCTGGCTACACACAGTCCGTGTACAGGCGTCTTCTGGTCCAGCATCATGTTCCTGGTTCTCTGGCCCTCCAGTCGCGCCGTCACCACCACCTCGCTCCTCGCGGGGACAACCACGTCTTCGTCCAAGACGACCCTGCAAATTCCAAGGCGCTCTTCGGGTTGACGGAGTATAACCTCTTCTCCGTTAAGCCGCAGGACCTTCTTGCCGACGTCGACCTTCGCCTCATGGCTCCTGAGGGCATCCAGTCCCAGGATCACCTCCTCAGCCACCTTCGCGACGAACACCCACAGACGCACGGCACTCCGTCCCAAGTTCAGCTCCAGCAGGGCCTCCTTCTCCACAGGCAAGGTGTCGTCCGATGCCGTGACAAGCTGGTATGGTCGGCTCGGCTTCCTTGTCGGCAAACCCTTCGCCACGTCAGGTCTGATGATGGTCACGGCCGCCCCGGTGTCCACCAGCACGCGGCACGGCTTTCCTCTTACCCAACCGTCCGCGATGAGGCTCTCATCCATACGCCGGCTGACGGCGCGCAGTGTCACTCGAGGGGATGGTGGTGATGGCGCCGACGTGCCCCTCTCCACGACGGCCCGTACTCGTTTTCCGGCTGCTCTACCTGGTGTGAGCAGTCTCTCTGCAGGTGTCCGGGCTGTCCACCCCCCCCCCCCAACACAGGCCACTAGGTGTTCGCCGGCGTCCCTCAGCTGCTCTTCTGTCTCCGGCGTAGCGGACACTCCTCGTTCTCGACGTCGGGATAGATGTTACTTTGGCCGCCTCCATCCTTAATGCCGCTGTCAGCGCCTCGTGGATGGTTTTATTTTAGCCGAGCATTAGGCGCTGACGAATCTCCGTGTCCCGTACCCCGTCGACAAAATTGTAGGCGGCTTCCCGGGATACGAACTCCAGTGGCAGGTCAACTAAGGCCTTACTAGCCAGCTGCTCGATCGCTATGGCGAACTCCTGCAGCGTCTCCCCCGGCTGCTGCGACCTTGCCTTTAGCTGGCTGCGGTATGCTGCGGCTAAGCGGTGGTTCCCGAAGCGATTCTCCAGGGCCTCCCAGATGTCCTTGGGCGCCGCCGTCGTCTGCACCGCGTTTAGGACTTCCGCGGCCCGTCCGTGGAGGCTGGCTATTAACTGTGTGGCCTCCTCCTCCGGTGGCCATCTGTTGTGCCTGGCCACTGTGTGGAACTGGCGGCGGAAGACTTCAAACGTTGACGCGCCGTCATACTTGGGAGGTTTGACGCGCGCAGATGTTTTGTCGCGTCCCGGCGCGTCGGCCTTCAAATCCTTCAGCTTCCTGCCGACGACGTCCTCCACCATGGCGTTCAGGGACTTGACGCTGCTGTCGGCCTTTCCCTCCAGGTTGTTTACGCGGTTCGCGAGGTCTTCGACGTCTTCAACCATGGCGTTCAGGGACTTTGCGTTATTGTCGGCCTTTTCCTCCAGGTCATTGAAGCGGTTCGCCAGGTCCTCGACGCGCTCGTCCACTTGGCCCATCCGCTTGCCCAGCTCCGTCACGTTATCCCTCACGCCGGCCAACTGTTCTTCAAACCTTGCGGCGAGAGCCTCGTTCGCCACCTTCATTTCCGTGGCCAGACTGCCGTTCGCGGCTCTCATTTCTGTTGTTAACTCGGCCTTCATTTCTTCCATCTTCTCGGTGATGTTGTCGTTGGCCGTCTTCATTTGTTTCAACTCTGCTGCCAGGTTGTAATTTGCCGCTTCTGTTTTTGTTGTTAATTCGGCCTTCATTTCTTCCATCTTCTCGGTGATGTTGCCGTTGGCCGTCTTCATTTCTGTCAGTTCCGCCTTCATTTCCATCATCTTCTCCAAAATCTTTTCCAATGCCGCGTCCATGGTTGTAATGTTCGGTGATGTTGTTGTCCCGCTTCCTGACACCAGTTGTGACTTTGTGGGCTCGCGAAATGAAAAGTCCAATTTCACCACTCAAAAATGTTCTTTATTTCCACCTTATTCCAATTACAGTTTAATGTACACAATTACAATTTAATTTACACCATTCAACCTTGCCAGTTCGTCTTTAGACGTCCGCTCAACTCAACTACACGTCCGCCCGGCTCACGGTCACTCACTCAACTAACTGTCGCCTCGCTTGTATCGATCGCCCCGAATTCTCTCGATTCTTCCATTATGGAGGGGGAAATCATTCTGGAACCTTTGTGTACCTTCGCACGGTAGGAGGAGGTGCCACCCCTTGCGTCCCCCCCCCCTGCCACCGCCGGTCCGCATTATCGATCGGCAACGCGAGTTCGCCGTCTGCGTGACAATATTCTGTTTATAAATCTCATTCCTCAGTAAGTAAATTCATAAATCTGTAAATATTAATCCACAGAGCTTTCAAATGTTTAAAGCAAGCTGGTAGTTTAAAGTAATTAAATACTTCAGATAAGTGGAGAATTGAAGTCTCTGGCTTAAAATTGCCTAAAGTAGCATCACAAAAAGAATGGTCAATGATAAAAGTTATTCTCATATATTTTCAGTGTTTTGTGAACATCAGATCCCAGCATTATGTGGTCAACAGAATAAATCTGGCTGGGGTGAAGGTAGTGTGCCCCAGGTGCCCATTTAGAGAGGGCACCAAATAAACAAAACATCTATTTACACCTGTTCAATCATGTACTTATATGGCTACATAATGAATGACAACTGGTTGCTTGAGATTAAGTACTAAATTTATTTCCTCAATAAAATCATTTAAATGATTGTATTTATAATTTGTGTAAAGCATAACATACTGTGTTATCAAAATCAACTGACATACCTCAACCTTGAAGGGTATGAGTTTACATTGTTGTCACCTTTTCATTGCTATTTTTGCTATGTATACATGCATGTAGTCAATGTCATCAGTTCCTACAGTACATCACTAAGCAGTGGTATGAGTGCATAGCATGTCAAAAAAGCTATCTGGGACAACAAACAGAAAAAGGACAAAGAAAAAGGAAAAAGAGGATCAGAAAATCTCATTGTTTATGTTCTTTTGGTTAGGGGGAAAGAGACAAGGTAAGTGAAATAAAATACAATAAATAAGGCACTGGTTAGAAGCAAATAAATACAAATAAATACCTTTGAAAGTAATGAGTCAGTAACTCAAACACAAACATCACTTAAATTATCCTTACTTGGACATGTTTCGGAGAACAGTTTGTCCCCATCGTCGGCAATTATCCAACTGTCAGATAACTGCTGACGATGGGGACAAACCACTCTCTGAAACATGTCCAAGTAAGGATAATTTAAGTGATGTTTGTGTTTGAATTACCGACTCATTACTTTCAAATGTTAAATACATCACTGTTTCTAACCTTTTACTTCAAATAACAAATAAATACATCAAAAAGGCAAAACAAAGACTAGGTACATAAGCATTCAGACTCAATCACTAAATTCATATGAGGCATAAAACAGTTAAAGATGGAGGGATGTAGCTTTTACAGCATACAAGTCATGAATAATAGATAAGACTCAACATAGAATTAAAAATGCAGTATCACCTATTCCTAATGTGTTGCACAGCTTCTTTTCCCCCCATAATTTGAAAATTTAAATTGATGAATGTGACTTAAATTAATATTCATTATGTATTGTGGGTGTACAGGCATTTTGATGGCTAACTGTGAAGGTATTAATAATATGATAAAATGATAAGACAGAGTAAACCTGAACTCACTTTATTTGTCATTAGAATAGTTATGCCAAAGCTAACTTAAATCACTTTCTCTCTTTTTGCATTGTTTTGCTTCTCTTGCTGGAAAACAACAAAAGTGGTGAAATGGTTTGACTCTCACTTGATTTCTCAAGCATAAAAATCTGACCAGCTGTGTACTATCCACACTTTTGCTTGGGGCAACCTTTGAATGTAGTAGGCTTCACCTTGATGTGCCATGCCATATAGTGCAGTGCTTCGCTGGTTGGATCTTGTGGAAATTCCCCTTAGTCCGGGTAAGGTGATGTATGCATTTCTACCAGAAACTTCGTTGTAGGATTGTTTCAGCTTCCTTCTGGATCATGCCAGATCACATTCTATCTGGAGTTGATGACACTCCATGGGGTTCCATGATCGCTGACTCTCTTGGTGCACCTCCACACCCATTTCAATTCTGGTGGACCCAGCCGTAGCCTCTGCTAGGGTTACATTGCAAACCCCAGGATATTTGTTGGGGCTCTGGAGCGTTACGTCATCTCATCCAACTTGCAGAATTCTCCTGCCAACATCGACCATCATTTCGATCTCCCGAGGGCACCAGACGAAATATCACCTTCTCTCTATCACCTTCGCGATGAACACTCGTTGACTTACAATGCTTCACCTCAAGGTCAACTACAGCCAGACTTCTTTCTCCTCAAGCAAGGCTTCACTCTATGCTGCCACTGTTTGGAGTGGCAATCCAGTTTCCTTGATGGCAAGCCCTCCACCATGTAAGGTCTAATTATGCTCACTGCAATACCCATGTCCACCTCTATCCTGCAGTCCACAATGATGTACTGCAATCTTCTGCCCAAGACATACAAGGCCCACCTCGGTAGTGTAGATGGTAGCATGTCTGCCTCACGTTCAAGAGGTCCCGAGTTCGAATCTCGGTCAGGGTGAGTTACCTGGATAAGGTTTTTGTCAGGGTTTTCCCTTATCCTTACAGACGAATGTCGAGTAGCTCTAAGCTCCATGGACCCTGGACACATTTGAGCATCATTTCACCCATTTCATTCATTGTCCAATATGACTTAACGTTGGAGGACGTAAATTACAACAACAAAAAAAGAAAAAAGATATACAAGGTCATCCAACATGTCGTACACCTTGCCAGCCTTAACTGTTTCCTCCCTGCTCATCCATTTGACCATTGACAGTCCCTCACCACATGTTCCAGGTGGCCACTTAGCCAACACACATGGCTGAGGAATCGCTCACATCCTTGAGCTGATCCTCTGTTACCAATATACTGAATACTCCTAATGTTCAAAATGGGGACAGTTGTCACCTTATCTGCCAGCTACTGCTTCCTCAAATCGGTGCCGTCCACTCCATCCATAAGCACCGTCCGTACCGTGAAACCGTCTTCTGGAATGCTAAGCCATCTGCTCACATCCTCCAAAACATTACCACATTAGCCAAGTTCTTCTTCCTTTCTGCCGAGCCTCTAATAAAAGAACCTTTAGCAAGCTGAAATTAATAAAAATGTACCTACGAAACATTACAACAATGCCTGATAAATCTCAGCATCAGAAATGTGGTTGGCTGCTAATGCTCATGGAGTTGGAGAATTTCCATTTTCCTTCTGGCCTCCCAATACCGTGTGACTAGTTGTGCTGTCAGTTCTCCATCTGTTTTTCTCAGGACATCAGAAATGTTGAACATGAGTGTGCTCCTAAGCTCTCAACCTAATTACATAATAAAGTAATCTGCATCAAGAAGCTTTGCAAAGTTATATTTTAAAATAATGATTTAGTAAAATGTTTATTATATCTTTACATTTTTAATCTGCAAAACACAGTAAGTTATACTGCATCCTAGAGTGATAATTGTAAAATTGAATATATATTACACAGTTTTACAAGTAGGTAATTTAAAAGTTTTTTTTAATATAATAATTTTTATGATTAAACCATTTTGATATTGTCTCACATATTTGTATTAAATCTCAAACTTTGGTTACATCTGCCATTTATAACATAGTGAATTAAACAATTTAAGTATGTTAAATTAATTGATAAATTAATTGATAAATTAATTTGGGGGGAAGGGCATTATGAAATACTCCAAAATGTGAAATAAAGATTGAAGCATTCATTTAGTATGATGGAGAATGGTGAGGTAAGATGGTGCCAAATTCCACTTATATGCCAGATGAAGGAGAAGCTCCCTCTTGTTCAACAAAGTAATGCTTTTGATGTTTTCATACATGAAAAATTATAAGTTGTTTAAAGTTTGATGTATGTTTAATAGCCATGTTAACTTAAGTTAGATGCATAGGCATGGAAAACTTAAGAGCAGTAGTTTGAATCTGAGCCATAACATTAAATTTTTAAAGGTTTAACTCATATCTCCTACTTTTGATAAACATTGTAGAATTTTACAATAAAATGTCATAATTTGCTGCATACTTCACCTTTCTTTTTAAGACACCAATTTTTTAAACAAAAAGTATTATTTTTCATGGCCATGTTATTTGTGCTTTCATCCCTCATACTTATCAGTCAACTCACCAATATCAACTCTTTCTCATAATTGCTGTTCACTATTAAGGAATACAGTGTTTGATTTGCAGGTTGAGGCTCTGCTTGGTTATCGTGTAATGGACATTGCTTGTGGCAGTGGAGATGCTCAGACACTGTGCATAACTGATGATGATAATGTTTGGTCTTGGGGAGATGGTGATTATGGAAAATTAGGACGTGGTGGTTCTGATGGTTGTAAGGTAATATTTTGCAACATATTTAAAATATCTTAATGTTTAAAACATTGAATAAATTATTGAATAAACTATTAATGGTTTAATAATGAAGCCAGGGACTTAAGCACTTACAGTATAGTAAGTCACCACAGACAGTGGTATCTCATGGTATATGAGAATCCTAGTGATTTACCAGGAACAATACAAGTCAGTTGGAGAATTTAATGTCATGCTGGTATGTCGCCATGATAGGTTAATGTTTAAGAGCAGTTGGATGGAGACCGGGAGATCCATGGTTAAAATCCCACCTATGCAGTGAATTTTTTCAGTCTGACTCTACCTATCAAAACTTTGACCCAGCTTCATAAGATTTTTTCATAATATTTTTAATGCCATTTAAAAACACATTTTAAATGAGCTACATTTCTTAATGCTAGCTGAAACGTGGCTAGGGAGTAATAAATGCATTAAGGGTCAGATGTACGGTTCTTTTGGTATACATAGTGTAGCAAAAATATTAAGCATTAATTTTTGGGGATATAGTTTTAATTGAACATCTTAAATATTTTATATAGAAATATACAAGGAATATAAATTAGAGAATTCACATTCTAGCAAGAATGGGCAATATATATAGACCATACATATGTAATTTATATTATGGGGTAGATGCTAAGTAACTTCAAAGTAATGAATATAAGTACAGAATGTGATTATTTTGTAGTGGTTTTAGACATTAAAATACCTGTCTTCAGGAGAAGAAGCATTAAGAAAAAATATAGAAGATTAATGTGGATAAAGGAATATCATAATGAATTTAAACATGGAGGAGTTTAAAGTTATGGGAAAATGTGTCAATGCAAGATAAACTTTATCAAAGGAAATTGAAATTAACAAAGCAGCTGACATTTTAAACTCAGTTATTCAAAGGGTTGAAGAGAGAATTTATTAAATGTATGAGAGGTAGTTTGATGAGGGATGCAAAGTAACTAAAAATATTTGTGAAACAATTGCAGATTAAGTGAGTAAACTAGGTGATAAAGAAGTAAAGGAAGAATAGCTGCAAGGAAAGGATTTCTACAAACCTACAGATAAATCAAAAGAATGACAATTGGAGAATCAAATTTTTTATGTATAGTAGTAGTAGTAGTAGTAGTAGTTTTATTCATCCGTTAAGTCAATACAATGACAAAACATATTTTTCATGTGAGCTACAAAGCTGTCTACACCTATATAACTATATTTGATTGATTTGGCCACTCGTTGTAAAGCATGTGCTAAACATGTAATATTATTAATTTAGGATACAAGTTACAGTAATGAGTTGCATTCTACGATGAACCTTGCCCTCGCTAGTAGTGCTGCGTGGTGTAGCCATGCCTGGCTGCTCTTATACTGCTCAAGGAAATTGGTACAAATTTCCTAGCCCTGCTGATGACTTTATCTTCAAAAATTTACCTAATTAATTGCAATGATATATCAGCTGTATGAGCTGTAGCGGAATCCTGTTGAAAATATGCCGGTGTGCACTCAATGTCACACAGATATTCCGGGAATGATTTGATTATTGCATCGCTGTATCTCTGTCCATTAACTGTTTCGTCAAAGAATATAGGTCCTATATCTCCGTTCACATTCACAGCACACCAAACACCAATTTTCAGGTCATGCCATGGCATTTCATGCACAATATCAGGTCTTTCTGCAGTCCAGTATCTATTGTTTTATGTTTTGCTGTATGGCCATGTAACAAAAACCATGATTATTAAAAAATTAACTTTCGGTCCATAGAGCCATCATTAGCTTTACCTTCCACCCAATTTTAAAAATCTACTCTACTCTACTTACATGGTTGTAATTCCTGAACTGCAGTTATCTTATATGGTTTTAATTTTGAAAGTATAGTGGCTTTCGCAGTCGAGGATTGTGAAGCACCCATTTCTTGTGATAACCTACTCAGAGACTTTCTTCGGCTACGTTCTAACTTTTGTCCTATTCTATCTATATTGTCCTCTGTAAGCACTTGACTTGTTCTTCTGAGTTTCTTATTAAGAACAGAACCAGTTTCCTATTCTATCGATATTTTCCTCTGTAAGCATTTGATGAGTTCTTCTGGGTTTCTTATTAAGAACAGAATTAGTTTCTGTGAATCTCTGTGCAGTTTACAAATTGTCTCTCTGTGTGGTGCAGGAATACCAGAAAGTCAGTCTACAAATAGCTATGTCACTTCTCTACAAGGCTCTGTTCGCACATAGGAATCATACATGCATATGTAGTGTGCTAGAGTATATGCACTTCTTGGCTTTATAACAGAACTAATCAGAATTTGACCACAAAATACACAACAAGAACCCACACTAGCAACTGCCGAACATGCACTGATGTAGCGAAAGGTGGGTGCCAGGAACAGTGAGAAGCACTGTGCTTATGCAGCTACTTCCCTCAGACCTATCATTTGGGCAGCCATCAGTGAAAAATAAGGCTCTGTAGTAACTCTGTAGCATTTAAAACTTACTTTGCACCTACTTAAAGATGCACATGCAGCTACCTCCCTCCGGCCGGTCAGTTGGGCAGCCATCAGTGAAAAATAAGGCTCTGTAGCAACTCTGTAGCATTTAAAACTTACTTTGCACTTACTTAAAGATGCACATGCAGCTACCTCCCTCCGGCCGGTCAGTTGGGCAGCCATCAGTGAAAAATAAGGCTCTGTAGCAACTCAAAAGAAATCCAGCATTAAAACTTACTTTGCACCTACTTAAAGATGGAATCTTCCACTCTGATAGATCAGGTATCAGACTGATTTTACAGAGTGTAATCCAATATCATAGACAAGACAAAAATAAACTTGAAAACTAGACCAAAAGGACATTTTCATTGCATAAAATGCAAATTGAAAAAAAATCTGTTGCAGCATGTTTTTGAAACATGACATTCCAGAAGCTAACCTTCTTAGAAAAGTATGTTATCTAACTGAACTCTCAGTATGAGAAAACTCCACATTACAAAAAAGAAGGATTGAATTATGAATTTTGATATCTTGTCATAAACTAGCTCAGAAATTATTAATATTTAGATGAGTCGTATTTATTACACATCTGCTTCACTTTCGTACCTATTTTGAGGTACCTATTTTGAGGAAGCAGATGTGTAATAAATACGACTCATCTAAATATTAATAATTATTTCGCTTCACTGTGGTGTTCCAATACAGTTAAATCTCGATATAGCTCAGAAATGTTATACGACCTCTGCCAGAAATCTCCAAAATATGCAAAGCATGAGACAACAGAATCACATAAACTAGTTGGTAGTATGCTGAAGATAAGAGCAAAGTTTACCAAAGCAGCATGTCCAATTTTCCCAACTAAGTGTAAATCTTAATAGCCCTCAGTCAGTATAGCACAGTATTTAAGTGAAGAAAATAAGTAGATCTGGTCACTGAAAAAGGCAAAATAATAAAAACAAACCCATAATTAATTAGATCAAATAAATTAAACAGTAAATATCTTAAATATTAAAAGCAGAAGTGACTCACAAATCAAACTCAAAAAAAGTAAATATCTTAATACTGGAATATTATTATAAATTGCAAATATGAATATGACTGCCAAAGGGCAAGGGCTGAATACTTTTATATTTGCATATAATTAGCTTAGTACAAATAAACTATGTGAAAATATGTACATGCTTCAAAAATTATAACAATTTTATATCTACAAACTTATTGGGTTCCTGCAATATTAAAACACAAATTGTTCTTGTATTAATAGTGTAAGAGCTGAAATGTAATTTTTTTTCTATTTAGTATTATTTATTATGTCTTGAATCAAAGTTTAACATTTTGTTTTATTAATAATATGATTCTTTATTTCAGATACCATTAAAAATCGAATCTTTGGCTGGTCTAGGAGTGATCAAAGTGGAATGTGGATCTCAGTTTTCTGTAGCACTTACACGCTCTGGCAGTGTTTACACATGGTAAGCAAATAATGCATTGTTAAACACAAAGCATAATCCTAAACTAATAAAATAGACAAAGTTAGCATAAAACAAACTAGGAAAAACAAGAGAGATTTAATATATTCTTTTAGAATATTCTGAACATCTGCATTGGGAAGGAATGAGGTAATAAATTATATTGATGTTATTAAATTTTAGATGAGTCGTATTTCTTACACATCTGCTTCACTTTCGTACCTATTTTGAGGACATGTTTCGCAAATTTTCGTTTGCATCTACGGCTCTTGTCGCACAAGAGCCGTAGATGCAAACGAAGATTTGCGAAACATGTCCTCAAAATAGGTACGAAAGTGAAGCAGATGTGTAAGAAATATGACTCATCTTAATTTAATAATTTTTCGCTTCACTGTGGTGTTCCAATACAGTTAAATCTCGATATATTGATGTTGTTTGCTATATCATCTATTTCCCCCCAGGGGCCTACTGCGGTAGGTATGGGAATTGGCGATCCCAGGGTCCCAAGCTAAATCTCTCGATTGGGTTCATCTGCGAGGTGAGAGTGTTCTTTCAGATGCCCAAACAAGATCCACATCTGTGTTTGACCCTAAGCTCCCTGAACACACATCTGACGGATAACCTAGCGCAGGTTGGCGAAGTGGGAAGAGCAGGGGTGACTGGGTAACACCTAACCCCCAGCTCCTAGTTATCAAGTAGGACTGTGTTCGTATCCGCTGATAAATGTCAGCTCCAAAGACGGGCCAATGCATGAGCTGTTAAACTCCTGAAGGCGATTGGGGCCCTCTGTCTAGACATTGGGAGGTGAGACCCTGAGGTGAGCAAAGTCTAGGCCAGGACTCTCACCTAAGCCAAGGTGGCACCCAGGATGTGAGCACGCCATCGCTGAACGTTTGCAATGGTGGAGGATATTGTCGTTATGGGAACTGATAAATTCAACAAAAATGTTAAGAAAACTGGAAAGGAAATAGCTGAGTCTTGTGGTCCTTGCATTTTGTTATTTTTAGAAGTGAGGAAGGTCAAAAATTTAGTACCGTGAACCCATTTATCATTCAGAAGGGTCTAGAAAATATTGCTGGTCCTGTAAAATCATGTACTCAGTCTTGCAATGGCATGCTCCTGGTCGAAGCAGTTTCTCTGACTCAGGCTACAAAACTTTTGAAAGCCAATATGCTTGCGAGCTATCTGGTGCACGTTGAATTGCATAGGTCTCTGAAATCCTCGCTTGGTACTATAAACACCAGCATATTGGACGGTATGTCCAATGAGGAGATTCAGGAAAACTTGGCAGAACAAGGTGTGACAAATATATATCGAGTTCACTGCAAAGAATGAGGTGAACTAGTGCCCACTCATACCCTGTTTGTTACCTTTGATCAGCTAGATCTCCCACAAAGGATTAAGGCAGAGTGTGAAGCTAATGAAGTGAGCAGTATATTACTCAATCCACTGAGGTGTTATAAATGCCAGCGCTTCAGCCACACGAGTGATTCTTCTAATGGAGTTGTTACTTGCGTTGACTGCGGGGAAGTCAAACATGATGATGCATGTACCTCACCTGCAACATGTGTTAACTGCAGTGGTAATCATTCATCTAACCCCAGAGAATGCCCGCGTTTTATGGAGGAAAAGGTGATCCAAGAGATCCAGGTAAGAGAGAAGGTGTTCTTCTTGGAAGCCCGGAAACTGTTGTGTATTCGTTAGCCTTCTGTCCCTAGGACCATTAGTGCAGTTACAGGTAAGCCGGTACCTAGAAGTGATATAGCAACACAAACTAGCGACATAAATGGGACAGTAATATCCAAAAGAACAATTACATCAACATCACAGCCAAAGCAACAAACACCAGCACGAACATCAGTGAGTGCGCCGACCAAGTTCAGTTCTAAGAAGAAGGATTCAGCCATGTCACCGCCAAAAGCATCTACTTCAAGAACATGTGAACCAGTAATATATAATGTATTGCCAAGGAAATTTAAGACCTCATATGACAGAACTGACTTCCTTAAGGAAAATAGTAAGACCAGTGAAAAAAAAGACTAGCCAGCATAAAAGTCCGCAACCATCTCCTCCGTCAACATCATCTGAGGAATCATATGGAGAGGACTCTGATCGGCAACTTTCATCTTCGCTGATCGCAGTTTCTGATTGTTTTGAGAGACTTGAATCGAAGTTACCAGTAAAAAAGCTGTCCTCCTTTGAGAATGTGAAGTGGGTAGATCCTGTCCTCACTGCCACAACGACAGTGAGAAAAAGGCAGAAAAAACCTGTTGAAAATGCTAGCCCAGCCCCTAAGAAGGGGAATAAATTGATTCGACCGCCACTGGGCAAGTAGTTGGTTTGGTGAATGCAAATTTTTATGCCTTTTGGTAGTTTATTGCTAATTATAGCTGTTTATTGTTCTTGTTTTCTATTTGGGCTTTTTTTTTTCCTTCTTTTTTTTTTTTTTTTTTTTTTTTTTTTTTTTTTTTTTTACTTTGGCTATTGCCATGAATTAGATTTTGTAAGGGCGCTGATGACTGAGCACTTGAGCACCCTAATATACAAATCATCATATATCATCTATTTAAAACAATAAAAATGATGGCAATATTTTGAATTTCTTGTAGTGTACATAGGATGTTTTAATAAAACTCTTTTTTATTTACTAGCGTATCTGACGCCCCATTCATTATAATTGCTTTGGCTTTAATAATTAAGGGAAAATTTGTCTAAGCATCATGTAGAGTTTTGAAGTATAAAAGCATAGGTTTTAACATAAAAATATCCATTTTTGATCAGATTTGGAGCAGAAATCAGTCCCACTTACTAGGAGCCAATATGCTAGTCAAATCTTTAATGAATAAAAATCTTTTGGAAATTTTAAAGAAATTTAGTCTTAGGATTTCAAAAGATAATATTCAGCAAGATTTTGCAATATCTGCCGTAAAACTTTTGTTGTATACCAACGTATTTAAAGTACTGCTTCTTCTTTTAAATGTTTCGTTAGAGGAAAGATTCTTATTCTATTGAACTATATAAATTTTGAATTTCTTTCTATGAATGGTATGTGTAAAATTGTGTGATGAACATAATGATCAAATATTTTCAAAACGCATTTGTTATTCATTAGCTGCTGCTTTTAGTGCTTAATTGATAAAGAACAAAAAAGAACTTTATTCAATAAATTATAATAATTAGTGACTAATTCTGCCACCAAGCGGCAGTAGCAATAACAAGAGTAATAAAAAATCTGGCTGAAGATGCAAATGATGGATTTCTGAAATTAGTCCTATTATGGTATATAGTAATATCAGAGATAAATGAAGTTCAGTCACTTTTAGCTTTTTACTTTTATTAGGAACTTTTTTGTTAGTTTGTCCTTGGTAATCTCACTTTCTGTAGTTGAAGATAATTCTTTCCCAAGCTTATAACTTCTTCATACTATATACTTAGATAATATTAGTATGCAATAATCATTTAAAATTAGGTGAATTAAAAGGAAAACCAAATTAGCCACCATGAGGTGTTATTGCTTACTTACAAATTATAAGTAAATGATGTGTAGTGTTATAACTCTTGAATGGATAATTTTTTCATATGATATATCCATTTCACTGTTTACAACTTTTGTCATTTTTATTTGATATCGGAAATCATAATTCATATTCTTATTTTAGGGGAAAAGGCGATTACCACCGTTTAGGCCATGGAACTGATGACCATGTTCGAAGGCCAAGAAAGGTTGCCGCACTGCAAGGGAAAAAGATTATTTGCATTGCCACTGGTTTGTACTTGCATTAATTCATAGAAAGATAATGTTTATGCCTGGTGTGAATGGTTATACTCTATTGTGTATATTTATGTATGACTGATAATTAATTTGTATTACTAGGCAAATTAAAATGATTGAGCACCCCAAGTAACGATGGTGGTGATAAGCATAAATAAATATTTTTAAAACAAATAAACCTAATAAGCAGCAATTAAATTTATTTATTAATTATAAAATATTGTTATAAACAAATTCAAAAGGATGCATAACTGTTGGTACTCACATTAGCAGAAATATATATTGCTGATTAAGCCAGGCAAAATGGTAGTTGCAACTTGAATTTACTCATTAGGAGTTTTAGAAGCCATTATATTATAAATTTACTTTGAGCTAAAAGTGAAAAACACTTTTGAAGGCTTATTTAATCAACTGATCATTGAGCTACTTTAACATATTGTAATATGTTTCAGTTTTTAAATTGTTCACTTTACAATCAGTTATTGTTAGCAAATCTTTAATGGAGGTATCTGTGTGGTTATTTTTTTTATGGATGCTTTGTTAAGCTTGTGAAGTTCAAAGATAATTATTTTTCCTCGGCCTAGTTGTACTCGGCAAGCAATTGATTCTCTGTGTTTCTTCAGGTCAGAGTTTGATATTGATGGGTGTAGTTAATGTTTGATTAAAAATCACACTACCTTTGTAATACAGTTAGCAATCCTGTATTTTAAATCACTTAATATTCAGCTAACAAATATAGACACACCACATTATGTATATTGAGTATGAAATATGTCATTTCTCATCTTGTTTCGGAAGTCCATCTTCATAATGACTTGATTTTTTATGATCACCCCATCATTATGATTTCCTTAACAACTCTTCTCCTTTTCTTTTCTCATTTTAATTTTATAAATAACATAAAATTCCCACAATCCCAATAAATTAACATTATTTACAACATACTAATCTCGTATAAATATTAATAAACAATCCTTGTTGGAGCTCATTTAGAAAAACTGTTTCAAATGCCTCTCATCAGAATAATGTAACTTATATATACAAATATAACAATTTGTAGCTTAAAACTTCACTTATCTTATAAGAAATGATGATACTTTTCTTATAAATTGCCCAGGATGCGATTTCATGGAAATTCTTCCACATCCTCAGCCAGAAACAACAAAGCTGTCACCATCGTTACAAATGCTAGATGTTAATATGTTCTTGTTAGTACTACCAAAATCTGAAAATAAAACAAATTTAAAAACAGAATCGACTGCCTGTATTTCAAAGTTCATTACACGATGTTTGTTTTTTAAAATAAATATCTTTTCCCAAACCATTAAATCTATCGAACCATTTAATTGTTTTAATAATTTCACTTCTGGATTTATTTCATGGTTAAATAACCAAAAATGATCTGCTATGGCCAATTTATCAGTCTGTTTATACTTAATGTTACAAAAATGTTCTTTCGTTCTGGTTTCTAAATTACGTTTTGTCTTTCCAATATAAACCTTATCACAATTTAAACAATTAAAATCATAAATACCAGATTTTTTTTATTATTAGGAATTTTATCTTTTTTAGAGAAATGTAATAACGTTTTCCTGTCAACATTTAATCCTGTGTATTTTCTAACAAATCCGTGTAAAGGATTTGCCAGTATGATGATACCAGATAGAGTTTTGAAAAATATTTTCCATGTCTTAATTTTGAAGACACTCATCTACTCCTAGTTGTCCTAAACGGTAAGGTTGCATTAATGAATTTATCTTTCTAGCCTCAGTTGTTATTCATAACCAGCTGTCGGATTAGTGCACCCAGCATAATGGTTGGAAGAAAGGTGTATCAGAGTTTTCTATTATGTTATTCTCTAACATCTGTTTTACAGCCTCATTTGCTTTGTCTGATGGCAATGAATATGGAAAGACTTACGGTTGTATGAGGCAGCATTATTGACTTAGAACTTGTGAATGTGTTTGCTGCACAAATCAGATTTAGAACTAAATACTTGTTTATAGGCATTCTTTTAGCTGATTCTTTTACGTTTTATTTAACTTACATGTACCTTCTGTTTTCTTGCATGACAATCTCTTAGGTTATGTAGAAAATGAAGCTAGCTAAGGTGAAGCAATGAATATTATACAAATTGTTATATTTGTATAATCTCTCAGGTGTTTTTTCTTCTGCCACTCTTTTGAATAATTATTAACTTATTTTATTTTAGCATTTGAATGAAAATCCTTTTGAAGATCATCTCAGTAGTTTTCACTTTTATTATTTATTTCTTCTTCATCAAATTTATCTTTTTCCTATTGATTGGCAGCAACACTTGCACATCTGATTTCAAAGAAATTCCACACCGTGATGAAACCAAAGTATGTGCATGTGTCACATGAATAATTCTTTGCTTCATTAAAATGCTGGCTTTTATTCTGCATATCTTGGTGGACTAACCACTTTCTGAAGCAGATGCTGTATTTCAAAATATTTTATGGTAAGAAGGATTGCTACATGAGGTAAACGGATTGCACAGATTGACTTAAGAGTTTGAAAGTAGGAGGAATTATATCAAAAAACATTTTATTATATCAAAAAGCAGTTCGTTGCAGGTGGACTTAATGTTATATGTGTTTGGAGGAATTTAGTAACAGTGACGTCAAAATTAATTTCAGAAACTATTTGTAGTTGGTTTATTAATACTCGTCACTTACTTATTTATATTTATGAGAGACTAGTTTCAAAGACATTTGCCTTCATTCTCAATCTCTTTCCAACTGGCATCTGTTGTTGTCTGCTCTCTCTCTGGTGGTGGAACTGGTTTCATTTGATGTCACATCTTTATTTCCAAGCATACCAATAGAAAAATTACAGACTGTATTAAAAAAGTGGCTAACTATAATAGAAATGGAAGCAATAGAAGCAGAAGAATACATTTCTCTAACAAAAATATGCATCGAACAAAACTTCTTCAGATTTAATGGAAAACACTACAAGCAGAAATCAGGGTTATCAATGGGTAATCCACATTCACCTTTTTTGGCTAACTTATTTATGAGTGCATTTGAAACACAAGTCAAAAAGTTCTTCCCATTGATCTTCAAAGTTTAGTATAGATATGTTGACGACATCTTTGCAATTGTACCAAATAAACATTTAGAAGATGCATTAAAATTACTCAATCTACAAGAAAGGACCATAAAATTCACTATAGAAAAGGAAACCAATGGACAAGTCTCTTTCTTGGATCTAAATATCATCAGGAATGACACAAAAATAAAATTTGGAATTTACAGGAAACCAACACATTCAGAAAATTACATAAAAAATAATAGCCACAACCCAATTACACATAAACATGCAATAATAAACAGCCTTACACACAGACTAGTCAACATACCCATGGAAAAAGAAGAATATTTCAAAGAACAAAAAACAATACTACACATAGCAGAGGAAAATGGATACAACAAAAATTTGGTGTTGAAGAAAATTAGAAAAGCTAAACTAAAGAAAACCATTAAGGAAGCAACCACATTTACAAAATAAAAAGAAAGCAACAGCATATTCAGTTCATTCACATATCACCCAAAAACATTTAATAAATTTAAAAAGATCTTCAAGGAACAAAATATCACCTTGGCACCTACTAATAGACACTCAATTTTAAAATTGCTATATTCAAAAACAAAATATGAAATCCCATCAGTTAACAGATCTGGAATATACCAGATAAGTTGTAAGAATTGTGAAAAATGCTACATAGGTCAAACTAAAAGAAATCTAAAAACCAGAGTCAAAGAGCACTTTAGAAACATCAGATTGAAACAAGAAGATAAGTCAGCAGTAGCATTTCACTTTTGGAATGAAAACCATGACATTGATCCAAGTCCAAAATTATTAAAAGGAGTGATAAACCAAAATAAATTGACAACATGGGAGAACATATTCATATGGAAAAATAAGGATCGCATAATGAACTTTGAAATCCCACCAGTAGATAATTTGACAAAGAAGTTCATAGTTCCACCACCAGAGAGAGAGCAGACAACAACAGAAGCCAGTTGGAAAGAGATTGAAAATGAAGGCGAATGTCTTTGAAACTAGTGTCTCATAAATATAAATAAGTAAGTGACGAGTATTAATAAACCAACTACAAATAGTTTCTGAAATGGACTTAATGTGTTTTAATGTCAGTGCTCTACATATATGGAAAAGATATTGACAATGTTTCATTGTGAATTTTGTTATGAATGATCTCTAATGTTCAGTTAAATCAATGTTGAATTTGGATATTGTTTTTGAATTATTTGCACAATATATATACACATAATGATTACAAATATCAAAACTGTAAATATTTCTACAATTGACAAGTAAATAAAGCAAATATGATAGTTAATAAAGGTTAACCACTATGCATAACTTTTAAAAATCAGCATACGGAACATATTTAGAAAATAAACAATTATTATATTTAAAAAAAGTTCTTGTTTATTAGCCACATTGACTACTTTTTATATTGGGCCATTCACTTTGTCCCATAAAATTTTCATTTTGTAAAAGTTATTTTATTAGGAAATAGACACTAATATACTCCTGAAAATGGGAAGAACTTGGTCACTTAGAACTAGATCCTTTTTGAAACGAAGATTTATCTGTCCAAGTGTTGTAGAGTGTATTTGCCTAGCACACCTTAGCAGGTCTCTGCAGCTGCCGGCCAGCTATGCAGAGATGTTGGCGGATGACAGCAAAGCAGTGGAGAAGGTTTTTGAATATTTTTCAAAGTTGGATTTTAGAATATAGTGAAGAAAACTGTTTTTTATGCCTTTTGGCCACACACTGCTTTTTCTTTTTGTGTGGCATTTGCCTTAATTATGTACATGTGTTTTATTTGTGACTTTATTTACAGTTTTCTTAATTTATAGTATATGGTTTATAACTGGCTTTTGCCATGAAGAATTTTTCAAAGGGCGCTGATAACCCCTGCAGTTGAGCGCCTTTATATACACATTCATTCATTCATTCATTCATTCATTCATTCATTCACTAAGTCACTTTGATATTCATTTAAATATTAGCAACTAGTGGTTATGAAGAATCCTTGTCATTATAATGCACCAATTTTAACCTTTTGACTTGGCTTGCAACTACTGAGAAAAATTAATAACCTTTGTATAGAAAAATATAAATTCATTAATTTCTCAGATTAGTACTTAAAGCACAGTAAGTTGCCATTAAAGTAATTGTCTCATGTGTACACGAGAATTTGCAGTGGTTTACCGTAAAAAATATGAGTAATTTGGAGAATTTAATGTCATGCTGGCTTACATAAAGACTTTCAAAAAGTTTTGCCATCCAAATACTTCATTACATTAATTCTGCAATATTAAGAGTGGAGGCTGTTTATAGAATTAGATGCTAGCTTAAACTTTTGGACACATCTGCAATCTGTTCTGCTGACCATCTGTGTTACCTATGATAGTACCGTCATTGACTTAGGAGAATGTCTTTCTCCTTGAACGTGCTGTCATGCAGTGAAATTCTCAGTATGATGCAAACAGAGTAATATCGACAGTTCCAATTTACGAGGGTTGGCTTATAAGTCCCAGGCCTCACATAGAGATGGCGTCACTGGGCCAGCTTGAGGGATAGCATCATATAGTTTAACTCTAGATTAGCTTGTATCCATAGTTACAGGTCAATAGCTTGTTAAGTTTATGAATAACAGCATTTTAAACAAGATTAAGTGTAGAGGTTCCCAAAAATGGAGGATTTGGGAAAAGAGCAGTGATCATTGAAAAAATTCATTGTTTAGTACTGGAGGACCGCAGATTAAAATTGTTTGAGATAGAGGCTGTAAAAGAATGTGCAGGTAATATTTTAAATAATGTTTTAGGCTTTCATAAGGTCTGTGTAAGGTGGGTGCCAAATTTGTTGACACCTGATCAAAAGTTACAAAGAAAAACTGTTTCTGTTAGGAATTTGGAGCGCTACCGTAAAAATCTTGTGACTTTTTGAGATGGCTTATTACCATGGATGAAACTTGGATACATCACTACACTCCAGAAAGTAAATCACAGTCAAAACAGTGCATTGCGCCAGGTGAACCAACTCCAAAAAAGGCAAAGTCAATTTTGTCAGCTAACAAGGTTATGGCAAGAGTTTTCTGGGATTCACAGGGAATTATTTGTATTGAGTACTTGGAAAAGGGTAAAAGTATCACTGGTGACTACTATGCAAGCTTACTGCAATGTTTGAGTGATGAGGTGAAAAGAAAAAGAACTCATTTGGCAAAGAAAAAATCTTGTTTCTTCACAACAATGCTCCGGCTCTTGTTCACTCATTGCAGTGGGGAAAAAAGTGTGTTTTAAAATTTGAATTGCTTCAACATACACCCTATTCGCTATATTTAGCACCCAGTGACTACCATCTGCTCCCGAACCTCAAAAAGTTTCTTGGAGGACGAAGGCAAAGAGGAGATCATTGATGCAGCAAACAGCTATTTTATAGACCATAATAAATCACACTACAGAGATGGTTTAATTAAATTAAAACACGATATGACAAATGTATTAGCCTATCTGGAGATGATGTTCAGAAATAAATAAAAAGAAGATTTTTAAATCTTTTTTTTTTTTATTGTGAGGCCCAGAACTTATCAGCTGACCTTCGTACTGCTTACAATTCAATTGAACTGTAAGCACTGTCCATGTTGCTACAATATTGTGACTTTGTTGGTTCGTAGATTTAAAAGTCCAATTTTCAGAAAATAGAAATCGTTCTTTATATGTGTAGGAATACACTGTTCAATTCTCACGTAACAACATTATGTCACATACACACAGTCTACCAAGTTCGATGACAAACAACGTTCTGATCAGCTCTCAACACTCGTGTAACACAACTACTACTGTTTCAACTCGTCAGTTCCTAAAATACCTCATTCGTAATTTGAGAGATTTCCAGAACAATAAAGAACCTGAAATAATCCAGATGTTACCAGAAATTTCCATTTATCTCAGTTTGTTTCGGTAAGTCTTTTATCTCAGCTATCTTCATTTGCCGTCTCTTTGTGTACACTAGCCGCGCTATTGTTAACTGCTTATGCAAGCCCTTTATTACCATGAAATACTATCCACCATCTGTTGTCTAATTGCGCCAAAACCTTTATGCCCGTTCCCTTTATTATATCATTTTTTTTTTTTGAATGGTCATAATTATGCTGTTTTACAGGTATACAGGTTTACTTATTGAAGGTATAATTATAATAAAATTGTTTTGTTTAATGTGATATTACAATGTACTATTGATATTACATTGTGTAACATTTATTGTCCCAGAAATGAAAGCATAATCTACTTTTGAAGCAGAGTGTAAAACATGAGAGCAAGAGAAATAAATAATGGAGTGCTATTTCAGGTTCACTCATGTCAACCATAAAACCATAGCTTATCTCCTAAGTCAAATACAGTACCTTGACCAAGTGGGATGGATCAGGCAGTTTCGTCTGTGGCCCACATTTGGGAGGCCCAGGTTCGATTCCCATAGCCAATCTACCTGACGCAAGGGTTTTTCAGGGGTTTTCTCAGGTCACCAGGCGAATGCTGGTTAGATTAATTACTTACCCCGAATTTCCTGTCCCTCCATTTCATCTCCATTATCATTTCACATCATCTCTCATCTGGTGGTCTCTTTCAGGCCAGAAGTGTCATTGGGTCTCTCAGCACTGTCGTGACTCCTTGGGTCGATCACCCTCTGTATCCTCTAGCCTCATCCTTTCCTCCCAGGGATGCTCCACTTGGAGCTTAGGTACAATAAATCACAGGTTTCAGTGACAAATCCCCTTCATTGTAATCCTAATCCTAAACAGTACGTTGAATATTTTTAACATACATTCATAATGAAAAATCAGTCATATTCATAATTATCTTCTTCAGTTTTCCATACCCTTAATATGTGACAAAAATGGCTAAAGACGAAGTTCACCTTTTATTTTTCTAAAAATATGCAGTGCAGACACTTCTTTTTAATGTCCCTTTATGTCTTTGTTGCACATACTGACTTGCATTGCTTGTAATTTCTCTGACACACCTTTTACACTGCTCTACTTGCAACTATGACACAACAGCTCCAGTATTCACTGGTGAACTGTTGCTCTTCACTGCACACACTTCCTGCAGACTCATCACTACAGAGCTCGAATGCTCTGCATTCCTGCATACCAAGTTATGATTCTGGATCTTACTGCACTCATGATTTACTCTGAACTCGAATGGAACAGCTTTTGCACTGCTTTTTATACTTTGCCAGTCATGGAAGAAAATTCTAGAAGCAGAAATCTCTCAGTATCTGAAGCTCAAACATTCTAAAACAAATTCTGTACAGTAACAATGCGAGTCACTCTTCTGACTTGGTGACAACTGCTAGTGGCTGTCCTTGAATGTTGCACTTGTTTTGCTTCTCATACCAGCAAACAACAAAGGTGGTGGAATGGTTATAATTCCATTTTGGTCTCTAATCATTTGGCATTAAAAGTAGTAAGGTACACAGTACATTAAAGTTATTCATATGTGCATGATGATGAGGAGGAGGAGGCTGCCGATATAATCCACAAAGATGTAAAAGTCAAGGACAACCAGCTTAAAGATGGAGCAAGCAACAATAATAAGCATAATAAGGACAATAATAATAATAATAATAATAATAATAATAATAATAATAATAATAATAATAATAATAATAATAATAATAATAATAATAATAATAATAATAATAATAATAATAATAATAATAATAATAATAATAATAATAATAATAATAATAATAATAATAATAATAATAATTAATAATAATAAATTAACAAGCTACATGTGTGAAGACTAAGTAAGATCAAATTACAAAATATTTATAATTTACACATACATTGTAGTCTTTTACTAGTTTTACAAATGTGCTTAGAAAATATAACTTTCATTATTGGGAATTTATTTATAAATACATTTCTTTGAACATTTTTAAGTATTTAGGTAATTTGCTCTAATAATAAGCTACAGTGATATAAAGATTTTTTTTTACTGATTTGATATTGCAACTAGTTTTATGTCAAGTGTTATGATTGTGAATTTATTTCTTCATTCCTGATATAAGTATGTCATCTTGAATAAGTAACCAATGTAATTCTGTAGAATTACAGATTAAATAGATATTAAACAATCTTTCTTTGAAAATTTCTGCACTATCTTCTTTATTTTTAACTTATACATTATTCTTATACATTATTATACATTTCTTTTGTAATACAAATAATCTCTTCAGGTGAGATTCAGGACATCCCCATACTTCAGTATTTAATAACAATTACACTTATCTTTTTAAGAAACTGGTAAATCTTCACAGATCTCAAGAGACTATTTCACAAATATTCTTTGCATTATCAGTAGATCTGTGTGTTTCTGTTTTCATTACAGCCACTAGCCGACATTAGTTTTGTATTCATTACAAACTCTGAAAGTAAAACAAACTTACAGACAGAATTGATTAGTGGTATTTCAAAATTCATTACACGATTTCTATTTTTTAAGATAAATATGTTCTCCCAAACCATTAAATCCGTTGGATCATTTAATTGCTTTAATAATTTAACTTCTGGATTTATTTCAAGGTTAAATGATTAAAATTATCTGCCTACCAGCTTTAAGGATAACAACAGGAATAAACATTGACTGATGATGCAAAGAATATTTGTGAAATTAGTCTCTCGAGTTCTGTGAAGAATTTATTAAATTCTTAAAAAAATTCTTAAATAGCAAATTATTATATTTTATTGTAATATTTGTATTACTTCACAGTTATTAGCTTGTTTTTTTACGTATTATATAATAATATTTAGATATTGAATAATATTTACTTCACTAATCGCAGAACTATTTGTAGTTGGTTTATTGATACTCGTCACTTTTTATATTAATGAGAGACTAGTTTCAAAGGCAATTGCCTCCATTTTCAATATCTTTCCAACTGGCATCTGTTGTTGTCTGCTCTCTCTCTCTGCTGGTGGAACTATGAACTATTTTGTCAAATTATCTACTGGTGGGACTTCAAAGTTCATTACGCGATCCTTATTTTTCCATGTGAATATGTTCTCCCATGTTGTCAATTTATTTTGGTTTATCACTCCTTTTAATAATTTTGGAGTTGGATCAATGTTATGATTTTTATTCCAAAAACGAAATGCTATTGCTGACTTATCTTCTTGTTTCAATCTGATGTTTCTAAAGTGCTCTTTGATTCTGGTTTTTAGATTGCTTTTAGTTTGACCTATGTATCATTTTTCACAATTCTTACAACTTATTTGGTATATTCCGTATCTGTTAACTGATGGGATTTCATCTTTTATTTTTGAATTTAGCAATTTTAAAATTGAGTGTCTATTAGTAGGTGCCAAGATGATATTTTGTTTCTTGAAGATCTTTCTAAATTTATTAAATGATTTTGGATGATATGTGAATGAACTGAATATGCTGTTGCTTTATTTTTCTTCAATACCAAACTTTTGTTGTATCCATTTTCCTCTGCTATGTGTATTATTGCTTTTTGTTCTTTGAAATATTCTTCTTTTTCCATGGGTATGTTGACTAGTCTGTGTGTAAGGCTATTTATTATTGCATGTTATGTGTAATTGGGTTGTGGCTATTATTTGTTATGTAATTTTCTAAATGTGTTGGTTTCCTGTAAATTCCAAATTTTATTTTAGTGTTGTTTCTGATGATATTTAGATCCAAGAAAGAGATTTGTCCATTGATCTCCTTTTCTGTTGTGAATTTTATAGTCCTTTCTTGCAGATTGAGTAATTTTAATGCATCACCTAAATGTTTATTCGGTACAATTGCAAAGATGTCGTCAAAGTAAAAAGTAAGTGATGAATATCAATAAACCAAATAATATAGTTTTTGTGATTAATTTTGACATCACTGTTACTAAATTCCTCCAAACACATATACAATAGGCTAACAAGTCTTGAGGAATAAGAAATTGGAGGTTAAGTGTGAAACAAATAATGGAAAAATGGATACAAATAAGGTATCCTGGACTTTTATCATTTGAAAACAAACATGAAATAAAACTTTTCGGAAAATTACAAGAGAAAAGGAGAAAAATTGCAGCTGACATAAAGTTTATAAATATGTGTATTAAGAAAAAAGTAGTGCCTAATTTCGTCAGAAAAGTAGTAACATTTGATAAAAATAGTAGACAACAGAAAGCAGCAGAGAAAAAAGTGTTAGAAGTAGAAAAGAACAAACACTACAGAAATAGAAATACATTAGAAATAAAATTATACAATTTGCCTCAGAAACTTACCAAACAGTTAGGAAATATTACACAAATAAAAATATTTGCTACTAAGGCTTCACTTATCTTAAGAAATTAGTGTTGAAATATTTTTATTTGTGTAATATTTATTGCTTCATTTTCTACGTAATTAGGAAATATATTTTGGGAAAATTTTTAAAACAATTTATTTGTGTATCTTAATGGAAAAATGAAGACAAAAACAGTAAATATAAAAAATAAACTTAAAAATTTATGCCAGAAATTAAGCACTTTTGAAAAGAAAAACCAAAAAGACAAACATAATCTAAAAGATCATCCAAACAATGTTGTTTACCTGTCAAACCAAATGTTCACAAAATCAGAACTGAATATTCTTAATCTAGGTTTGAAAACATGTGTAGAATATTCCAACCAAGTTGAAGATTATATTGTTGACATCCAAATTGCTACACAAACACTTGCTACACAAATTAAAAATGAAAAGAAAATTAATTTTAGTAACCAAATCATAAAAGCCCTAAAAAAGAAACCCATTATTTATACTAAAGCAGACAAGGGAAATAAACTAGTAATTTTGGAAAAAAGAGGATTACATTAAGATGATGGAAGATTTGTTAGAAGACAATAATTACCAAAAAGTAGAAACTAACCCATTAAAGTACTGCATTGAAACCACAAATAAAACTCTAAAAGAGAGCAAAATAATCAACAAAAAAGAATTTCACAAAATTAAAGTAGATAATCCAACTTTACCAAGAGTATATGGGCTGCCAAAAATTCACAAAACAGGGAAAGGCATGAGACCTATCACTAGTAGCATAAATGCCCCCACATATAATTGGGCCAAATGGTTACTAAATAAATTCAATAGTTTCCCAAAATTTGATAGTGCAAATTTTTAAAAAAAAAAAAAAAAACTCTTTAGATGTAGTAGAAAAAATCAAATAAATAAATTTGGACAAAAATGACAGAAGTTTCATTTGATGTCACATCTTTATTTCCAAGCATACCAACAGAAAAATTACAGACTGTATTAAAAAAAGTGGCTAACTATAATAGAAATGGAAGCAATAGAAGCAGAAGAATACATTTCTCTAACAAAAATATGCATCGAACAAAACTTCTTCAGATTTAATGGAAAACACTACAAGCAGAAATCAGGGTTATCAATGGCAACCCACTTTACCTTTTTTGGCTAACTTATTTATGAGTGCATTTGAAACACAAGTTAAAATGGCCTTCCCATTGAACTTCAAAGTTTGGTATAGGTACGTTGACGACATCTTTGCAATTGTACCAAATAAACATTTAGATTATGCATTAAAATTTTTCAATCTGCAAGAAAGGACTATAAAATTCACAACAGAAAAGGAAATCAATGGACAAAACTCTTTTCTTGGATCTAAATATCATCAGGAACAACACTAAAATAAAATTTGGAATTTACAGGAAACCAACACATTCAGAAAATTACATAACAAATAATATCCACAACCTAATTACACATAAACATGCAATAATAAATAGCCTTACATACAGACTAGTCAACATACCCATGAAAAAAGAAGAATATTTCAAAGAACAAAGAGCAATAATACACATAGCAGAAGAAAATGGATACAACAAAAGTCTGGTATTGAAGAAAATTAGAAAAGCTAAACTAAAGAAAATCATTAAGAAAGCAACCACATTTACAAAAGAAAAATAAAACAACAGCATATTCAGTTCATTCACATATCACCCAAAAACATTTAATAAATTTAGAAAGATCTTCAAGGTACAAAATATCATCTTGGCATCTACTAATAGACAATTTTAAAATTTCTAAATTCAAAAACAAAAGATGAAATCCCATCAGTTAACAGATCCGGAATATACCAAATAAGTGGTAAGAATTGTGAAAAATGGTACATAGGTCAAACTAAAAGAAATCTAAAAATCAGAGTCAGAGAGCACGCTAGAAACATCAGATTGAAACAAGAAGCTAAGTCAGCAATAGCAATTCGTTTTTGGAATAAAAATCATGACATAGATCCAAATCCAAAATTATTAAAAGGAGTGATAATCCAAAATAAATTGACAACATGGGAGAACATGTTCATATGGAAAAATAAGGATCGCGTAATGAACTTTGAAATCCCACCAGTAGATTATTTGACAAAAAAGTTCATAGTTCCACCACCAGAGAGAGAGAGCAAACAACAACAGATGCCAGTTGGAAAGAGATTGAAAATGGAGGCAATTTCCTTTGAAACTAGTCTCTCATTAATACAAAAAAGTAAGTGACGAGTATCAATAAACCAACTACAAATAGTTTTGCGATTAATTTTGACACCGCTGTTACTAAATTCCTCCAAACACATTTACTTCACTTAATAGCTTTAGTTTTCTACTTTTATTCCTTATTATATTGGAACTTCAGCTATATTTTTGCATATGTTATCTGTATGTTGTATCCAATCAAGATGTTTATCCTAATATATCCAAAAAGTGAACAATTATTATTTGTCTTTTAAGTTTGCTTTATTTACATTAATTGAAATTCTTGCATATTATCCTAATATTGTAATTCAAATTTAATTAAAGCAGATTTATGTATATTTGTGAAAAGATGTATGCAGTTTAAGTATTCAGAGACCTAATTTACAGTTGCAATGACAATGTCCTTCAATTCAGAGTTCTTTTTGTTTCAAAATTTGCTAGTAGCAATGCCTGCATAAGTGATAATTTTGCTTTTTACCAGAGTATCTTTTACAGGCATTCCAGTGCATTTATATGCACGAAAGTACTATAATAAACACACATTATTTAATTGAAAAAAACTATTTGTAGTTGTTTTTTTTAATACTTTGTCACTTACATTTTATATTTTTGAGGGACTAGTTTCGGAAGCCATCACCTCTTTCCAACAATGAAGGCAATGACTTCCGAAACTAGTCCCACAAAAATATGTAAGTTACAGAGTATTAAAAAAAACCAGCTACAAATAGTTTTTTCAATTAATTTTCATGTCACTTATACTGAATTCCTCCAATCACACATAATATATTAATTATATGACACAAGTTATTTACCTCAATTTATTTATTTCTTCTCTTTATTTTCTGTATTTTGATTGTCTTTCTGATACCTCTGCTGTTGTCTCTAATAATTATTTCATTTTCCATACTCTCGACAAATCTACTGCCAGTGTTGACACATCTCAACTTTCAAATAGGCATACATGTTTTATTTGTTCATCCATTCATTTAACACAACATAATATTAACAAGACACAAGACCTAAGGAAATATCTGATATTGTTTGGCAGCAATACTTGCATTAGTTCCACAGAATGTTGATACCATAATGAAACCCAAGTGTGTACACTGTGTCATATAAATAATTCTTAATTCTGTAATATGGTTTTCTTCTATTTAACTTGGTGGACCAAACACTTCCTAAAGAAAATGTATTTTATTTCAAAGCCATTTTATGATAAGAAGGATTGCTATTTGAATCAAATGGATTACATAGATCAACTCAGCTGTTTGAAAATAGAAGGAATTCATATCAAAAAGCATATTTAATGAGAATATATTTTTTAAAATAATGTAGTGGTTATTTTTCATTTGAAGTAGAATTTCATGTTTAATTGTCTGATCATTACTCTATACAAAATACTTTTTCCTATATCGACATTTAACTGTATTGGAACCTTTTCCTATGTTCACAGGATCACTGCACTGTGTGGCCTGCAGTGACCAAGGAGAGGTGTACACTTGGGGAGACAATGATGAAGGTCAGTTAGGAGATGGAACCACTAATGCTATTCAGAGGCCAAGACTTGTGGTAGCATTGCAAGTGAGTAAAATAATTCCTTTCAATAATATAATACATGTAATCTTAAAAATCAAAGGTTGTAAAATATTTGTTGTAGGCTGCCTTACCCAGCATCGTGCAAGTGAATTTTTTTTTTTATAGCATATATCCCGGTTAGCAAATTTGCTTCACATTCAAGAGATCCTGAGTTTTAAATCTTAGTTAGGGTAAGTTACCTAAATAGATCGCCCTCCCACCTCTCATAGTTCTCCTTTATGCTCAGAAGATGAAATAATTGCTGCTTGAAAGATGAATATATTCTGTTTTGTGACGGAAAGTAATTCTAAACTGGTTTCAGCATCTCCTGTTGCAATGAGCAACGTTCAACCTTGTTCAGAAACTAGCAATAATAAACTGAATTTATTGTTCTTTATTCATGAAGGAAATTCACCATCAGTCTGACTTTGGAGTCTTAGAAAAATAACTGAAGTGCTTTTCTTGTATTGTTCCTCCATTGTAAGAGTGATTTAGATAATTTTCTATTTCTTGTCTTGAAGACAACTTCTACATTATGCGTGCTCTTTGTTTTTGAAAATGTTTCTTCCCCAAACTACATTTAGAATCTTCTTAAAAGGTGGGTAGAAATAAGAGAAATTTGTAATTCTTTAATCTTGTACAGTGTATCAACAGCAAAATGTAAGTTCCAATTAAATCTGCTCACTTATAGGAAAAGAACACAAGATTACAGCAAGACTGGTCACATGATAATGTCTGTGACTCACATTTAAGAGTTTGCACGCAGCTTAAATAAACATTGGCTATTCGCGGTTTGTTTCAGTTATTACACTAAATAATTATGTCTCTCTCCTAACCCATGATTTTATATCTTAGATGAAGTAATGGACTTTTCATTGAATGCTTACCTTAATGATTTCCTTGTAAAATGTAAGGATCAGAGGCTGTTTTACAAATTTACACCAAAGGAGTTTATATGGCTTTGTGGATAGGTTTGGAGTGTTACAAATTTTCACCATGGACATGACAAAACATTAAATTCTAATATATTATATTGCATCCTGAGATTGCAGATTGAATATACTATACTAATGTGTACAGTGCTATGATATGATAAATCTGGCTTAGGTCAAATACCCAAACAACTTTGGTCCACATCAGTGTTTGACCCATAAACTTTTACCTCCCTGAACACAAGACTGTTAGATACCTAGTGCAAAAAGTGCAGGGGGTGACTGGCTAATGCGTAAGTCCCAGGCCATGGTTATCATGTAGGATGTGTTCATATCTGCTGATAAAGGTCCATCCTGGGGAGTAGCCAGTGCTTGAGCTGATGCACTCCTGAAGGCGATTGGGTCCCTCTCATTACATTGGGAGGTGAGACCCTGAGGTGAGCAAGGTCCTGGCCAGGACTCTCACCTAAGCCAGGGTGGCACCCAAGATGTCAGCATGCCATCGGAGACGTTTGAAATGGTGGAGGACATTGTCGCTATGGGAACTGATAAAAAAATAAAACAAACTGTTAAGAAAAATGGAAAAGAAGTAGCTGAATCTTTTGGTCCTTGCTATTTGGTTATTACTAGAAATGAGGAAGTCCGGAAATTTACTACTATGAACCTGTTTACTATCCAGAAGGATATAATATTACTGGTCCTGTAAAGTCATGTATTTGATCTTGCAATGGCACACTCTTGGTCGAAGCTATTTCACTAACACAGACTGCGAAAATTTTGAAAGCCAATATACTTGCAAGGTATCCGGTGCGCTTTGAAATACTTAGGATCCTGAACTCCTCATTTGGTGTTGTAAACACCAGCACATTGGACAGAATGTCCGATGAGGAATTTAAGGAAAACTTGGGAACAAGGTGTGACCAATGTTTGTCAAGTCCACCACAAAGAACAAGGTGAACTGGTGTCCCCTCATACTCTATTTCTTACCTTTGATTGGGTAGATCTCCCACAAAGGATTAAGGCAGGGTATGAAGCTATTGAAGTGAAGCAGTATGTACCCAATCTAGTGAGATGTTACAAATGCCAGCACTTTTGCCACACAAGTGATTTTTGTAATGGAGTTGTTACCTGCATTGACTGTGCAGAAGTCAAGCATGATGATGCATGTATTTCACCTACAACTTGTTTCAACTGCAGAGGTGTTCATTTATCTAACTCCAGAGAATGCCCCCATTTTATGGAGGAAAAGGCAATCCAAGAGATTTGGCTAAGAGGGAAGGTGTCCTTGAAAGCCCAGAAGCTCTTGCATATTTGTCAGCTTTCTGTCACTGGGACCATTACTTATAGTGCAGTTACATCTAAGCTGGTACCTAGACATGAAATTATAACACAAATTATCAAACGCAAACACCCAAAAACATAGCCAAAGCAATAGACACCAGCACGAACAACAGTAAGCATGCATACCATGTCCAGTCCTAAGAAACATGTTTCTAACTCAATGCCAAAAGCATCTACTTCAAGAACAACTAATGAACTAGTAATATATAATGTATCGCTAAGTAAATTCCAGACCACATATGACAGAACTGACTTCCTTATGGAAAGTAATAAGACCAGTAAAAAGACAGCCAGCTGTTCGTGACCATCTCCTCCTAGAACTTCTGGGGAATCAACTGGAGAGGACTCAGATCAGCAACTATCATCTTCGTTGATCACAGTTTCCGATCGGTTCATGCCTGTCGTGCTGAAATTTTCAGTTAGAAAGCAATCCTCCTCCATAGAGGATGTGGACCAGTAAGATCCTGCCCTCACTACCAGAACAACAGTGAAAAAACAGGCAGGATAAACTTGCTGTAAATGCTGGCCCAATCCCCCAAAAAGGGGGCAAATTTATTCGACCACCGCTGGGCAGTTAATTTTTTTACATGCAAGTTATAGAATTTAATATTGAAAACTGCTTTTTGGTTTTTTATTAATTGTTATTTATGGCTTTACATTAGATTCTTTTCTCCTAAGTGTGCACATCTATTTTATTGCCATTTTGTTTTGATTTTTTAATTTATAGCTAAATTTATCTCTGGCTATTGCTATGACTTAGTTTTTGAAAGGGCACTGATGACCAAGCAGTTGAGTGGCCTTATACAATAAATTCATCATGCCCTCCAAGTTTTATACGCCTCCGGCATTAGCGTGGTGTGTGCATGGATTCCTGGTCATGTTGACATGCCAGGGAATGAAATGGCTGATTCGGCAGCTAAGATAGCTACCACACAGCCCTGGTTTAAGATGTAATTTGTCACATCAGAAGATTATAAACTTGTATTGTGGAGAGCTGTACAATCCTGCTGGCAGGAAGAGTGGTCTGCTGTGCATTACAATAAACTTAGATCTTTGAAAGAACTTCCAATTCCCTGGATTAACTCCTGTCTTTCATCTTGTTGAGAGGAGATGAATTTGGTTTGCAATGAGGCATTATCAGTTCATCATGTGTTGCTAGTGTTTTTGCCTAGCACACATTTGGAAGTCTGTGCAGCTGCCAATCAGCTTTGCAGAGATACTAGTGGATGACAATAAAGTAGTGGTAGAGAAGGGTTTTTAATTGTATTCTAAGTTGGATTTTATAATTAATGAAGAGAGTGGTTTTTTATACCTTTTGGCCTTATATTGTTGTTTATAGTTTTCTTTAACTTAATTATGTACATATGTTTTATTTTTACTTTAGTAATTTATAGTATTGTTTATATCTGGCGTTTGCCATGAATAGTTTTTTTAAAGGGCATTGATAACCCCTGCAGTTGAATGCTCTTATATACAGTCTATCTCTATATTCATATGTGGTAGGTATTAGACTCATTAAGATTAAGTATGTAACATTTTTTTTTGTTATATATTGACATGCTATATATTTATGAAATTATGTATGTTAGTATGTTATTGCAAATATGAAATAGAAAATAAACTAAGCATTATTGGAGGAATTTAGTAACAGTGATGTCAAAATTAATTGAAAAGAAACTATTTGTAGTCAGTTTTTAAACTTTGTCACTAACATTATACAAATACAACTATTTGCAACAAAAATTTCACTTATCTTAAGAAAATGATGTAAATTTTTCTTATTAATTGATGAATTATTAATGATTAATTATTTTCATCTTTTAATAAGAAAAATTTACATTATTTTCTTAAGATAAGTGAAGTTTTTGTTGCAAATAGTTGTGTTTGTGTAATATTTATTGCTTCACTGTTGCTAGCTTCATTTTTTACGTAATTATTTGTCACTAACATTTTTATATCATTGAAGGACTAGTTTTGGAAGTCGTGTCTATTTTCAACTTTGAAGGTCCGACTATTATCTGTTGTCATCTGCTCTCTTATCGTCTGAGGAGACAACATCATCAGGTTGAAAATGGATACAACAGCTTCCAAAACTAGTCCCTCAATAATATAAAAATGTAAGTGACAAAGTGTTAAAAACCAACTACAATTTTTTTTTCCAAGAAAATAAACTATTCCTGTAGACACATTTGAAAAAAAAATTTAAATAGATCCTAATTTTACTATATGATTGTGACATATACAGTAAAGAGCAATTTTTTTTCTGTATTATATATTTTTGTTCATTTTTTTAAAAATGAAGAATGCTTACATGTATTTTTAGTTTATACCATTTTGCCACGCTACTATTCGGTATAGTCAATTTAGAAATTACTAAAAAGTCTTTACCTTATATCTTAGGAAAACCACTTATGCTAATTTAAAGTGTTAGTATTATAGCATCTTCATATTTTAAGTGAGTTAGTGAATGAATGAGTGTGTTTGCATGTATGTGGTTTAAGAGCCCATTGACTACTAAGTCATTTGGGCTCACTATATTTTAATTTTACCTTAACATATTGTTTATATAATGTGCTAATTTATAGTAGGAATAAGGTTGAAGCAAATTCATTGAAAATTCAGATAAACAGTGTTATTGATGGAAATTAATCATTTCTCCATACTAGCCGTATATAGGCTAAGGTTAATAGCGACTGTACAGAAACCAGGAGATCTGTAGTTCAAATCCTGGCCATGGCATTGAATTTTTCATGTTGACTCTATCATAAACAGTGTTATATTTACACAGAAAATGAAGCTAGTTACAGTGGAATAATAAATATAATACAAATAAAATATTTAGTGATTATTTTCCACTTATCTTAAGAAGTTGATGACAATACTTCTATCTTCTCTAATTTAAATTAATTTTGTAGACATTTGCCCACATCTTCAGTCAAACACAATTAATTTCAATTAGAGAAGATAGAAGTATTGTCATCAACTTCTTAAGATAAGGGGAAAATAATCTCTATTTTATTTGTATTAGTGTTATATTTGTTTTTCACTGATATTCTTATCGCAGTATAGTTTATGGAATACATAAATACTGTCTTGATAAGCATTTTATGTTTCTTACATTCCAGTATAGAATTCAATGTCAATGAAGAATTTAATATCATAACGGCAAGTTGGCCATGGTAGCTCAAAGGGTTAGAGCGACTGGATGGAAACCAGGAGATCCATGGTTCAAATCCCGGCCACGGCATTGAATTTTTCATGTTGACTTTATCTATCAAAAACCATAGCCTATAGCCTATATACGGCTAGTGTGAAGAAATGATTAATTTCCATCAATTAAACTTTCTTCTGTTTAGGCTAAGAAGATTACCCAAGTAGCTTGTGGTTCAGCACACACTCTAGCATGGAGCACAAACAAGCCCGTATCAGCTAGTCGTTTACCAGTTGGTACTCCCCTGGAATATGATTTAGTGCGTGAATTCCCACTGCCAACACTGCGAAATCGGCTAGTGCTGTTGCATCACTTTTCAGAACTGTTCTGTCCTGGTGTAGCCATGTTTCCAATAGATGGAGAAGGAAGTCTGGATAAACTGCGTGGTATTCTTGTATCATCCACTAAAGAAGCTACATTTAGAAAAGTAAGTTATTTTCTGAGCACTTAGCTTATCTGTGTATTCTCTGACATTTATTCCTCATTTAGCTCCATTAATCCTTTTGCTATGATAGCTTTATTAATTCAATTTATTTAAATATAACTTGCGTGTAACTACTTAGGTTACAGAATGATGCTGTTGTCTTTGGGATTAAAGAATATATGTATTACATAGGTGTTAAAATGTGATATGGTGTTTAATGTGTATATATGACAAGGGATATTGTATAGGAAGTTGTGAAATAATCCTTTAAAGTATTTTCTAAACTAAATTTATATGTACATGGGTGATCCCAAAAGTAAGGTCTCCAAAGCGCTGGGGCACAGGGAAATTGTTTGCATGGCTGTTGGCCACTCTGTTTTTTCCCCTCCTCCATCCATTCTTTACAGAAACTGCCACGCCTTCACTGGAATATTTAGTCTTGGCTTGGCAGACAGTTGTAATGGAGCTTCCATTAGCCACTACCACCAGGTGTGAAGTTCGTGCAGTTATTAGGTTTATTAGTGCAAACAGCGTTCAACCAATCAAAAGTCATTGACCATTGACAGAAGTTTATGGATGTCAAATATGTCCATAAATGGTGTAGAGTGTTTGCAGGCGGTCGTACTGCAATTCCTGACGAGGAAATAAGCGGGAGACCGCCAATTCTCGAAAGAACAATTGCAAAGGTTGAACAGGGCACAATAGGCCTAACATGCAGCCTATGTGCAAGGAACCAAAAGGGTCCAACCCATTTACTTTCAAAGGTTGAACAAATCAAGCTCAGAGATCAGTGCCTCACTGTCAAACTTTGCATTGTTCCTGAGAGTTCTCAAAGAAACATTCACCGGACTTTGAGTGAAGTGTTGAAATTTTGGAAGGTATACACAAGATGGGCCCCAAGAATGTTCACAGAAGACCACAAAAGGCAATGCATTGAAACTTCCGGTCTAGTTCTTCAATGTTATGCAAATGAAAAGGACAACCTTTGGATTCAATAGTCACTTATTCCCCAAATTGAAAGAACACTTGGGTGGAAGGCGCTTTAATGACTACAATGAAAGATAAGGTCCAACACTTCTTTAATAGCATGACATGAGCATGCAAAAATAGACAATGTTCAAGTTTCAAAACTGTGTGCAATTTATTGTAAATAAAGGATCCTTAATATTTTTTTAAAAAAAGTGGAGATCTTTTGGTATCACCCTCGTATCTAAATAGGAATTAAATTTTTTGGGAATTATTTACTTTTGGCTAAACCCGGTTTTTCACGCTTGATACCTGCTATTAATTTACTTGATCTTGAAGTTCACCACACAGTTAGTAAAGCATCTAACATCATTAAGAATCATTGCAGTGTTGGAGGCTCTCACTGCACAATGACACATACACATGCACACATAGGATAGTTCCACATAAAGTTGAGTGGTGTGTGTGGATGTAAAGTGTGTTATTAGCATTTAATTAAAAGATTAATAATAAAAAGAAAAGGGAATGAATAATTCTTTTTAGTTTCATATCTTGCTTAGTATAAGGAATAAACTGCTGAAATATGTATGAGTAAGACTAGAAAACTGTACAAAGTCAAGTTTCATACTTGCATAAACTGTGTGGTGATAACTGACAGGTTCTTATATCATCTAAATGATCAGTAGACAAAATGAACTGTTTAACCGAATTTGGATTTACTCATGGATAGAGGGTCTGAAAGAGTTAAAAACAATTCAGCTGTAAACCGAAGGATAACCTTGCATTGAAATCTATCAAGTTAAAATATTCCCTAAAATTAGTAAGTTTTATGAGGATATCAAGGTTCACTGGTTCACAGCATTCCCATTACTTATATGTCATACATTTTCCCAATTAGTGTACTACTAAGAGTAAAATCAGAAAAGATATTACTGATTTGTTGGCTTCCATGAGTTAAAGCATAAGGAAGCTATATCTACTCAAGACTGGTGGAATATCAAGCTGTGTAGCACACATTTATTCATTCTGCAGAATGAACGAGGAAAGGCCTTTAAAATAGTCTTTAGGGCTAAACACATCATATTTAAATTTAGGGAAACTGTGAAATTGCTATGATTAAAACCATTGCTAAAAGTGAAGCTAATTTTATTAAAACATTCACATCAGCAATTAAACTTTTAATAAATAAATTTAATTAATAATTAAAAATCAACAATTAAAAATGGAAAGTTTTTGGGACCGTCCCATTCCCATCCTGAGCTGATTGGCGACTGACCACTAGTGACTGTATAGATTCACATGATCCAGTAAGTCTTTTAATAATTGGCAAATGTGTTTTGAAAAAAAATTGGAGGTGGTCACAGTAAGTGTGACACAAACACTTCCATCTCTATAATACAAATAAAATATTTAGTGATTAATTTTCCACTTACCTTAAGAAGTTGATGACAAAACTTCTATCTTCTATTTGAAATTAATTTCGTAAGCATTTGCCCACATCTTCAGTCAAACACATTTTGTTGTCAAACACACTTCGTTGTCAAGGATACTATGTATTTACATATTACCAACATCTGAAGACGAAACAAACCTAAAAACAGAATCAATTGCCGTAACATTTGATATAAACAAATTGATAAATCGGCCATGGCAGATCATTTTTGGTCATTTAACCATGAAATAAATCCCGAAGTTCAATTATTAAAACAATTAAAATGTTCCCATAGATTTAACGGTTTGGGAAAAAATATTTATTCTAAAAAATAAAAATCGTGTAATGAATTTTGACATATCGGCAATTGATTCTGCTTTTAGATTTGTTTTGTCTTCAGATGTTGGTAATACGTAAATACATAGTATCCTTGACAATGAAGTGTGTTTGACAACGAAATGTGTTTGACTGAAGATGTGGGCAAATATGAAATTAATTTCAAATAGAAGATAGAAGTTTTTTCATCAACTTCTTAAGATAAGTGGAAAATCACTCACTAAATATTTTATTTGTATTATATTTATTATTCCACTGTAACTAGCTTCATTTTCTGTGTAATCAGTACTTCCATCTCTGTCTTTCAGTTCATCATTTTTCCCATTCCTCACTGTGCAGTACTTGGAATCAGCAATAAAAGTAGGGTTGATCGTGTTTAAATTAACACTCGAAAGGAAATTCAAGTTTGTAGAAAGTTAGTCAGCAAGCAGAGCAGTGTTCAAGTAAGAGTTAGTTGTCTGAAAATCACAAGCAGTAAGTATCAGTGTCAGTCTGCAAACAATGGGTTTAATGAACATTGAGAAGTTCTGAACATCGCAAGTTGGTGCATGCAATAGAGACATAGAGAAACATTAGACTGATGTTCTTGCTCTGTATGTATAGATAGATAATTTATTCATCTTGTAAATCATACATTGTACATGGAGTACTATGATATAAGACACGTCAAATTGTGAATTTACAGTGCAATTAACTATACTTGTAAATTATCAAGTCACATCCAATAAGGACAAGTCAGTGTTTGTACAAAATAATGTTTTATAAAGATATCTCAAGAAATTTTATAACATACACAATTAATTCAGAAATGTAACAATATTATAAACTTTCCACAAATTCACTAACAGAATAAAAACAATGATCTAGTTAAGTATGCCAAAACTGACTTTTTAAATGCTGAAAAATTGCAAGTGATTTTATTGGCTATAGGCAGTTTATTAAAAAAAGTGATTCCTAGGTTTATTACACTGTTTTGATGAGCTCTTGTGTTACTTCTATTCACCTGAATATCCATTCTCTGTCTAGTATTATGATTATGAACTGTGTCATTAAAGATACAGTGGTCATTTCCTTTCATTAAATTTGTCTTTGTAAATTTTAAAATTTCAAAAATGAAAATACATGGGAGAGGTAAGATTTTAATTTTTTTAAATAATGGTCTGCATGTAGATGTTGATTTAACTCCTCCAAGTATTCTTAGAATCTGTATGTGTACTTGTAAAAAGTGAAAGTGATTTCAAGTTAGCATTGGGCTAACAATTCTTGTGATTTTAATACAATTTCATGTTGCCATTTTGTTACAATATAAAACTTTCAATATTGAATTTTACTGCCAGGTAGTTCAAGCTACAATGGTGCGTGACAGGCAGCATGGACCTGTTATTGAGTTAAATAGGATTCAGGTGAAGAGATCCAGAAGTAAAGGAGGACTTGCTGGTCCAGATGGAATTAAATCTGTTTTTGGCCAGATGGTAACAAAAATGTCACTACTAACACAGGAAGCCCTTTTTCTTCCTCATCGAGTATGGAAAGTGAAATTTGTAGGTATGTAAAGATAATGGTGTGAAACGCTACAGCAAACTGTTAAGTTTTCTTGCCTTACTAATTTGCATAAATTACCATGCTACAGTGTAACTTTAATCTTTAAGGGAATGAGTAGTACATATTGTTAAAGTATTCTGAACTTAGAAAGATAGAGTCAACATGAAAAATTCAATGCCATGGCCAGGATTTGAACCACGGATCTCCTGGTTTCCATCCAGTTGCTCTAACCCATTGAGCTACCATGGCCAATGTGCCGTCCTGACATTAAATTCTCCATTTGACTCGTATATTTCCCCGCTAAACCACTAGGGGCTTTTGCATCCGAGATACACCATTTGGGGCGACTTACTATCATAAGTACTTGAGTCCCAGGCTTCATCATTTAACTCTTAACCAGGAGATCCATGGCTCAAATCCCAACCATGGCATTGAATTTTTCATGTTGACTCTATCAAAAACCTTAGCCTATATAGGGCTAGTGTGAAGAAATTATTAATTTCCATCAATTAACTAAAATATTCTGAGCTTTTTTATTTACAAATTTAAAAAAAAATATATTTAGCTCCAATTTTGGGAACTTTACTAAAAACTACTCTTTTTAATTGTTTAAATGCCCACTGTAGTATTATCTTGTCAAAATCCAAATTTGCTACAAAAATTTATTTTGCATCATTCTTTTTATTACACTAATCTAAAAATCTTAATTCTTTTAATATCACCCTTATTGCCACCAAACCATATGTTCACTATGTTTTTTTTTTTTATTTATGCGTTCATGTTGACTTTTGCTATGTGTGTACTGGCATTATTTGTTTTCTATTACAGCAGAACCCCCATTACCTGAGCTCTAATAAATGAAGTGCCAAATTATCTAAGCCAAATCTGTAAAACACAATTACTTTTCAGTGCAATAATAATTCGTAATTTTCCCATACATATTGTACCATGTGAGTACATATTTTTAAGGTCATAAAACCTGACACCTGCAAAGACAGTAGATTATGCAGTAATTCATCAGGTCTGAGAACAAACTATTATTCTTGTTCTTTAAGTAGCCTAATACACTTTTGCCCAATTTCACCAACATATTGTCACCCAATTATCGGGAAGCACCACAAACAACAGCTGAGAAGGGACCGGAAGCCACGCCACGCCCACTCATTTGTCTGCTGTCACTAACTGAAGGGATGGTTAGGAGAGGGATGTCGGGCCCCTGAGCCGTCTCTTTACCCTTCTCCTAGAGTCTGGAAATTACGGGACATTCAATCTAATCGAAAACCTTCTAGATCGGCAAGCGAACCCTATATAAGCGACACGTCGTGCAAGGGGCAGTCAGTCAGTGCTTGACGAGCTAGCAAACGGACGAGAAGACTGTGTACGTGCATCGGAACGTTAACTTACGAACTGGTGAATTGTAATTGTGTGCATTACGTATTTCTGTGTAATTGGCAAGTGCTTAACTGTAAGTCGGTGGAAATAAAGAACATTTTTGAGTGGTGCAATTGGACTTTTCATTTCACGAACCCACAAGGTCACACTGGTGTCAGGAAGCGGGAAGACAACAGCACCGAACATTACAGCCATGGACGCGGCATTGGAAAAGATTTTGGAGAAGATGATGGAAATGAAGGCGGAACTGACAGAAATGAAGACGGCCAACGGCAACATCACCGAGAAGATGGAAGAAATGAAGGCCGAATTAACAACAAAAACGGAAGCGGCAAATAACAACCTGGCCGCAAAGCTGGAAGAAATGAAGACGGCTAACGATAACCTCACGGAGAAGATGGAAGAAATGAAGGTTGCGAACGAGGCCCTCGCCGCGAAATTTGAGGAACAGTTGGCCGGCGTGAGGGAGGACGTCACGGGACTCGGCAAGCGGATCGGCCAGGTGGACGAACGCGTCGGAGACCTCGCGAGCCGCGTTAATGAGCTGGAAGGAAAGGCCGACAACAGCGCCAAGTCCCTGAGCGCCATGGTGGAGGACGTCGTCGGCAGGAGGTTGAAGGATTTGAAGGCCGACGCACCGGGACGCGACATAACATCGCCGCGCGTCAAACCTCCCAAGTATGACGGCGCGTCAACGTTTGAGGTATTCCGCCGCCAGTTCGACACAGTGGCCAGGCACAACGGATGGTCACTGGAGGAGGAGGCCACACAGTTAATAGCCAGCCTCCATGGAAGAGCCGCGGAAGTCCTAAACGCGGTGCAGACGACGGCGGCGCCCAAGGACATGTGGGAAGCCCTGGAGGATCGCTTCGGGAACCACCGCTTAGCCGCAGCATACCGCAGCCAGCTAAAGGCAAGGTCACAGCATCCGGGGGAGACGCTGCAGGAGTTCGCCATTGCGATCGAGCAGCTGGCTAGCAAGGCCTTGGTTGACCTGCCACTGGAGTTCGTATCCCGGGAAGCCGCCTACAATTTTGTCGACGGGGTACGGGACACGGAGATTCGTCAGCGCCTAATGCTCGGGGAATATAAAACCATCCACGAGGCGCTGACAGCGGCATTAAGGATGGAGGCGGCCAAAATAACATCCATCCCGACGTCGAGAACGAGGAGTGTCCGCTACGCCGGAGACAGAAGACCAGCTGAGGGACGCCGGCGAACACCTAGTGGCCTGTGTTGGGGGTGTGGACAGCCCGGACACCTGCAGAGAGACTGCCCACACCAGGTAGAGCAGCCGGAAAACGAGTACGGGCCGTCGTGGAGAGGGGCACGTCGGCGCCATCACCACCATCCCCTCGAGTGACACTGCGCGCCGTCAGCCGGCGTATGGATGACAGCCTCATCGCGGACGGTTGGGTAAGAGGGAAGCCGTGCCGCGTGCTGGTGGACACCGGGGCGGCCGTGACCATCATCAGACCTGACGTGGCGAAGTGTTTGCCGGCAAGGAAGCCAAGCCGACCATACCAGCTTGTCACGGCATCGGGCGACACCTTGCCTGTGGAGAAGGAGGCCCTGCTGGAGCTGAACTTGGGACGGAGTGCCGTGCGTCTGTGGGTGTTCGTCGCGAAGGTGGCTGAGGAGGTGATCCTGGGACTGGATGCCCTCAGGAGCCATGAGGCGACGGTCGACGTCGGCAAGAAGGTCCTGCGGCTTAACGGAGAAGAGGTTATACTCCGCCAACCCGAAGAGCGCCTTGGAATTTACAGGGTCGTCTTGGACGAAGACGTGGTTGTCCCCGCGAGGAGCGAGGTGGTGGTGACGGCGCGACTGGAGGGCCAGAGAACCAGGAACATGATGCTGGACCAGAAGACGCCTGTAAACGGACTGTGTGTAGCCAGGGCATTGCTGCCGTGCCGAGAGGAGGTGCCCGTGAGACTGCTAAATCCTACGGACGCCGATCACGACGTCCAGGCCGGGACGGAGCTGGGAATGTGCGAGGCCGTGGTGAGCGTAACAGCTATCGACGAGACCCAGGTGCCGGCGTTGAAGCAACACCTGGGGCCCCGGCTAGAAGGCTTGGTGGAGAGGGCGGCCGACCACCTGACCACAGAACAGCTGGAGAAGGTTCGACAACTGCTAAGGCGGTATCAGCGCGTCTTCAGCCAAGGTGATAGTGACTACGGCCGCACGGACAAAGTGCTTCACCGCATCGACACCGGGGACGCCTGGCCTATTCGGCAACCACATAGACGCGTTCCGCTGGCGAAGCAAGGGGCGGTACGAGACATGCTGGAGGACATGAGATCCAGGGGAGTGATTGAAGAGTCTGACAGCCCTTGGTGTTCCCCTGTAGTCTTGGTGACAAAGAAGAACGGCGAGCTGCGCTTCTCCGTAGACTACAGAAAGTTGAACGCCGTCACCCGGAAGGACTGTTTTCCCTTACCCCGGATTGACGACACCCTGGACACGCTAGCTGGTGCACAGTGGTTCTCGACGCTGGACCTGAAGTCGGGCTACTGGCAGGTAGCTCTAGACCCGAGAGACAAGGAGAAGACCGCATTCTCGACGGGCCAAGGGCTCTGGCAGTTCACGGTTATGCCCTTTGGCCTCTGCAACGCACCAGCTACCTTCCAGCGCCTTATGGAGTCAGTGATGAGAGGGCTGACTTACGATGCCTGCCTGCTATACCTGGACGACATCATCATCATCGGGAAGACTTTTGAAGATCACCTCGAGAATCTGAGTAAGGTGCTACAGAGACTGCAGGCGACCAACTTGAAGCTGAACGCGAAGAAGTGCCAGCTCTTCCGCAAGGAAGTTAGCTACTTGGGCCACATAGTCTCAGCAACCGGAGTGGCCACCGACCCGGAGAAGACAAAGGCCGTGAAGGATTGGCCTCGCCCAAGGGATAAGAAAGAGCTGCGCAGTTTCCTGGGGCTGTGCAGTTATTACCGCCGCTTCATAAAGGGGTTCTCCAACATCGCCAAACCCCTCACCCGCCTGACAGAGGAACACCGGCCTTATGTGTGGACGGAGGACGCCGAAAACGCTTTCCAGCACCTGAAGGAAACCCTGTGCAGTGCTCCAATTTTGGGTTTCCCACAACTGGGTGGCGCCTTCATTGTGGACACCGACGCCAGCGACCATTGCATTGGGGGTGTCCTATCGCAGATCCAGGACGGCCATGAGCGGGTGATAGCTTATTACAGCAAGACGCTATCCAAGGCAGAGAAGAACTACTGCGTCACCCGACGGGAGTTACTGGCGGTAGTAAAGACATTGGAGCACTTCCACAAGTACCTGTACGGTCAGCCATTCCACCTGAGGACTGACCATTCCGCCCTAACCTGGCTATTGAGCTTTAAGAACCTGGAAGGCCAGACAGCACGTTGGGTCCAGAGGCTGCAGGAGTACGACTTCACCTCGGAACATCGTAGAGGGAAGAGCCACGGTAACGCTGACGCCATGTCCCGAAGACCCTGTCCAGAAGAGTGCGGCCAGTGTACAAGAGTGGAGGAGAAGGAGCGTGCCGCAGCAGTCCGAGTAGTCACGGCAGTGCCTGCGGATGGCTGGGATAGCGCAGGCCTGAGGAGGGAGCAGCTGGCGGATGCAGACTTGGGGCCACTCTTGAGGGAAGTGGAGGCAGGGACGAGACCAACCTGGGAGGACATCGCACCGAGGAGCGCCACCTACAAGTCGTATTGGGCCCAATGGGACTCGTTGAAGACCAGAGAGGGCGTGCTGTTCCGGGTATGGGAGTCACCCGATGGGAAGACGCAGAGAGAACAGTTAGTACTTCCCCGGAGTAAGGTCCCGGAAGTCTTGGAGGAAGTGCACGCTGGTACTTCGGGAGGACACCTGGGAGCGAACCGAACGATCGACAAACTTCGGCAGCGCTACTACTGGCTGAGACTCCGAGCAGATGCTGAGAGATGGTGCCGTCAGTGTCACGTGTGCGCGGCGAGTCGTGGCCCCCAGACTAGGAGCCGGGGTCGCATGCAACAGTACAACGTCGGAGCCCCATTCGAACGGATCGCCGTTGACATTGCTGGACCGTTCCCAGTTTCCGACCGAGGCAACAAGTACCTAATGGTGGTCGTGGACTACTTCACCAAGTGGCCGGAGGTGTATGCCATCCCAAACCAAGAGGCAAAGACAATCACAGACTGCCTCGTGGAGCAAATGTTCTGTCGATTTGGGGTGCCGTTAGAGCTACACAGTGACCAGGGTACCAACTTTGAGTCCAACCTAATGAAGGAGGCACTACAAAGGCTTGGGGTGAACAAGACCCGCACGACACCTCTACATCCGCAGTCGGATGGCATGGTCGAAAGGTACATCAAGACCTTAGAGGAACACCTGAGGAAGGTCGTGGCCAGCCATCAGCGAGACTGGGACGTCAAGGTGCCACCCCCCCAGGGGCCTACCTCGGTAGGTACGGGTTTGGCGAACCCGGGGTCCCGAGCCAACAGTCTCCCTCGAGTGGGCTCCTCTTCGTGGTTGAGGGAGATGGTCAACAGGCCCACCCACGTGTAGGCCGTGCGTGGAGACCCGTGTCGGTGGAAAGGTTTGTCCTGGTGGTTGAGGGATGCGTATCTGAGCTCGTAACAGTTTTTTTTTTCTGAATTCGGGGAGGGTGCGCATTTCTAATACACTACTTTGGCTTCTGCTTCGCCTAAACGGGAGGTTAGGGACTAACCCACCCCTAATCAATCGGCCAGGACTAGGTATTGTACCGACCTCCAGGGTGAGTGGGACGGCGAGCTCGCTATATCCCCTGTGTAGCCCTGTCATCCCAGTGGGGTGACCCCTTGTTGGACTCCGTGGTGGGTGGGGAGCACTGGGGGATGAAATTTAGACCTAATATTATGGTTAACCTACACCCCCCAAAAAACAATAAACGTGGAAAGGGTCTGTTTGAAAACAGTGTTAAACAAGTAGTTGAGTGTGGTCCTCGCTACTTAGTTATTAAACGAACGGAGGAAGGTAGAACGTTTTCTACGGTTAATCCGTTTATTATACAGAAAGGTCTTGACAATATAGCTGGTGCAGTTAAATCATGTACAAAATCTAGAAATGGCACGCTGCTGGTGGAAGCAACTACAGCATCCCAGGCAGCAAAGATACTGAAAGCCAACATGCTGGGCAGTTATCCAGTCAAAGTGGAGATGCATAGGACCCTGAATTCCTCGCGCGGTGTTGTAAACACTAGCGCGTTGGATGGAATGTCCAACGAGGATATTCAGGAGAACCTCCAGGAACAAGGCGTAACTGCAGTCTATCGTGTCCAAAGGAGAGAACGAGGGGATATGGTTCCTACTCGTACCCTGTTCCTGACCTTTGATCGGGTAGATCTCCCTCAAAGGATCAGGGCAGGATATGAAGTGATTGAGGTTAGACCATACATACCTAACCCTCTGAGATGCTACCAATGTCAGCGGTTCGGTCACACTAGTGCATTCTGTAAAGGCGCACCTACATGTGTCAGCTGTGGAGCCGGCATGCATGAAAATGCATGTACATCACCTCCGGAATGCGTAAATTGTAGCGGTGAACATCCATCAAGTTCACGAGAATGCCCCCGTTATATTGAAGAGCGAGCTATTCAGGAGATCCGGGTTAAAGAAAAGGTATCCTTTTCGGAAGCCCGGAAACTTCTATGTATTCTCAAGCCCTCTTCAACCAGCTCCCGTACCTATAGCTCTGTGGCGGCTACTCCGTCACCGAAACGGGAGGCTGGTACCCAAACATCTGATATAAACGGGGCAACAATATCCGAGAAAGTTCTAGTGCCTAGATCGCAACCAAGAGCATCAGTAACAACATCTAAAACTCCGAGAACACAGACTACTGAAAATAACAAGTCAGTGAAGTCGCCTGAGAAAGCATCCACTTCTAACAACAGGACGAAATTGCCCATAGTATACCAAGCACCAGAGATCAAGTTCAAGACGCAGTATGATAGAACTGCCTTCCTGAAAGGAAGCACAAAGTCTGCTCCAGAAAAGTCCAAGAAACGTAGCCCTAGAGCGTCTCCGAGATCATCGTCGGAGTCATCTTCTGGGGAGGACCACGACCGGCGACCGTCATCTACGTCGGTCGGAATTTCCAATCGCTTCGAGCCCCTCGAATCGAAAGTTGTAGAAGGAAAACCGTCCTCTTCCATAGAGGATATGGAGCAGGAAACAGCTGACCACGCTGCTACATCTGCAGCAAAGAAGAGGCAGGATAAACCTGCCGAAACTAGCCCTACACCAAAGAAAAAGGGCAAATTGATTCGGCCACCCATGAAGTCGTCTTAATGTAGACTACCTTTACATCTTATATCCCATAGTTCCAATGGCTATCCTACAATGGAACATACGAGGATTAAGAGCGCATCGACCAGAATTGGAACTTTTGCTGAGTAAGCATCACCCCTTAGTGGTATGCTTACAAGAGACTAAGCTACGACCACAAGACAACTTTAAAATCAGACGCTACACACCACTGAGGTGTGATGTTGAAACAGAAGAGGGCATTCCTGCACACGGAGGTACTATGATGATCCTCAGGGATGACATATTTGTAGATCCGTTACAGCTACAGTCTGATTTACAATCTGTAGCTGTAAGGATTAAGCTGCCATCAATAGAATTTTGCATTTGCACTGTATATCTCCCGCCATCAGATGACCTCTCGTTAGTTGACCTTGAAGATCTGGTTTCCCAACTTTCAACACCGTTTCTAATAGTTGGAGACTTTAATGCCCATCACCCACTTTGGGGCTCAAATCGGGCATGTTCGAGAGGCAACCTCATTGCAAAATTCCTGGAGAGCAATAACTTGGTTCTCCTGAACACCGGAGAGCCCACATTCCTCTCAGACGCGTTTAACACCTATTCGCACATCGATTTGGCAGTGTGTTCATCCCAGTTAGCTGTTTCATTACAGTGGAATGTCATCTCTGATTTACATTCCAGCGACCACTTTCCATGTCTTCTTAGTCTCTTAGCACAAGATGTGTCTCCCTCACGTATCCCTAGATGGCGCTTTGATCGTGCCAACTGGAATCTTTACACCCAGTTGGCTGTCTTTGAATATAACGAGCACGATTCTGTGAATGATTTAGTTGATCATCTCACAGAGAAAATTCTTTCCGCTGCAGAACAGTCTATTCCACGTTCGGCTACCCAACCCGGTCGATTTCCTGTCCCATGGTGGACCAACGACTGCCGGAATGCTATTCGTGCTCGTAGACGTGCTCTAAGGGTATTCCAACGACACCCTACGCTAAGTAATCTAATTGAGTACAAGAAAGCGCGCGCAAAATCTAGGCAAATAATTAAGGATAGCAAAAAGACCTCATGGAACAAATTTGTATCATCTTTTAACAGATGTACACCCTCATCTGTTGTATGGGATAAATTAAGGCGCGTGGCCGGAAAATCAACCCACTTGCCAATCGCTGGTCTGAAAACAGCTGCAGGAGTTGTTGTTGATCCGTTTGTTGTGGCTAACACCTTCGGCTGTGCTTTCGCTCAGGTGTCTAGCTCATGCAATTATGCTCCTGAGTTTATCTCAATTAAGTCTCAGGTAGAATCTCAAGGTTTCGTGTTTAGTTCCAGAAACCTTGAAGACTATAACCGCCTCTTCATCTTGGCAGAGCTAGAACATGCTCTTTCGTCATCACGACTGACAGCACCAGGACCGGACGGAATCCACGTTCAAATGTTACAACATCTCTCACCTGAAGGTAAGGCATTCCTGCTCGAGGTGTATAACCGTGTTTGGGTTGATGCCACGTTTCCTGAAAAGTGGCGAGAAGCTACCATTATACCTATCTTGAAAGCTGGCAAGGACCGTCACCTCCCTTCTAGCTACCGCCCTATTTCCCTCACCAGTTGCGTATGCAAGGTGATGGAACGCATGATAAATGGGCGGTTGGTATGGTGGCTGGAAACGCACAACCTACTGAATAACATCCAGTGCGGTTTCCGACGACGCCGTTCAACAGTGGATCATCTTGTGTCCATGTCGACACAGATTATGAACGGATTTCTTAAGAACTGTCAAACGGTCGGAATATTTTTTGACCTCGAAAAGGCTTATGATACGTGTTGGCGGGCAGGGTTGCTACGTACTCTGCACACCTGGAATATACGTGGACGCCTACCACTCTTCCTTCAGGAATTCCTGAAAGACCGCGTATTCCGAGTAAGGGTTGGCTCGGTTTTTTCGAACCTTTTTGTTCAAGAGAACGGTGTACCACAGGGATCGGTACTAAGTGTTACGTTGTTTGCTATTGCGATTAATTCTATCTCGAAATGTGTACCTCCAGGTGTCTCGTCATGCCTATTTGTAGACGACTTTGCCGTCTACTGTACATCTCAGCGCACTCCGTTTTTAGAGCGCCGTCTTCAGACCACCTTGGACAACCTTAAGAGTTGGAGTTTAAAAAACGGCTTCCGATTTTCCGCTGAGAAAACCATCTGTGTAAACTTCTGGCGTCAGCAGAGTCGACTACCTCCAAGGCTCCGGCTAGGCGCTGATCTACTACCTTTTGCAGATGAGACGAGGTTCCTTGGATTGATATTTGATAGAAAACTTAGTTGGTCGTCGCATATAGCTCAACTGAAGGCACGATGTGACCGATCTTTGAATATCTTGCGGGTACTAAGTGGAAAATCGTGGGGAGCGGATCGTGCAGTGTTATTGCGACTTTATCGGGCACTCATCCGTTCCAAATTAGACTATGGTAGTATCGTTTATGGCTCAGCACGACCATCTGTGCTGAAGAGATTAGACACAGTCCATAACTGTGGCATACGTATAGCTGTTGGGGCATTTCCAACGAGCCGAGTTATAAGCCTGTATGCTGAGTCTGCAGAACCTCCTCTGCAGTACAGGCGCAACATGTTATTAGCCAATTATGGCTGTGGACTTAATTGCATGCCCACACATCCATCGTTTACGCCGTTCTTTAATACCTTCATGGACGTGCGTTATAGGAACACTACTATTAAACCAAAGCCACCTGGTTTTCGTTTCCGGGAGCTCCTTAGACATCTTGATACTGACATGCCCAAGATGTATCCTAGGGGGGAGAGGACATACCCTCCTTGGTTGTGCAGAGCGTCCCCGGTTGATCTGGGCATGACTAAATATGATAAATCTACCATGTCTATGTCTAGTATCCGCACATGTTTTTTAGAATTTTTATCGCGATATGAGGACCATTTTGTAATTTATACTGATGGCTCCAAGAACTCAAATGGCGTTGGTTGTGCTTTCGTGTGTGGAACCGAACCCTATACATTCGGATTCCACACTAGCACTTCCATTTTTACTGCAGAGCTTTATGCTATATACCGGGCCATTTTACACGTACGCCGACGAAAGTTGGGGGACTGCTTAATCCTGAGTGATTCCCTCAGTGCACTTCAAAGCCTACGGCAGCTGTACAGCTACCACCCTATTGTGCAGCGTATACAGGATGCCCTCCACGTTTTACACGCTTCTGGTGTTAACGTGGTGTGTGCATGGATTCCTGGTCACGTAGGCTTGCGGGGGAATGAAATGGCGGATTCAGCAGCCAAGACGGCTATCATGAAGCCCAGGGTTCGAATACCATCTGTGACATCGGAAGACTTTAGGGCCGAATTGCGGAGAGCTGTGCAAACCTGCTGGCAGGAAGAGTGGTCTGCTCTCCGCAATAATAAACTTAGATCTGTCAAAGATCTTCCTATTCCCTGGGTTACCTCCTGTCGGTCATCTCGTCGCGAGGAGGTGAGTTTGGCTCGGTTACGAATTGGACACTGCATTTTTACTCATAGTTTTCTTTTTAAAAAGGAGCCTTCTCCACTATGTCCGTTTTGTAATGAAGCGTTGTCTGTACGACACGTGCTGCTAGAGTGTTTTCACCTAGCAGACCTTAGGACGTCTCTGCAGCTGCCGGTCAGCTTTGCAGAAATTCTAGCGGACGATCACGCAGTAGTGGAGAAGGTTTTTAGATTCTTTTCGAGATTAGATTTTAGGATTTAGCAAATAGAATTTATGGTTTTTGGACGACATTTTTATTTTATTTATTTATTTTTTCAAGGCGTTAGTATTTTTTGTCTTTTTTAACATATACTGTTTTAGAATGATTTATATCTGGCTTTTGCCATGACCAGTTTCATTTAAAAAGGGCGCTGATGACCTCTGTAGTTGAGCGCCCTTATACTCATCATCACTCACTCACTCAAGGTGCCACTGTTCTTGCTGGCCTACCGCTCGTCTACACACGACACAACTGGGATGACGCCAGCCAGCTTAATGTTCGGCCGAGAGTTACGCCTCCCTTGTGACCTGGCTTTTGGAAGCTCTCCGGAAGTGAAACAGCCAGCGACCGAGTATGTGGAGAACTTGGTGGACCATCTCCACGACATGCACGAGATGGCTCGCCAGAACATCCAGAAGGCGAGCGACCGCATGAAGACCAGGTATGACAGGCAAGCCAACAGCCAAGGGTTCCAGCAAGGTGACCTAGTCTGGTTGTACCGTCCTACCCGGACCAAGGGACGCTGCCCGAAGCTCTAGCAGCCATGGCAAGGACCGTACCGGGTGGTGAAGAGGATTAACGACGTGGTCTACCGCATCCAGAAGGTTCCCCGAGGGAAGATGTTGGTGGTACACCTGGATCGTCTAGCCTGCTATGATGGTGCTGTTCGGGACGACCAGCTTTGAAGAGGGAGCAGTGTCACCCAATTATCGGGAAGCACCACAAACAACAGCTGAGAAGGGACTGGAGGCCACGCCACGCCCACTCATTTGTCTGCTGTCACTAACTGAAGGGATGGTTAGGAGAGGGATGTCGGGCCCCTGAGCCGTCTCTTTACCCTTCTCCTAGGGTCTGGAAATTACGGGACATTCAATCTAATCGAGAACCTTCTAGATCGGCAAGCGAACCCTATATAAGCGACACGTCGTGCAAGGGGCAGTCAGTCAGTGCTTGACGAGCTAGCAAACGGACGAGAAGACTGTGTACGTGCATCGGAACGTTAACTTACGAACTGGTGAATTGTAATTGTGTGCATTACGTATTTCTGTGTAATTGGCAAGTGCTTAACTGTAAGTCGGTGGAAATAAAGAACATTTTTGAGTGGTGCAATTGGACTTTTCATTTCACGAACCCACAAGGTCACAATATGTTAAAATCGACATTAACAAATGTAACGTAACATGTGTCACAGCACTAACACATTGTTAAATTTCTTGCATTTCACCAACCTGTTTTCTGAAAATGTTAACAAACATGATTTAACACCAAGAGACTTGTAAATATTACAGTATAGAAGGCTATGGATGAGTCGTATTATTTTCTGAATGTACTGCAATGAGCTTTTGTTTTCATTTTTGTCTGCACATAGCTGAAAAAATGGCAGGTGAACAAAATTTTAAATAAAAGCCGTGAGACATATTTCTCATCAATGGAGAAAGAATTGTTAATTGAATTGGTGATGAAGTGTAAGGATATCGTGCAAAATAAGAGGACGGATGCAGTGGATGTAAAAGAGAAAGATGTCACGGGGGAAAATATTAGAAACAAATTTAATTCAAATGCATGTGTCACTACTACAAGCATGAAGCAATTTCGTCAGTATTATGTAAATTTAAAACAAGGTGCGAAGAAGGACAGGTGACTTGAACGTTTCAAGTCGGGAGGTGGACAGTGTATTATCCACATAATTCAGTGAATTATAAAATTGCAAAGTTATTAATACTTGAAGCAAAGTCGAGATCGGCATATTCCTTTTGATGCATGTTCTCAATATTACGTAAATTTAAAACGAGGAGCAAAGAAGGACAAGTGACTTGAACGTTTCAAGATGGGAGGTGGACAATATATTGTCACGGCAACAGGCATAAAAGTTTCGGCACAAATAAGGAAACAATCGGCAGATAAAGTTTCATGGTAATAATGAGCCTTGCTAAGCAGTTAATGACAGCACGTAGTGTAAACAGATATTGCCGGCAAGCAAGATAAACTGAGGTAAAGGACCTGCCGCTCAGATAGGGTTTCAGTGTTGGAATGTTCTAGAGATATCTTGATTAACAGAGAATGATTGTTTTTCTTGTTTGCTCCAGAAGGTTCTTGGTTCATGAATTTGTGTATAAAAGGAAGCCATGGCTAGTGATTAGAGTCAGTTGTGAGCAGTAGTTGTGAAATGAATAGTTGTAACGAGAGCTAAAGATGTAATCTGCTGTCACTGTTTGTTTTGTGATCGACCTTGTAAGACTGTGTATATGTGATTTAATGTTCTTACGTGAGAATTGAATAGTGTATTTCGACGAAAATAAAGGAGATTTTTAATTTCTGCAACTCGGCCTTTTAATTCTACAAATCCACAAAGTTACAATATTATCCATATAATTCAATGAATTATAAAATCACAAAGTTATTAATACTTGAAGCAATAGCGAGATTTGGCATATTCCTTTTGATGCATGTTCTAACCTCTCTTGTACTTACGCAGTAACCTTCATAGGAACTTGTTTCGACAGTCTATACCTCTGTAGAAAATTTTCTTCTGATAGCTCCTCAAAATAATTTCTCTTCATAGGCCGTACTCTATTACAAATGCCATTTAGACGGTCTTAAATATAGCAAATCGACATCTACTACTGTTTACACATAAAATGAAGCTAGTTACAGTGGAAAAATAAATATAATACAAATAAAATATTTAGTGATTATTTTCCACTTATCTTAAGAAGTTGATGACAATACTTCTATCTTCTCTAATTGAAATTAATTTTGTAGACATTTGCCCACATTTCAGTCAAACACAATTAATTTCAATTAGAGAAGATAGAAGTATTGTCATCAACTTCTTAAGATAAGTGGAAAATAATTACTAAATATTTTATTTGTATTATATCTACAACTGTGTTCATGCCCGCCATTTGACTATTTACAATTGTTAAGGACTTAACAACAGAAATTTGGCTTGTTAGTTTAACAAGAGATTTAAAATGTGTGTTAAGCTAACAATTGTTGGTGAAATGCAATTTTTATTTTAACTATTGTAAACTCGTGTTAAGTCTTAGCATCTGTTGGTGAAATCGTACATTTATGTCTGCAAAATTATTGCTGATACAAAGTAAATCTAAGTGCTTTTTTTGTATGGACATAGTGGAAACTTAAAAGGTAATGGAGGGGAGTTCAGAATGTCCTGATTCTGAGAAGCATTGCAACTTTACACTTGTGAAAACTGACAGGTTTATCTTTTTTGAGAATCATTACAAACATTGACAAACCAATAAGCTGCCATTGTGCTTATAGAAACTGTTTTGAATTCCACATGACCATAAAAAGAAAACAGGTTGTGGTATCTTTAAACATGAAGATGGAAACTATAAAATGGTTAAACTGGGAAGAAGCAATTATATATGGCCGCTCACTTAAGCATCGACAAAGTGAATGTGGGAGACTTGAAAAGATACAGAGCAAAAATCAAAAAGTAGGTTTCATAAAGATAGTGGAGTTGTAAACAGGACATCCATGAAATGAGGTGAACACAAACAAATCATCAGAGGCATTATTTCTCTGGTTTAATTATATGAGACAGAGAGATAGCTGGTCAGGGCCTATTCTGTAAGCAAAAGCTTTGGTCTTTACTAACAATTTAAAAATGGAAAAGTTGATTTTAACATAAGTTATGCTTAGCTAAACCAGAGGGGGAAAAAATGAGTGAGACAGCTGAGCATGTGTGGTTTCTATTTTATCTCAGTCTTTCATTCAAGAAACAGAGTACTTCAGGGCTTGATACTCAGTGCTGCACTATTTATTGTGATGATAAGCCCCATTGTTGAGTCTGTGCCATCTGGAATTTTATTTTCTCTTTTTGTTGGCAATTTTGCAGTTTATCTTAGGTCTCATTGCACATGTCTTCTGGAATAATTACTCCAACAATATCTGGATTCTCATTTTTGAGGTGTTGCAAAAGGTTTAATTTTTCTGCAGAGAATAGTGCGTATATCAGTTTCTGGTCCTGAAAAGAGATTTCTTTTGCTTCCTTACACTTTAGTGCAAACTCTCTCATTTGAAGATGAAATAATAATAATAATAATAATAATAATAATAATAATAATAATAATAATAATAATAATAATAATAATAATAATAATAATAATAATAATAATAATAATAATAATAATAATAATAATAATAATAATAATAATAATAATAATAATAATAATAATAATAATAATAATAATAATAATAATAATAATAATAATAATAATAATAATAATAATAATAATAATAATAATAATAATAATAATAATAATAATAATAATAATAATAATAATAATAATAATAATAATAATAATAATAATAATAATAATAATAATAATAATAATAATAATAATAATAATAATAATAATAATAATAATAATAATAATAATAATTTATTTTCATCTATAATAACACTTACATGTTGTCGGATACGTCAAAATAAACAGTTATATACATCTAACCCTTTCACCGATATGGACGTCATATGACGTCCAAGTTAAAAGGCCCCAAACCGATATGGACGTGTATAGACGTCCTGTGCATACATGCATTTAATGCGTATTTAATGATAATTCTTTTAAACCTTATATTTTACAGTAAATTTAAATAAATTCTATAAGAAGTAAAAGCTTACCTTTAAAAGTTTTTTCTTGAATGGTACACCTCAAAACAGGGATAAACACACAAGGGCACATTTCCACATTCACGGCAAATCATACCAGTTTCGTTTCGGACACCTTTCTTGCGGCACACCAAACATTTTCTGAAGGGACACAACCTTTTTGCTGTGGGTGGTACCCTTTTAGGAAAATGTTTTCCTTCAAGTCTGAGGGGTGCTGGGGTGGTGGATTTTTTACCCCCAGTATGGAGAGGTCTCTGAATTTTATACTGCTCAATTAGGCTGCGAGCTATTGATATGCGAAAGTCCAGGAACATCATTGTCTTCCGTGGGTTTAGAGCTCTCCAAATTACTAAACAATTGTATACGGTTATATCCAGCTGGTGTAAAAATACTTTTTTATACCATTTGATTGTTTTTCGCAAAGAGGGATATGCGTGTAATACCTGATCTACTAGATCCACTCCACCCATATGTATATTATATTTCTGGATAATATCGGGCTTGAAAATTGACATTTTGTTATGAGCATCAATTTTTCCAGTGTCAATCATCAAAATCTTAGAGCTGCAATTGGATAATGCTGTAACAGCCCTCCTGTCTTGCCAAGCAACATAGGTCAAGGGTGGAAGCTGATGCACCTGCATTTCTCCTCTTCTTAGAGCCTTCGTATTCACATCTTTTGGCAAACCAATACGATTTGAGCGTACTGTTCCAATTGCATTTGTTTTTCTTTTGTGTAAGACCATGAATAATTTAGGGGAACTGTACCAATTATCTAAATATACAGTCCTACCCTGATCAAGTACAGATTCCAATAGGTGCATTACTATGGAACCAGATAACCCCAAATCTTTGTCTCCGGTGTTATCAGTCCCTTGGCCAGTGTATATGCAGCTATTGTAAAGATATCCTGTTTTACTTTCACATACATCAAAACTCTTTGTGCCAAATCTGGCCCTCTTTGTTTTGATGTATTGTTTCCAACCTAAACGGCCCTTTCAAAGCATCAGGCTTTCATCAACAGTGATTTTTTCACTAGGCACATAAATTTTCTTTGAATTTTGAAATAATGTAATCAAAAACTGGTCTGATTTTGGATAGTTTATCATTCACATTTTCTGTGCAGATGAAATGAAGGAAGCGCAAAATGGAAGTAAACTGTTATTTGACATGCATTTCCCAAAAAATGGGGTAGCTAGCATGTCATATGTACAGTACATGTCTAGCGTAGGTTTACGAATAACACCCATGAGCATAATTAGACCAAGTAGTCTGTAAATCTCATTCATTGTTACTTCTGTCCACTTCTGCAATTTACTCTTAGGTCCTAAATTGCCTTTAGCAATCAGGTCTTCCTTCACCCTACTCGCATATACATTTGTTTCCGAAACAATGAGAGACAGTAAGTCAGTAGTAAAAAATTTTGTGAAAATGTCAATTGGTTGGCTGTCAGAAGTTAGCTGAGTATGTGGTTGTACACCAGAGGTTGTGCTCATGAACGTATGTCTATTTGTGTTAGAGTTATTTTGACACCTCCATAATGTTGATTCTTCACGAACACCTGTCGGAAATGAGTCATTTTCCTCCTCACTGCTACTTATATCAACACCCCCCTCAAAATCTGAAAACTCACCATCAATGTCCAAATCACTGTCTAACAGCAAAAAGTCTTCCACATTTTCTGATGTAATATCAGAAGCCCACACTCGTCCCACACTAGCTAATTGATTTGCTACATTACTAGTTGAAGCCATGATTAGCATTGAGGAAACTATTTCAACTGTGTTTAGCTAAAGAAATTGCTTGGAACTCTGACGCAGTCTAAATTACTATATGAACTGAGCGAAGAAAAAAGTTACGTCAGCTAACATAAACTTCCGTTGTGCAATTAGAGAGATGTTGACGGAGTTTTCTTTCCAGCATGTATAACGCAATATATAGAGTTATTATTACGTGTTAGCATAAACTGAAACCTATAAACCTTGAACCCAACACTTTGGTTATTCAGCTGATATACACATATAGTTTGTAAAACAAAAGTACTCAGAATTAGGCGCGTTCGACACCAAGAATGGCTTTCTTTACAGTGATACAAATTAATGAAATTTCAACGCTTTATTAATATTGTCTCTATTTTAATGATACTGCAGATGTATACAGCTTTTAATGGGCTTAAAACCAGTTTTTGTTTCCCTGAAATAACTTAATTAATAAATACGGAAGATACGAATATTTATTTATGAAGCATTTTTGCAGCATTTAACAATTTAAATGTCTTGTTCTGTTTATTGGAGATCCGTTCCCGGCCGTGCAGGGTTTAAATGGCCATCGGCGAAGCGGTTAATTACAGTTTGTCCAGTCTATACAGGCATTTTTGTATTAGAAACTTGTTTAGTTCATTTTTAAATAATTTAACTTTTTTTGTTTTTAGTGAATTTGGTAGTTTATTAAATAATAATTTTCCCATTATTAAGGGATGTTTATCTGTTGACTTCTTATTTAAAGTTATTCTGTGGTAATTATTTTGTGTCCTTGTTTCTTGTTTGTGAAAATGTTTATTTAAGTTACCCATTTCATCCTTGCTAATTACAAACATTATTACTTTAAAAACGTATAGAGATACTACTGTTAGGATTTTGTTTTCTACAAAAACATTTCTACATGATTCTCTTCTATTTACCTTATATATACATCTTATAATTTCTTCTGCAAAACTAGCAATCTGTTAATGTTAGTCATACAAGTGCTGCCCCATATCTCAACTGCATATTGTAGATGTGAATGTATTATTCCATAATAAGTTAGTTTCAGATATTCAGAATTTAGGTATTTTTCTAGGTTCCTTAATAAATAAAGATTTGTACTTATCTTTTTACATATGTAGTCGATATGGTAAATAAAATTCCTCTGGTTCATCTTCAGTAGAACATTATTGGGGCTTGTATATAAACTATTTGAAAATGCAGTATGAATATTCTCTCTCCTTTGGAAGTAATGAGTCAGTAATTCAAACACAAACATAACTTAAATTATCCTTACTTGGACATGTTTTGGAGAACGGTTTGACCCCATCGTCAGCAGTTATCTGACTGGTTGGATCCATGGTTTCCTGAAGTGAGCTGGTTGTCTGTGGCGGCATCTGTTGTTTGTGAGATGAACTTCCAAAGAGAGTTTTCAGGCAGCAATTCGAAATTTAAGTATACTGTTTATTTTTTATGATTAGCAACTTTTCCCAAACATCAAGTTCAGCTGCATTACTGGCTGGCTTTAATAGTTTTATATTTGGTACAATTTCATGATTGGTAGACCAGAAATGGTGGGCTATTGCTGATTACAAACAAATAGAAAAATCATCATCCTCTATCACTTGAAACCTTAATCATCACCACGGTATACAGTTGGCCATTGGTGCTGTTCACACCAGTCTGTTTTAAGTTGGTTTGCTATCTTATTGGCATGATATTGTGACTTTGTGGGTTCGTGAAAAGAAAAGTCCAATTTCACCACTCAAAAATGTTCTTTATTTCCACCGACTTACAGTTTAACACTTGCCAATTACACAGTATTACGTGCTGCACACAATTACAATTCACCAGTTCATCCGTTACAATTTCACTTGTACTCGCGACTACGTAAACTCCGATGCACGTACACAGTCTCGTTCGTTAACACGGCGCTCCTTTCCACGCACGTCACTGACTAACTCTTACACCAAGAACTGCGACTGTCTCCTCACTCACACTCACTAACCAACCGACTGACTCACTGACTGTCTGCAACCCCCCTTTATATAGGAATATCGCCGCCTTCCAGTGTCCGCGAGAATGTTCCAGTATAAGAATGATCGAGAACCAGGTGTAGGAGAAACAGATGGCACAGTCATGTTTTTCCTCCGTCACCACCGCCTGTCACCACTATAAGACAAACGAGGGGAGGGCGTAGCTAACACGGACCTCCCTCGTCTCCCGCTCTCAGCTGCTTTCACAGGGTGTTCCAGCGCTCGCGTTACACTGCTCCCTCCTCAAAGCTGTTCGCCCCGAACAGCCCCATCGTAGCGTGCGAGGCGGTCCAGGTGTACCACCAGCATCTGCCCGGAGTCTGAGCCAGAAGTAGCGCAGCCGTAGTTTGTGAATCATACGGTTCGCTCCCAGGTGTCCTCCTAAAGTACCGGCGTGCACTTCCTCCAAGACTTCCGGGACCTTGCTCCGGGGAAGTACCAACTGTCCTCTCTGCGCCTTCCCATCGGGTGACTCCCATACCCGGAACAGCACGCCCTCTCTGGTCTTCAACGAGTCCCATTGGGCCCAGTACGACTTGTAGGTGGCGCTCCTCGGTGCGATGTCCTCCCAGGTTGGTCTCGTCCCTGCGTCCACTTCCCTCAAGAGTGGCCCCAAGTCTGCGTCCGCCAGCTGCTCCCTCCTCAGGCCTGCGCTATCCCAGCCTTCAGCAGGCACTGCCACAACTACTCGGACTGCTGCGGCACGCTCCTTCTCTTCCACTCTTGTGCGCTCATGGCCGTCCTGGATCTGCGACAGGACACCTCCAATGTAATGGTCGCTAGCGTCGGTGTCCACAATGAAGGCGCCACCCGGTTGTGGGAAACCCAACATTGGAGCACTGCACAGGGTCTCCTTCGGGTGCTGGAAAGCGTCTTCGGCGTCCTCCGTCCACACATAAGGCCGGTTTTCCTCCGGCAGGCGGGTGAGGGGTTTTGCGATGTTGTCGGCCTTTTCCTCTAAATCATTAAGGCGGTCGTCTACTTGACCCTTCCGCTTGCCCAGATTCGTGACGTCATCCCTCACGCCGGCCAACCGTTCCTCAAACTTTGCGGCGAGGACCTCGTTCGCCTCCTTCATTTCTTCCGTCTTCTCCGTGAGGTTATCGTTAGCCGTCTTCATTTCTTCCAGCTTTGCGGCCAGGTTGTTATTTGCCGCTTCTATTTCCGTTGTTAATTCGGCCTTCATTTCTTCCATCTTCCCGGCGATGTTGTCGTTGGCCGTCTTCATTTGTTTCAACTCTGCGGTGATGTTGTCGTTGGCCGTCTTCATTTCCGAGATTAGTTCGGCCTTCATTTCCATCATCTTCTCCAAAATCTTTTCCAATGCCGCGTCCATGGTTGTAATGTTCGGTGATGTTGTTATCCCACTCCTGACACCAGTGTGACTTTGTGGGTTCGTGAAATGAAAAGTCCAATTTCACCACTCAAAAATGTTCTTTATTTCCACCGACTTACAGTTTAACACTTGCCAATTACACAGTATTACGTGCTGCACACAATTACAATTCACCAGTTCATCCGTTACAATTTCACTTGTGCTCGCGACTACGTAAACTCCGATGCACGTACACAGTCTCGTTCGTTAACACGGCGCTCCTTTCCACGCACGTCACTGACTAACTCTTACACCAAGAACTGCGACTGTCTCCTCACTCACACTCACTAACCAACCGACTGACTCACTGACTGTCTGCAACCCCCCTTTATATAGGAATATCGCCGCCTTCCAGTGTCCGCGAGAATGTTCCAGTAAAAGAATGATCGAGAACCAGGTGTAGGAGAAACAGACGGCACAGTCATGTTTTTCCTCCGTCACCACCGCCTGTCACCACTATAAGACAAACGAGGGGAGGGCGTAGCTAACACGGACCTCCCTCGTCTCCCGCTCTCAGCTGCTTTCACAGGGTGTTCCAGCGCTCGCGTTACAATATTTTTCTTTGCTGATATGCCTCCTATCTAGCCAATATGCCAACATACCCAACTTATTTGTCATTTTTGTTGCATTGTCAGTATTAACCGTGTTCTCTCGCATTGCTCAGAGGTACAGTGCTCAGATTATTTTAACATTTAATTTAAGTTGTTAGTTGTACTCTCAGGGGCAAAACTCATGTTCCCTCTTTGCTGTTCCCAAAATTCATTTCCTTTCTTGATCTGGCACCCATGTCGATATCCAGATCCCTACCCAGTATTTTGTTTGGGTTTTTCTGAGATGCAGTTGTAGTTCGAGAACTGTAATTTTTTTTTTTAATTTAAGTTCATCAATTGAGTTGGCCTAACCCCACAGAACAAATTTAGCATAGAGAAATTACTTTGTAATAGATTAAAAGACCCCATACCACAAGACAAAAAAGCTGGAATTTACAAAATCAATTGCTTCAAATGTGATAAAGTATATATAGGAAAAACAAAAATAAATCTGGAAATTAGACTAAAGGAACATATGAGATGCTTAAAATACAAACAAATTGATAAATCTGCAGCTTCATGCCATTTCTGAATAACCAATTATAACATCAAGCTGAACATAACACTAATCAAACTGACCAGTTGGGCAACAGAATTGTTCACATGGGAAAAGATCTTAATTTTGATACACAAACAACAGATAATGAACTTTGATTTACCACCACCAAGTACCCTCTGGAAGTACATTTCACTGCCACATGATGCTGCCATTATAGACAACCACCACAACAGAAACTACATGGGTCAATCGGACACATTCTGAAGATGGGTACACTTGTTCCTGAAACATGTTTAACAGAGATGTAAAAAGGTGATGCTAGTGTTACTAGTACAGAATCATCTGTAACAGTACTTTTGGGTTATGTTTGAAGTATGAAAAGTGTATAAAAAAATGATTATGTAAATATATTTAATAATTTAAATATGTAAAAATGTATGTAATTGTGTGATTGGCCAAAATAATAATTGTATGACGTAATATGACGTAATGTTGTGACGTGGTATTAAATTGGCCAATCACAAAATTAAGATGGAAGTAACGATAGTTACGATAAATCAATAATCTTGATATAGAGAGATGTTTGGTAATGGTGAGTGTGATGAATAGTGGTGCAAGATCAAGAACATTTAAGTAATAGTTTGAATCTGTATAAATATAACAAAGTAAGAATTTATCAACATGTTGGAAGTGACTGGGAAAGGAAGTTCAAGCAAAATGTAATCTAAATAATACAATTAAATAGGTACAGAATTTGACTTCTCCGAAACTTTATTCCGAACCATGCCTGAAAAACAGATGTCTCATGACTCTTATTTAGAATAAGATGATACAATTGGTGACCAGAGGAAATAGATAGCCGCAAAAACTCACACGAGAAGAGAAAGAATTGTGCGTCCAACATAGAAATCCTGTCCCAAATTGCACCCAAACGTGTGGATTAAGAAGGAGAGAAATTAACGACGAATAGTCCCAAATTCCTGTCCCACATCTAAGTAAATTACATCTTAACACATCACTGTTTTTAGCTCCTCCATATATAACTGTATGTTTATACGGATACTCAAAACACTATCATGGTGCAGACTGCCTTTTATTTTCCATACCTCATAAAAGGCTCAATTTTTGCTACTGAACTCTTTGCCTCCATCAAGTTCTTTCTTTCATTAAGAGTACATCTGCAAAGTTATATTTTGTGTTTAGATTCCCTGAGCACCCTTCCTAGTCTATAGACATTATACTCTCAACATCCAATTGTACAATGTATTCAGGTTTTTTCCCACTTGTTAGCCTGATTTCAGTGTATCGTTTTCTTGGTTTTGCCACATTGATTCTTTTCACTGCCCATGGACAGTTTTAAGCATTCTCTGTGAAGAACCATTCTTTTTTCTGGGTGTACAGAATTGTTATCAGTGTAAGAAACTAAATTCCAGGAGGTCAAATCATTTTCCTTTAATTATGTTGCCTTCTTATAGGCTGTTGACTTTTTAGCCACCATTATGTGTTGTGTGGAGAGCCTGTATCAGTTTGTCATCATTGTGGTGCAACTTTGATGTTGAGGCATGTTTTATTGAGGTTTATGCTTTTAGTCTACTCATTTGCCTTTGTGCAAGGTACTTCATTGCCTGCTGTTTTGCCCGCCTCAGTCGCGTAGATGGTAGCCCTCACGTACAAGAGGTCCCGAGTTCGAATCTTGGTCAGGGTGAGTTACCTGGATAAGGTTTTCCGGGGTTTTCCCTTATCCTTCAAGACGAATGTCAGGTAACTGTAAGCTCCATGGACCCTGGAGTCATTTGAGCATCATTTCACCCAATTTATTCACCGTCTGATATGACTTAATGTTGGAGGACGTAAATTACAACAAAAAATACCTGCCATTTTAACAGGTGATCTTGTGGCAGTTGAATGTGCTTTAACCATTATTAGATACAGCACTGTGATTGCCAGCATATTACTTGTATTTGCATCTTTTTCAGATTTTTACTCTGCATTTTAGTGGTTTCCTTCTACTGTTTCTTTTTAATATCACCTTCTATAGCCACTGCCCATGCCTAACCTTTTTTTTTTTTTTTTTTTGTAATTTACATCCTCCAACATTTAGTCATATTGAACGATGAATGAAATGGGTGAAATGATGCTCAATGCGTCCGGGGTTCATGGAGCTTACAGTTACCCGACATTCGTCTTTCAGGATAAGGGAAAATCCTGGAAAAACCTTATGCAGGTAACTCACCGTGACTGAGATTCAAACTCGGGACCTCTTGAACGTGAGGCAGACATGCTACCATCTACGCTACCGAGGCGGGCTTTCTTTTGGTTGTGTTTTAACTTGGATTCTATTCTCTTTTAGTTGTGTTTTAACTTGAATTCTCTTCTCTTAATATTCCTGCTATTCTAGATTGTGTTTTGGCCTCACCTTTTATTCATTAGTTTCCATTTTTAATTTTTGGTGTGCAGTAGTGACCTATTGCACCCTAAAATACCATTTCACCCTCACTCACTTGTTCACTCATTCACTGAGCATTAGTGAACAGAAATTATGAGCTGACATGAAAGAAATAGTTTTGTATCACAATTAAATGACATTAGTGAAACATAAAATCTAAATTCACAGCAAATATACATTTATAATGAAACCATACTGTTCAAAAAGATGCTGCCTGCAAAACCAAACACTTCCAAAGAGGAAAATTCTGTTCCTGGCTGCAAAGAATAAAGAGAGGGCAACAGTTTTAGTATTCTCAAACAAGTCTTAAAAGACTTTAAACAGACTTTCCAAACAGTTTTGAAAGATTAATTGATGGAAATTAATTATTCTTCCACACTAGCCATGTGTACAGATTGTTGTTAAACTATGAAGCCATGGTCTTAAGTACTTATGCATAGTAAGTCGCCACAAAAGGTATGTACCTCATTGTACAAGGTGCATCCAGAAAGTAAGTCCTGATGACCGATAAAGAGAACAAAAACATCACTAAGTAAGAAATATTTTATTTTAATAATTACATAGACTCACTGGCTACTTTTCAACATAGTCACCACCATTGTTGAGGCATTTATCGTAATGGTGCAGATTAACTGTATGCCCAAATCATAAGATTCTGCCGCCAATGTCCGCAGCCACAAAGTCACTTTATTCTACACCTCAGCATCACTGTGAAAATATTTTCCTGCCAGAAAATGCTTCATGATATGGAAGAGATAAAAGTTACTTGGAGCGAGGTCGGCGCTGTATGGTGGATGTTCGAAGACCTTCCAACCAAACTCATTCAACAGATTTTGTGTGGCGTAGGCTGTATGGGATCTTGCATTGTCATGCACAAGTGTAACACCTCTTGTCAACATTCCACATCTCTTGTTCTGGATTGCCCGCCTGAGTTTATGCAATTTCTGGCAATATCAATCAGCATTTACAGTCTCCCCTCATGGTAAAAATTCACACAAGAGGACACCACGTCTATCCCAGAAGACAGTGCCCATGATGTTTTTGACAGAAATTGTCTGCTTGAATTTGGTCTTCACAGGTGAACTACTATGCTCCCAATGCATTGATTATTGTTTTGTCTCTGTGTGGCATGCGCACACATAATGTCCTGTCTATTCACGTGACACAATTGACGATGGATCTCTGCTGGAGATTGCTTTTGAGCATGCAAAAATTGGATGACTGCACAAACCTTGCATTTGGCAGGAGACAATATCAGAGCAGCCATTTTCTCTAGCACGAGCAGTAACCATTGCCATCACAAAACTGAAACTTTACTACAATGTTAACATATACTTCCTCTCTTCTCCTGCACATGTGCATTCCCATCCAACTGGTGGTGCCATCTCTGGATGCAATTGGGACTTACTTTCTGGATGCACCTCGTATATGAGATCTCCTATACCACATCCGTCTTAGGAAACACACTTTTTGTATTACTCCACGCCCACATGCAAAAGCATGACAGTGACACTTTCGCCCATATGTTATGCCATATTACATTCAAATAAGTTGTATGCACAAGAGTAGCTTACCAATAGGTTTTGTTTTGTAGGTTTTGTTCACGGTAATTGCTCACAGGAAAGTGTGCTTATTAGGACGGCAGGAGTATAGTGGTTCACTGAGAAAAATATGAGTCAGTTGAATTAAATGCCATACTGCCATGTTGCCATGGTAGCTCAATGGTTAAGAGCAACCAGACGCATAGCAGGAGATCTGTGGTTCAAATCCCAGCCATGAAATTGAAGTTTTCAGTGTGACTCTACCTATTCAAGTATTAAAAGTCTTCAAATAGACTTAAAAGCCTTCTGATTGATAAATTAAAGCCACCAAGAGTTTCAAAAAATGTTAAAACAGGAAACCTATCTTTCAAGCACACACAAAAAGGTGCATAAATGGGTTCATCTTTAATTACCAAATGGTATCAAAGACTTTTTTCCACACAGAAATGATTATTGTGTGTCAGTAACATTTTGCTTAAGCTAATTACCATATTTTACAGACTATAGGACACACTTTTTTCTTCAAGAAATTGCATGCAAAATCAGCTGTATCTTAGACCCAAAACTTATATTAAAATGCCCAGTGTTTGACTTAAATTTCCTGCTAGTCTAAAAAATGACCATATACTCAGTGGTGTATCAATGAGTTGGATAAGAGTTGCAGGTATTTTACACAATGCTAACTCTGTCTCAGATCTGTTACTCTGGTAGGTCTTACTTCAAAATTATAGCCTCCTGCAGTTAAATATATAAATTCTTTAAAGTGCAGAGAGAGAGGAGTGGAACATATTAATGAAGAAATCAATACAAATTGACACTGAATGGTGCTTTAAAATGACTTACAAATAAACAAATTTGTCAGTAGATAAAATAATCATGGTATAGAGTGAATGATAACACTGTTAAAACTTTCAAGAATTAGGAATGCTCTTAACCTCAGAACCCATCTTATATGTGATGGGGAGAACAAAGATGACGGTAAAGAGGGAGGAGAAAAAAAAAGAAGGTTCAGATGATTTTCTGGAATTTCAATGATCAGTTCAATCTTATAAATATTAACAAATTATTTTTAGTCCATCTTCGCAATCTAATGATATATGTTAAAGATGTTATTTTTCAGAAAAATCCGTTAAAAATTAAGGTGCATTCTATAGTCCATGAAATACAATATTTTTAGGTTGTGTTCCACCTTATCCAGATGCAGGTTAGTGGGGATATCTATCTTCTTTTCTTACTACCTAATGTAACATGTGTTACCAACCATTTGATCGAGGTGTACTGGAGAACTTCTTCTAGACCTTGCAAATATAGTCACAGAGAATCAAACTGGAAAAGATATGCAGGTGGATTAATGATGAGCACAATGAAATGACAGAATATTATTATTAATTTTGTGACAAAGGTGACAAAGGTTCTCTCACGAGAATGGTGAGAGTTATGATGCCAGTGACGGTGACAGCACAGAACATCCCCACAAGATTTCACATGCATACAATGTAAGTTCACTCAAAAGAAGTCTCTGTATGATGAACAACTGCCAACATTTTGAAGCTATGCTGACTATGAAATCTTGCAACAAAGAAAACAGGTGATGATGTGAAGCAATGAAGCAAAAAATCACCTTAAAGAACTTTATATTAAAGCTTAATATGCTCAGCTTTTCGCTACAATACAGTATATGTATATATTGAAATTTAACTGTATTGGAACACCACAGTGAAGCAAAATAATTATTAAATGATAGATGAGTCTTCATCTATAATTTAATAACAGTGTATGTAGTTCCTTTATTTTATTGTAGCATAAATTAAACATTGACTACAATTAAATTTAAAGGGAGTCGATTAATGACACTAAACAACACTTACTTTTAAATTTTTCTGGAACATGTTTCAGAGACTTTGCCTCTATCCTCAGCCGGCCATCGGACACATTAGTGTCATTAATCGACTCCCTTTAAATTTAATTTATCATAACAACACTGTTTTCAACACTTCCAAGAAAGGAATTGACTACAATACTACTATTTACTCCAAAAATTAATGTAAAAGTCATAAATATTAAAAGCAGAAGCATTATTAACAGTGAAGTATTCTTCATTTTTGAGTTTCATTTATGAGTCACAATGTTTACACTCAAACTTCACTTACTTGTTGTATAATTGAAACGTTTTCAAGATCATTCGATCTCATCCTCAGCTGTTTGGTGACTAAATGAACATTCCTCTTCTTCCACTACTACGGTGCTCCGATCACTCTATCATCTGGTGTTAGGGGCACTAAGTTTTAATACTTCATTTAATGCCAGGATTTCAAAATTTGTAACTTTATCACGGTTTTTGTTTATGAATATTGTTTCCCAAATATCCAATTCCCGATTTCAAAGTGTTGGGGATTGAATTTTTTAGTGGTTTATTTAGCAGGTTCTTCAGACTGAATTTGTTTTGGGGTGCTAGTTTTAAATTTAGTCTTTTGAAGATTCGTTCAAATTTTCTAAAAGCCCATGGATGGTAGGTGAATTTTCTATATTGCCAATTTGTGTTTTTAAGTGGTGTGAGAGTGGTATTTTTTTATATTATCTTCAGTTTTTCCTTTCTATTCATCATGTTCCTTATGATGGCTGGATTGAATCCATTTAATACTGCTATCTCTTTTATGTGTTGTTGTTCTTTCAAAAACTCCTCCTTACTCAGTGGGATGTTGTATAGCCAGTGAATTAGACTTCTAAAGGCAGCTAGTTGATGTGAAACTGGGTTGTATTCATTTTTCTTTATGTAATTATCTATGTGTGTGGGCTTCCTGTATATACCAAAATCTATACCATGATGATTTCTAGTTATCTTGAGGTCCAGAAAGGGTAGGGTGTTGCCTCTTTCTGCTTCCATTGTAAACTGGATGTGATTATCTTGCAGGTTTAGTAATTTTAGAGAATCTTCTTTAAGTTTTTCCGGAATGATAGCAAAAACATCATCAACATATCTCCACCAAAATTTGTAAATCTGTGGGAAGGCCTTTACTATGTGTGTTTCAAAATAGCTCATGTATAAGTCTGCTAAAATAGGCGAAAGTGGGCTCCCCATAGCTAATCCTTTTGATTGTCTGTAGAATTTTTGGTTACAAGCATTCCAGTAGAAAAAATACCTACACTCCTCAAAAAATGGCTAACCTAGACTACAACGGACCCCACAGAAATAGATGACAGTATCAGTCTTACAGATTTATGCACAAGGAATAATTACTTCATGTTTAACTGTCCGTCCGTCTATCCATCTATCCACCTATCCACCTACCCACCTATCCATTTATCCATCTATCTATTTTTATATATGAGAAGATATTCAGCAATATATTTTTAACACAGTTGTTGTGACTTTACAGGCATCCTTATTATCCGAGTTTTCACTTATCAAGGTGATCCAAGTCCACATAACCTTAGATAATTGGAGTTCTACAGTACTTAATTTCTATGCATACTGTTAATCACAAAATACACTGCTTTATTCTCAACTATAAAATATTGTTACAAACAACATACTGCATTTTATCGCATAAGCCCCTCCCCTTACATATTTCCCTCTCCTATGATTTTTCATCACTAAAAAAAATTGCATAATTCCCTCGCCTGGTTTGTTATTGGAGCGGCCTTCAAATGACTTGATAATGGACAATAATCGACACAGCAGTGCTTGTCACATAGAGCAGTGATTCGTCTCCCGGTTTTCCAGTTAGCACTTACCCCTTACCTTTTGAGGGTAATGACCAACCCTTCCTTACCTGCCTTTGTAGAGTTAAGTTTCACCATGAATTATGCTTACCCCTAATGGTATTTCTTCCTGTCTGCCCAAACTACAAATGTAGTGCTTTACATTGTCACAACATATCGTAAAATTGAAATTTGAAGTTGCAGATGTGTTTCTAAGTTAGTTTTTTTACAAGTCGTCGTAATGTTGAAATATTCAAAACTGCAAAATTTGAATTAAATGTATTATCTTACTCTGATGTAAATGGTGTGAAAGATGCAGGAAGACATTTTTCCATTGAACCTAATTCAATACAATATTGGCAGAGACAAAAAAAAAGATAAACTCAAGGCTGCAAAGACAAGCTCTAAATCTTTCCGTGGGCCTGAAACAGGAAAATATCTGGAAATTGATAATGGTGTAATTGGTTATGTCAATGAACTTTGAAATGATTGTTGTGCTGTCTCTTATGAAATGATTCAGAACAAAACTCGCAAGATAGCTGCCATGCTCAACAATGACAGAAAGGATTTTAAAGCAAGTATTGGTTGGGTGATTCATTTTATGAGATGGCAAAATCTCAGTCTATGGAGAACATCTTTGTGCCAGCATTTACCTCGAGACTACACAGATAAGGTATTAGAGTTCCATTGTTACATAATACAAGCGCGACAGCAAATGATTATTTACTCTCTCAGATTGGTAATGCTGACCAGATGCCAGTGCTTTTGATATGCCGCATAACACCACCATTACTCCAATTGGCTCAAAAAGTGTGCTTGTGAAGACAACTGGAGTGGAGAAACTAAGCTGCACAGTGATGTGCATTTCAGCAGACAGCAATTAACTTCCATCTTACGCCATCTTTAAAAGGAAGACCTTACCAAAGAAGACTACCCCACATGAAATTCACTTGCTTTTTCAAAAAAAGGGCTGGATGACAGCAGATTTTATGGTGGATTGGTTGGAGAAAGTCTGGGGAAGACAACCAGGGGCATTGTTACAAAAGAAGTCCCTTCTTGTCCTAGACAGTTTCCGAGGTCACCTGGTGGAGTCTGTAAAGGAGAAAATTAAACGGATGAAGTCCCATACTGTCATCATCCCTGGAGGTTTAACGTCCATTCTTCAACCTTTAGATGTCAGATCAACAAACCTTTCAAAGGATATCTTTGATGCAGGTATTCAGAATGGTTGGCGGCAGGATGTTATCAGCTGACTCCACGAGATCATCAATACCGATGATGTGCAAGTGGATAATCTGTGCATGGAAGAAAATTAGAGTTGATATTGTTAAGAATAGATTTTAAAAAACTGGAATTTCTTGTGCCATTGTGGTTCTGAGGATGACATGTTGTGGAATAGGGAAAATGAAGATGATTTGTTATGTGAGCCAGATATAAATTAAAATAGTGATGATAGTGAAGAAAGTGAGACCGCAGAATAGTCAGAGAAAAGAAACAGTGAAACAATACATTGTAGGCGCAATGAAATCGTGGTATGTATCCAGTTCATTCACAAATTACTGTATACCTGTATAACTTTTACATAATACTACATGGTTTCCTTTCCTTTCGGAATTCCTAGAAGCACCACTCACATAATTCCCTCCCCACTGTTTTCAAGCAAATTTTTCAAGAAAAAAAGGGAGAAATAACAAAATAAAATACAGTTTTGAGTCGAACTAATACTCAATGCTCCATTTAATGTAGCATTGAGTATTAGTTCGACTCAAAATTGTATTAATTTTGTGCTTCATTGTATCATAGTCCTTAAACAACAGAATAAAATACAGTATTGAAAGGAAAATTTACATCTAGCCAACAAGGTAGTAACATTTACAAACAGAACTTTGTTATTGTCTATAGGCAGTGATTGCTATGTTAAATCTCTATATGCATCATGTTTATATCTCAGTGACCTAAATTTGCAGCCTCTTTGGAAGGCAGAAAGTTTCAGGACTTAATTGGTATTGTATCCATTATAAGTAGTTAGAAAAATATTGTGCCGAGATTAAAACATTGTTTTGTAAAGTAATAAGAATTCCATTCTGTTTAGTGCTTGATTTGGGAAGATTTTAGGGCATGTGCATTGATTTTTATATTAGGTAGTTCCATAACATTTTAAGCAATAAAAGTGGGTAAGTATTTGAATATTGATTTTTAAAGTTAATTGATGACTTTTTTATTTACCTTTATAAAGAACACAAAATCTGAATAAATTATGGTGTACCTTTCAGGCGAAAGTGTGGATGACTGTGGTGGAGGCTACAGTGAAAGCATTACAGAAATGTGTGATGAGCTGCAGAATGGCTCACTGCCATTATTGATCGTAACTCCCAATGGACGAGATGAAGCTGGTACCAACAGAGATTGTTTTCTGTTTAATCCTATGGCAAAATCTGTACTTCACATGAACATGTTCAGATTTTTAGGTCAGTAAGCTTATACTTTGCATTTATTTATGGACTTAACAGTAATGTTGAATAATAATTTAAGCTTATAATTTAAATTAATTGGGAGTCGATTAATAACACAAAACAACACTCACTTTTAAACTTTCCCGGAACATGTTTCTGAGACCTTCCCTCTATCTTCAGCCAGACATCGACTCGATGTCCGGCTGAAGATAGAGGGAACGCCTCAGAAACATGTTCCGGGAAAGTTTAAAAGTGAGTGTTGTTTTGTGTTATTAATCGACTCCCAATTAATTTAATTTATACAACAACACTGTTTTCAGCACTTCCATGAAAGGATTTAAGCTTATAATGTTTAAAAAGTTATGCATTCAAATGATGTTTGTCATTAATGAGTATTGATATCACATTTGAGGAACCCTAGTACTGCATTATTTGAAACGTCTATGGCCATTCTGTTGACTCATAGAAAGCTCCTGTGGTCTTTCTGCTGACTCAAGAATTGATTAATTTTGATAGTGTTGTATAATAATGTTTCTATTTAATGTAACTTTTTCTGGGTAAAGATTATCTTAATATGCTAAGTGATTCCAATGAGTAAGGACTTCTAATGAAACAGGTTCTAGGTAAACACTAGCAATAAATAGAGCATTGAGTACTAGTTTGACTCAAAATTATATACTAAGTGATATTCAGCAATGAATCTATTCAGCACACAAGTTGGACTTCAAATGTTAATGCTGCCAATTATTAAACTGCTAGGATTCAAACTTATATCTGCAGCATGAGAAACAGTAGTGTTATCTATACATCATCATTCATCTTGCATGCGCCACTGCAGCTTCAATTATATTTATCCAGAGAATATGAAGTTTCCCATTCATCTCAGTCATTCTGTATGTCCTCAAATGTAAATTTGTTTGTAAGAAACCAAATGTTCTCTTCAGTTTTTAAACTAAAATTTTTTAACTATCTGTTTAGGTGTTCTAATGGGTATTGCCATAAGAACGGGAAGTCCTCTTAGCTTAAATCTAGCAGAACCAGTATGGAAACAGCTTGCTGGAATGACACTAACGCCAGCTGATTTGACAGAAGTGGACCGTGATTATGTTCCAGGTGTGTGTATAAATATTTGTTGATTATAATACTGTTATTTTATAAGTTGCATAAATCTTATTTAATCCTTGGGAAGTCATAGGAATGAATGAATTTTTTGTTGACAAAACATTGAATAGACTTTTTAATTTATAATATTGAGTGATTTTGAGTCAAACACTATGCCCTATCAATGAATCTTACATCACAAGCTCATTAGTTAATAAGTGTTATTGAAGTTTCTAACATTTTGGCACTACTAGATAAACCACTAGTATGGAACACAATGAAACACTAGTATGATATTCACTGTCAATGCTTACTGAAGGCTCTACCTTGATTTTATGACAGTTGCATGGGGCAACTATGTTTGTAAGCAGTAAAGAAAGGTTACCTCTCCCCTCTATTATCCAACACTTTGCCCAGCCTGTGGGTATGTAAGAGAGGTTTGGTGAACTTAATGTTGGTCGGTATTGAGTCATTATGTGGTAAGTATAAGCTCTGTACAGCAGTCAGTGTACATCTGAAAAGCCATCAGTCAGAATGGTGGAGCATAACCAGTATCATCAGTGAGAAGTAGTGAGAAGTAGCTGTGCCAGGACATTGGCTACAAATTTCAACCGACAGGCAGCACAATACCAACACTTACGTATTGTTTCAACCTTCAACCAGCTGAAGGATTTCACATTAGTTCTGTAAGACAATATGTTCACCCCACTGCAAGAACAACAAGCCAAGAGATCTTCGTCAAATGAAGAGGACATTTTAATAGAGTAACATCTATTTCCGTAGAGTTTTAAGAGTAAAGTAAGTCACAGTCATTGCAATGACTGAACAATGGGTCAAAGCATTGTCGTGAAGAAACAAGATTGTTTTTCTTTGCAAATGTGGTCTTGTTCTTTTCACCTCATCACTCAAACATTGCAGTAAGCTTGCGTAGTAGTTACCAGGATACTTTTAGCCTTTTCCAAGAAATCAATAAAAATATTTCCCTGTGCATCCCAGAAAACACTTGCCATAACCTTGTTAGCTGACAAAATTGACTTTGTCATTTTTAGAGTTGGTTCACCTGGCACAATCCATTGTTTTGACTGTGATTTACTTTCTGGAGTGTAGTGATGTATCCAAGTTCATCAATGATGATAAGCCATTTCAAAAATTCACTGGAATTTTTATGGTAGAGCTCCAAATTCTTAACAAACAGTTTTTCTTTGCAACTTTTGATCAGTTTTCAACAGACATGGCACCCATCTTGTACAGATCTTGTGAAAGCCTAAAACGTTACTTAAAATATTACCTGCATGTTCTTTTGATATGTCCTCTGCTAACTCAAACAACTTAAATCTCAGTCTTCCAGTACTCAACAATGAATTTTTTCCAATGATCTCTGGAGTTGTGACTTCCATAGAGCATCCAGAGAGAGAGACTCATCAGTAGTGCTCGTATGTCACAGTCATTGCTCATTTTTCCAAATCATTTTCGTGAAACCTCTACACTTGTGTTGTTTAAAATGCTGTCATTCAAAAACCAAAGTAGCTATGGACCTGTAACTAAGTATACAAGCTAGTCTAGATTTAAACTAAATTATGCTATCCGCCAAACTGGCCCTCTGGCTTCATCTCTATGCAAGGTCTGGGACTTATCAGTCAACCTTCATATATAGCAAATCTGGGTTTGAGTGAAGATCTGCTCAAACCTTATACTGGTCAAAACTACATCCATATTTGTGTACTCCTGTAACTATTTGTGGGAAGCATATGGCCTTGATAAGAGCACACCAATGGATTCTATAGTTAACTAGATCCTTAATCTCTCTCCAACTTTTCTCCATGCTTTCAGCTTCTCTTCTGACTATATTGTACCATGGTATTCTGGATCTGTCACGTCTTTGGTTTGATTCCTGGAGATGCCATTCAAAGGTAATTTTTATTTCTCTCACAATTTCATGTTGATCTGATATTTTCCACAGATCTTTTATTTGATACAGTTTCTGGCCACCATATTCCTAAAATGAATCTTAAGCTTCTATTCCCCCCAAGGGCCTACTGCGGTAGGTACGGGATTGACGATCCCAGGGTCCTTAGCCAAATTTCTCGATTAGGTGCCTCTGAGTGGTGTGAGAGCTATTGCCAAATGCCCAAACAAGATCCATATCTGTGTTTGACCCTAACCTCCCTGAACACAAGTCTGATGGATACCAAGCACAGAGGAGCGTAGGGGTGACTAGGTAATGCATAACTCCCAGCCCCTGGTTATCATGTAGGACTGTGTTCATATCTGCTGATAAAGGTCAGTCCCAGGGTCAGTCATTGAGTCAGTCCCCAATGTCAGCTCACATTGCATGAACTGTTATACTCTGAAGGCAATTGGATCCCTCTGTCTATACATTGGGAGGTGAGACCCCTGAGGTGAGCAAGGTCCAGGCCAGGACTCTCACTTAAACCAGGGTGGTGCCCAGGAAGCATTTGCAATGGTGCAGGACATAATCGCTATGGGAACTGATAAAATTAACAAAAATGTAAAGAAAAGTGGAAAGGAAGTATCTGAGTCTTGTGGTCCTCGCTATTTGGCTGTTATTAGAAATGAGGAAGGGCAAAAATTAAATAACGTGAATCCATTTATTATCCCGAGGGGTCTAAGTAATATTGCTGGTCTTGTAAAATCATGTATTCGATCTCACAATGGCATGCAGTTTCACCGACTCAGGCTGCAAACCCTTTGAAAGCCAATATGCTTTCGAGCTATCCGGTGCACATTGAATTGCGTAGGACTCTGAACTCCTCGCATGGTGCTGTAAACCCCAGAAAATTGGACGGGATGTCCAATGAGGAGATTCAGGAAAACTTGGTGGAACAGGGTGTGACCAAGGTAAATAGAGTACACCGCAAAGAACGAGGTGAACTAGTGCCCACTCGTACCGTTTCTTCCCTTTGATTGGGTAGATCTCCCGCAAAGGATTAAGGCAGGCTATGAAGCTATTGAAGTGAGGCAGTATATACCCAGTCCATTGAGGTGTTATAAATGCCAGTGCTTTGGCCACACGAGTGATTCTTGTTATGGAGTTGCTACCTGCATTGACTGTGGGGGAAGTTAAGCATGATGCTGCATGTACTTCACCTGCATCATGTGTTAACTGCAGTAGTAATCACTCATTGAACTACAGAAGATGCCCCTGCTTTATAGAGGAAAAGGTGATCCAAGAGGTCCAGGTTAGAGAGGTGTCCTTCTTGGAAGCCGGAAGCTCTTGCATATTCATCAGCCTTCTGTCCCTAGGACCATTACTTATAGTGCAGTTGCAGCTAAGCCGGTACCTAGACGTAAAATTGCAACACAAATTAGCAAGATAAACGGGACAGTAATATCCAAAAGAACAATTACACCAAGATCACAGCCAAAGCAACAGACACCAGCACGAACAACAGTGAGCACGCCTTCCAAGTCCAATCCTATGATGAATGTTCCAGCCAAGTCAGCGCAGAAAGCATCTACTTCAAGAACATGTGAACCACTAGTATATAATGCATCGGTTTAGAAAGTTCAAGACCTCGTATGAAAGAACCGACTTCCTCAGGGAGAACAAGAAGACTAGTGCAAAAATAAGTAAACCAGCATAAAAGTCCATGACTATCTCCTCATACATCATTTTCTGAGCAATCATTTGGAGAGGACTCAGATCAGCGAATGCCATCTTCATCAGTTGCAGTTTCCGATCGGTTCCAGGAATTGGAATGAAAATTATTAGTTGGAAATAAGCCCTCCTCCCTAGACGATATGGATAAGGAGGATCCTGCCTTCACTGCCAGAACGACAGTGAAAAAAAGGTGGGACTAACCTCCTGAAAATGTTATCCCAACCCCCAAGAAAAGGGGCAAATTGATTTGACCACCGCTGGGCAGGTAGGTTTTTTCATTTTATGTTACAGTATTAATAAAGAAAATGTTTAATGCCTTTCAGCATTTATCAATTTATATGTATGGTTTTTTATTGCTTTCTTTTTTCTAATTGTGCATATTTATTTTATTAGTCATTTTATTTTTATTTTTGTAATTTATAGTCAAATTTATCTCTGGCTATTGCCATGATATAGTTTCTGAAAGGGCGCTGATGACCATGTAGTTGAGTGTCCTTATATACACATCATCATCTTAAGCTTGTATTTATAAATACCTGCAATTTCTTTTCTATTGATTTAGTTGCCTTCCAGGTTTCACAGCCATACAGTAGATTTAGAATAGATGATTAGATAGATTAGTAGGTGGTAGCATGTCTACCTTATGGTCAAGAGGTCCAGATTTTGAATCTTGATCAGGGTGAGTTATCTATATAAGGCTTTTTCCAGGGTTTTCCCTTCTCCTAAATGACGAATGGTAATGAAGTTCTTGAACCGTGGGCTCATTTGAGCATCATTTGACCCATTTCGTTTTTCCCCCAGGAGCTACTGTGTCAGGTATGAGATTGGCAATCCTTGGATCCTGAGCCAAATTTCTCAATTGGGTGCCCTTGAGTGGTGACATGGCTTATGCCAAATGCCCAAATAACTTTGGTCCAAATCCATGTCTGGCCCGTAAACATTTACCTCCCTGAGCACAAGTCTGATGGATACCTAGTGTGGGATGGAGGGTGAAGAAGTGCAGGGGGTTCCTGGGTAATGTGGAAGTCCCAGCTCCTGGTTATCATTTAGGACTGTGTTCGTATCCGCTAATAAATGTCAGTCCCGGGGAGGGACCATTGCAATAGCTAATGCACTCCTGAGGGCAATTGGGCCCCTCTGTCTTTACCTTAGAAGGTAAGACCCTGAAGTGAGCAAGGTCCAGGCAGGAACTCGAATCTCACCTAAGCCGGAGTGGCACCCAGGATATGAGCACACCATCAGAGACGTCTACAACGGTGGAGGATATTGTCGCTAGGGTAACAACTAAAAAAATAAACAAAACAATTAAAAGCAGTGGAAAAGAAGTAGCCAGTTTTCGGCTACTTACAAGAGACTAAGCTAAGTCCACAAGACAGTTTTATAATCAAATGGTATACCCACTAACATGTGGTATTGAAGCTGAACAGGATATTCCTGTGCATGGGGGCACTGTGATGCTCCTCAGAGATGATATACTCGTAGAGCCTATATGCTATACTTTGACATCCTGTCACTAGCTGTAAGTATTAAGCTGCCATCAATCCAGTTTTCTATTTGCAATATATATCTACCACCATCTGATGACCTCTCGCTTATTGACTTAGAAGATCTGGTTTCCCAACTATCAACTTCGTTTCTCTTAGTGGGAGACTTAAATCCCCATCATTCACTTTGGAGTTCAAATTGAGTAATGTCGAGAGGCAAACTGATTGCAATATTTATGGAGAGCAAAAACTTGGTTCTCCTGAACACCGGAGAGACAACGTTCCTTTCCAACTCCTTTAACGCCTATTCCCACATTGATTTGGCAGTTTGTTCATCCCAGTTAACAGCTTCATTAAAACGGAATGTCATCTTTGATTTATATTCTAGTGACCACTTTCCATGTGTTCTTCGCCACAGGGGCTACTTCGGTAGGTATGGGATTGGCGATCCCGGGGTTCTGTGCCAAATCTCTCGATTGGGTGCCTCTGAGTGGTGAGAGAGCTAATGCCAAACGCCCAAACAAGGTCCACATGCATGTTTGACCCTAACCTCCCTGAATACACATTTGACCGATAACCTAGCGTGAGTTGGTGGAGTGGGAACTGCAGGAGTGTCTGGGTAAGGCGTAACCCCCAGCTCCTGGTTGTCATGTAGGATTGTGTTCGTATCCGCTGATAAAGGTCAGTCCTGGGGAGGGGCCATTGCATGAGCTGTTACACTCCTGAAGGCGATTGGGTCCCTCTGTCTATACATTGGGAGGTGAGACCCTGAGGTGAGCAAGGTCCAGGCCAGGACTCTCACCTAAGCCGGAGTAGCGCCCAAGATGTGAGCACTCTATTGGAGACATTTGCAATGGTAGAGGATATTGACACTATGGGAACTGGTAAAATCAACAAAACTGTTAAGAAAAGTGGAAAGGAAATAGCTGAGTCTTGTGGTCCTCAGTATTTGGTTATTTTTAGAAGTGAGGAAAGTCGAAAATTTACTCTAAACTCCTCGTGTGGTGTAAAACCAGTGCATTGGATGGTATGTCAAATGAGGAGATTCAGGAAAACTTGTTGGAACAAGGTGTGACAAATGTATATCGAGGTGAACTAGTGCCCACTCGTACCCTGTTTCTTACCTTTGATCGGGTAGATCTCCCACAAAGGATTAAGGCAGGCTATGAAGCTATTGAAGTGAGGCAGTATATACCCAGTCCATTGAGGTGTTATAAATGCCAGCGCTTTGGCCACACAAGTGATTCTTGTAATGGAGTTGCTACTTGCATTGACTGTGGGGAAGCCAAGCATGATGATGCATGCACTTCGCCTGCAACATGTGTTAACTGTAGTGGTAATTATTCATTTAATGCCAAACAATGCCCTCATTTTATGGAGGAAAAGATGATCCAAGAGATCCGGGTAAGAGAGAAGGTGTCCTTCTTGGAAGCTTGTAAACTCTTGCGGATGCGTCAGCCTTTTGTCCCTAGGACTGTTACTTACAGTGCAGTTGCAGCTATGCCGGTACCTAGACGTGAAATCACAACACAAACTAGCGACATAAATGGGGCAGTAATATCTGAAAGAATAATTACACCCAGATCACAACCAATGCAATGGACACCAGCACGAACAACAGTGAGCACATCTACCAAGTGCAGTCCTATGAAGAACGTTCCAGCCAAGTCACCACAGAAAGCATCTACCTAAAGGATATATGAACCAGTAATATATAATGTATCGTCCAGAAAGTTCAAGACCTCATATGAAAGAACTGACTTCCTCAGGGAGAATAAGAAGGCTAGTACCAAGCAAAATGAATGTAGAAGTCTGCGACAATCTCCTCCAAGAACTTCTTCTGAGGAATCATGCAGAGATTATCTTCACCGATCGCAATTTCTGATCGTTTCGAGAGACTCGAATTGAAGTTATCAGTAGGAAAGCGGTCCTCCTCCATTCTGGATGTGGAGCAGGAAGATACTGTCCTCACTTCCAAAACGACAGTGAGAAAAAGGCAGGATAAACCTGCTGAAAATTCTAGCCCAGCCCCTAGGAAAAAGAACAAATTGATTCGACCACCACTGGGCAGGTAGTTTGTTTTATCAATGCAAGTTAACATTGAAAACAGCTTTTTTATGCCTTTTGGTATTTTATTGCTAATTATAGCTTTTTATTACTTTTTTCCTCATTTGGGCTTATTTATTTTATTTTCATTTTCTTTTGAGCTTTTCTTTTTGATTTTGAGTTATTTATCTCTGGCTATTGCCATGATTTAATTTTTGTAAGGGTGCTGATGACCGAGCATTTAAGCGCCCTTATATGCAAATCATCATCATCATCATCCTTCCTGGAAACATCTGCAGAAGTTATTGTTGATCCGGTTGATGTGACTAACATCTTCTGCAGTGCTTTCGCTCAAGTGTCTAGCTCAAATAATTATGCCCCTGAGTTCTTCTCAATTAAGACTCTGGTAGAATCTCAATGTTTCGTCTTTCGATCCAGAAACCTTGAAGATTACGAGGGCCATGCCAAAAGTTTTTAGCAGTGCTAAAACGGAAAATCTGACAATCATGACCTTATTGTAGTTTGAAAGAGCGATATTTTTTGACCTTGGAGCATGTGTGTGGCGGTCCCCCCACCACAGGGCTATGCGTGGACAGCGAGTGAAGAGACAATGGTTAGTCAGATATAGTGTAAGATGGATCTGTTGCGCTGTGATTTCCGAGCAATGATTTATTATGACTACAAAAAGAATTTAAATGCAGAAGAATGCCATTCTTCACTAGTACGTGTTTTTGGTGAGTGTGCCCCATCTAGGGCCACTGTTGGAAATTGGTTCCATGAATTTTCAAGCGACAGGTAGTCTCTTGAAGATGAACCTCATCCTGGTCGACCTGCAATGGCAGTGACCCAAGAAAATGTTGATGCTGTGAGGCAAATCATCCCAGAGGATCCTCACCTCACATTTTGCAATATTGAAGGGACCCTAAATATTGGGTAGACTGCAGCACAGACCATTGTTCATGATTATTTAGGCCTAACCAAGAGATGTCCGCATTCCCTGACAGTGTGGATTGCTTGAAACATTTGACTAAGGATGGTCCAAAGACACTTACAGTATTGTCACAGGTGATGAAACATAGGTGTACCATTATGACTCTGAAACCAAGAGGTAGTAATCAGTATGGTGCTTTCCAAGTCAGGACCACCCACCAAAACTCGGAGAACTAGGAGCTCTGGAAACAAGATGGTGGCCACTTTCTTTACCAAGATGGGTCATCTCACCTCTGTGACCTTGGACACATACAGAGTGGTATGTGACTGAATGTCTGCCAAAAGTCTTTGGAACATGGAGGTCAAAGCATCCCAAGATGAAGAGTGGGCACCTTCTTTTTCATCACGATAATGCCTCAGCACACACAGCTGCCAGAACCATGGACTTCCTGGAGAAGAAGAAAGTGTGAGGCTTACTTCACCCACTCTATTCACCAGACCTGGCCCCATGTGACTTTTTCCTGTTCCCAAAGACAAAGGAAAAACTATGTGGGCAGTTTGTTTTTCATCCAATGAAGAGGCTATTGCAGCGTACAACAGTACTCCAAGTGACATCTCTACAGAAGCTTGGACTGATACATTTTCTAAGTGGTTTCAAAGGATGTGGAAAAGTGTATCAGTTCTCATGGAGAGTGTTTTGAAAAGTTATAATAGTTTGTGAATAAAATGCATTTCTGAATCTCTGTTAAAAACTTTTGGCATAACCCTCGTATCTGCCTTTTCACCTTGGCAGATTTAGAACATGCTCTTTCATCTTTGCAACTGTCAGCAACAGGACCAGATAGAATCCACGTTCTCTCACCTGAAGGTACCCCCCAGGGACCTACTGCAGTCGATACGGGATTGGCGATCCCGGGGTCCCGACCCAATCTTTTGATTGGGTGCTTCTGAGTGGTGAACCCCCCCCCCCCCAGAGGCCTACTGTGGTAGGTATGGGAATTGGCGATCCTGGGGTCCCGAGCCACCCTGACAACCTCGATGTGGGTTCCTCTTTAGGGGTGAGGGGTCAGACAAAACACCCACCCACGTGTAGGCCACGTGGAGACCCGTGTTGGTGGAAAGGTTTGTACTGATGGTTGAGGGATGCGCATCTGAGCTTGTTCCAGTCTTCTGAATTCGGAGAGGGTGCGCATTTCCAATACACCATTTTGGTTTCTGCTTCGCCTAAACAGGAAGTTAGGGACTAACCTGCCTCTAATCAGTCGGCCAGGACTAGGTACTTTACCAAGTCAGGGTGAGTGGGACGGCGAGCCCACTATATCCCCTGTGTAGCCCTGTCATCCCAGTGGGATGACCCCTTGTGGGGCTCTGTGGGGGGTGGAGAGCACTGGGGGATGAAACACATACAATTTCTTATGGCAAACCCTAAAATTAAACGTGGAAAAGAAATAGCTGAGTCTTCTTTTTCTCACTATTTAGTTATTTGTAGAACTGAGGAAGGTCAAAAGTTTACTACCATGAACCCGTTCATTATTCAGAAGGGTTTAAATAATATTGCCGGTCCTGTAAAGTCATGTACTCAATCTCGCAATGGCACGCTCCTGGTCGAAGCAGTTTCTCCGACTCAGGCTGCAAAAATCTTGAAAGCCAATATGCTTGCGAGCTATCCGGTGCGCGTTGAAATGCATAGGACCCTGAACTCCTCGCATGGTGTTGTAAATACCAGCGCATTGGACGGTATGTCCAGTGAGGAGATTCAGGAAAACTTGGCGGAACAAGGTGTGACAAGTGTATATCGAGTTCACTGCAAAGAACCAGGTGAACTAGTGTCCACTCATACCCTGTTTCTTACCTTTGATCGGGTAGATCTCCCGAAAAGGATTAAGGCAGGGTATGAAGCTATTGGAGTGAGGCAGTATATAGCCATTCCATTGAGGTGTTATAAATGCCAGCGCTTTGGCCACACGAGTGATTCATGTAATGGAGTTGCCACGTGTTAACTGCAGTGGTAATCACTCAGCAAACTCCAGAGAATGTCCCCGTTTTATGGAGGAGAAGGCGATCCAAGAGTACCGGGTAAGAGAGAGGGTGTCCTTCATGGAAACCCGGAAACTCTTGCGTATTCGTCAGCCTTCTGTACCTAGGACTATTACTTATAGTGAAGTTGCAGCTAAGCCGGTACCTAGACGTAAAATCACAACACAAACCAGCGAAATAAACGGGGATCTAATATCCGAGATATCAATTACACCAAGATCACAGCCAAAGCGACAAACACCAGCACGAACAACAGTGAGCGCGCCGACCAAGTCTAGTCCTAAGAAGAGGGATTCAGCCAAGTCACCGCCGAAAGCATCTACTTCAAGAACATGTGAACTGGTAATATATAATGTATTGCCAAGGAAATTTAAGACCTCTTATGACAAAACTGACTTCCTCATGGAAAATAGTAAGACCAGTGAACGGAAAGCTAGCCAGCACAGAAGTCTGCAAACATCTCCGTCAACAACATCTGAGGAATCATATGGAGAGGATGCCGATCGGCAACTTTCATCTTTGCCGGTCGCAGTTTCCGATCCTGTCGAGAGACTGGATTCGAAGTTACCAGTGCGGAAGACGTCCTCTTCCATTGACAATGTGGAGCGGGTGGATCCTGTCTTCACTACCCAAATGACAGTGAGGAAAAGGCAGGAAAAGCCTGCTGAAAGTGCTAGCCCAGCCCCAAAGAAAAGGAACAAATTTATTTGACCACAACTGGGCAGGTAGTTTTGTCATGGCAAGTTGATATTGAAAGTAGTAATTTTTTATGACTTTTGGTATTTTATTGGCAGTTAAAGCTTTTTAATTTTTTTTATTTTTTACCCATTTGGGCTTATTTATTTTATAGTCATTTTGTTTTGATCTGTTTTTTAAATTTTGAATAATTTATATCTGGCTATTGCCATGAATTAGTTTTTTGTAAGGGCACTGATAACCAAGCAGTTGAACACCCTTATATCATCATCATCATCTGACTGTGGAATTCATACATTGATGCCTACCACTTTACCTTCAGGAGTTCATGAAAAACCCCATTTTCTTAGTAAGGGTTGGCTCAATTTTTTTGAAAACCTTTCGTTCTAGAGAACAGAGTACCTCAGGTATCAGTACTAAGTGTTAACTGTTTGCTGTTGCAATTAATTCTATCTTGAAATGTGTTTCTCCAGGGTTTTCGTTATGCTTATTCATAGATGACTTGTAGATGAAGCTTTTTAGCTTATGCTATGCAAATATGAAGGATTCACTATGTATGGATATATATCTCTAGGCTTCTTTTTGGAACCTGTGGATAAAAGAAGAGTGGATATCATTTTATCCAGATCATTGGATTTAATTAAGATCCCAGGCCAAGAAGCGTAAAGGGCTCTAGAAGCCTAATGCAAGGCATCTATTTAAGCCACTCAACATTTCCTTTTCTTCTTTTTCTTTTTCTTCGTCTTTTTCTTCTTCATAATCAAATTGAGTAAGTATGAGTATATAAATAGTCTCCTTGAAAATGAAAAGAGAATACATATTTACATTCTTCTTTCTTGCTTTATATTTATGTTTTACTTAAGCTAATACCCTTGACTGCATTGCAGGATTGCTGTGCATCAGAGATATGGAACCTGACGCAAAGGTCTTTGGGACATTGGAGATGCCATTCTCCACTCCTTCAGCTTGTGGAACAGAAGTTCCTTTATCTACAAGATACCATCGTATAATGCCTGAGAATAGACTGGAGTATGTTCGATTAGCATTGAACTATAGGTAAAAATTATTTTTTATCAGCATGCAACCTGATGTAAAAGTTTACCAGACCTATAACATGACAAATTTCTCTCCTTTAGCTTGTGGAACAAAGTTCCTTTATCTATGAGATACCATTGTGTAATGGATGAGAATAGATTGGAGTACATTTGATTAGCACTGAACTATAGGTAAGAATTATTTTGTTACCATGCAGCGCATTTTGTACAGGCCTAAGTGGTGTTTTCAATATGGTGGCATTCAAATGTGGAGGCTCAATCTCATTTGGTTAGACACTGGTCTGTTAATCCTAAGTTCGCAGCCTTATATACATTCCAGACCAATGACTTAAGTAAATTTTATATCTGTCAGGGAAGATTATTTTTGGTCATTTAACCATGAAGTAAATCCAAAAATTAAATTATTAAAGCAATTAAATGGTCCAATAGATTTAATGGTTTGGGAGAAAATATTTGAGTTTACACATACCTTTTCCTCCCTGAACACAAGTCTGATGGATGACAATGCACAGGGTGGTGGATGGGGAAGCTCAAGGGGTGACTGGGTAATGCATAACTGCCAGACCCTGCTTGTCGTGTAGGACTGTGTTTGTATCTACTGATAAAATCCTGTCCCGAGGAGAGGCCATTGCATGAGCTGATACACTTCTGAAGGCCATTGGGTCCCTTTGTCTTAACATTGGGAGGTGAGACCCTGAACTGAGCAATATCCAGGCCAGGACTTTCACCTAAGCAGGGGTGGCACCCAGGATGTAAGCATGCCATCAGAGACATTTGCAGTGGTGGAGGTTAATATTGTTATGACACCAAAAATCAAAACAAAAAACACCACCATTAAGATACTTGGAAAAGAAGTAGTTCCTTTGGTCCTCACTACTTAGTGGTAAACAGAGCTGGGGAAAGAAAGCAATTTACACAGTAAACCCTTTTGTAATTCAGAAGGACTCAGATCAGATAGCTGGGCCGATAAAGTTATGTAATCAATCAAGAAATAGCATGCTCCTGGTTGAAGTGTATTCTCTCTCTCAGACAGCAGCAGTACTAAAACCTATGATGTTAGGCAGTTATCTGATCAGCATTGCAGTGCATAAGACCCTTAACTCTTCTCATGATATGGTAAACACCCGTGCCTAGGATGGTATGTCCAACAAGGAGATTCAGAAGAACCTTCAAGACTAAGAAATTACAGCAGTGCATCAAGTTTGTGAAGAGGGCGAGGGGAGTTGGTGCTTACACCTACCCTGCTCCTCACCTTTGATGAGGTAGATTTCCTACAAAGGAACTTTGGATAATGCTAAAGTAAAATTCAATTTTGGCTTTGTCCGTGGCTACAGGACAGTTAGATATCTCTAGGGAGGAGTTAGATATTTCAAATTAAATTTGCATGAGATTTCAGAGCAGTAATTAGAGGTTTACATCCTACTTGTCATCTTATCAAAGTAAATTAAGGACATTAGGGCATGAATGATTCTACTTTTCCATCCTGGTACTAAAATTCCACTGCCGCTTTTCTTCCTAAATCTAAAACCTAATGCCAACATTGAGGAAATATATCAGCTAACAAGACTGTATCATGCCATAATAAAAATAGAATCACCGAAGTTCAGATGCACTGTAATTCAGTGCCTTAATTATCAAGAATATGGGCATACCAGAAATTACTGTCATACAAATGCTCATTGCTTTAAATGTGTCGGTAGATTCTAATGTGCAATACACTAAATCTAATAATGCATCCTTTTTTTTTTAAAGAAGACTTGTCAAGTTATTAAAAGTGAGATATATTTTATATAAATAATGAGTAGCTGGCATGCTTAATATTTGAAGATTACTCACTCAGACTAGGCAGATGGTCACCATTCCTTCCAGAAGCGCTTTTCGGTCTTTGCTTCCAACCATCTTCAGTGGGAACTGCACCAACTACTGTCGACGGACATAAACTTGACTTTCCAAGAAACTTAAGGCTCCTCCCCTTGACGATCTCCTGATTTTCAAAACCAACATCTGGGACCGGAACATTGGAGCTGGACACAGATGATTGATTGTCACCTGTGATATGCTTCCTCTTCCATCTGCCTCCTGGGTAAACTAGATTGGTTGAAATCTAGGTTAATTTTAACTGGATCTATATTATTCATAATGATGGGTTGAAGTTGTTGACTTGTGTTAACTAGTTTAATAAATTGTAGAACACTATTCAATGCTGGTATATCAAAATTCAAAATATTTTCTTTTTCACTGTTTAGAATATAAATCTTCTCCCAAATATCCAGTTCATTAACAGCTTGTACATGTTATAATAATTGTATACTTTGACCGATTTCATGGTTGCATTTCCAGAAGTGATTAGCAACTGCAGATTTTTCTGTTTGTTTAAGTTTTATGTTTCTCAGGTTTTCTGTTTGCCGAGTTTTTAGACTTCTCTTAGAGAAGTTCTCCCTACTCCTCGCTACTTAGTGATCAGAAGAACTGAAGGATGCCAAAAGTTCTCTACAGTAAACCCCTTTCTCATCCAAAAAGGCTTGGATAGAATCGCTGCCCCCCCCCCCCCAGGGGCCTACTGCGGTAGGTACGGGAATTGGCAATCCCAAAGTCCCGAGCCAACAGTCTCCCTTGTGTGGGCTCCTCCTTGTGGTTGAGGGAGACAGTCAACATGCCCACCCACGTGTAGGCCATGCGTGGAGACCTGTGTCGGTGGAAAGGTTTGTCCTGGTGGTTGAGGAGTGTGCATCTGAGCTCGTTCCAGTCTGCTTCTGAATTCGGGGAGGGTGCGCATTTCTAATACACTACTTTGGTTTCTGCTTCGCCTAAACGGGAGGTTAGGGACTAACCCACCCCTAATCAATCGGCCAGGACTAGGTGTTGTACCAAACTCCAGGGTGAGTGGGACGGTGAGCTCGCTATATCCCCTGTGTAGCCCTGTCATCCCATTGGGATGACCCCTTGTTGGGCTCCATGGTGGGTGCGGAACACTGGGGGATGAGTCCTAATCCATTTATTATGGTAAAATTTAATAATAATAACAAAAATTCTAACAAAAGTGGAAAAGAAGTTGTCGAGTCTTGTGGTCCTCGCTACTTAGCTATTTATAGAACTGAGGAAGGTCGGAAGTTTAGTACCGTGAACCCGTTCGTTATTCAGAAGGGCTTATATAGTATTTCTGGTTCTGTGAAGGCATGTACTAGATCTCGCAATGGCACATTCCTGGTCGAAGCAATTTCTTCGACACAGGCTGCTAAAATCTTGAAAGCCAATATGTTTGCGAGCTATCCGGTGCGCGTTGAATTGCATAGGACTCTGAACTCCTCGCGTGGTGTTGTGCAAGTGTGGAGAAATGATTAATTTCCATCAATTAACTAAAATAATAAGAGTTAAAATGATGAAGCCTGGGACTTAAGTACTTACAATAGTAAGTCGCCACAAACGGTGTATCTAGGATGTGAGAGCCCCTAGTGGTCTAACGGGGAAATATACGAGTCAACTAGGGAATTTGATGTCAGGAAGGCACGTTGGCCATGGTAGCTCAAAGGCTAAGAGCGACTGGACGGAAACCAGGAGATCCGTGGTTCAGTGACTCTATCCATAAAATATCTTAGCCTATATACGGCTAGTGTGGAGAAATGATTAATTTCCATCAATTAACTAAAATAAGAAGAGTTAAAATGATGAAGCCTGGGACTTAAGTACTTACAATATTAAATCGCCACAGACAGTGTATCTCGGATGCGAGAGCCCCTAGTGGTCTACCGGGGAAATATACGAGTCAACTGGAGAATTTGATGTCAGGAAGGCACGTTGGCCATGGTAGCTCAAAGGTTAAGAGCGACTGGACGGAAACCAGGAGATCTCTGGTTCAAATCCCGGCCATGGCATTGAATTTTTCATGTTGACTCTATCAATCAAATATCTTAGCCTATATATGGCTAGTGTGGAGAAATGATTAATTTCCATCAGTTATTAGAGCTTTTGTGCTGTTGCAGGTTGCATGAATTTGATGACCAAGTGTCTGCAGTGAGGGAAGGAATGGCAAAAGTAATACCAGTCCCATTACTCTCCCTGTTCAGTGGTTATGAATTGGAAACAATGGTATGCGGTTCACCAGATATACCATTAGCCCTACTCAAATCTGTAGCTACTTATAAAGGTAAATATATGCTTAAGAACTTAGTTGAATTTGTGTTCAGTATTTTATTTTCCATCCAAAATGCACATATATTTGCTATTGATAGCTATGTATCATACTTCAGTTTTGTCAGTTGCAGGAAGACAATTTGCAAACCATAGAAAATTTTGAAATTAATTGCACCTGAGAATGTTTAAATATTTGACCCCTTCTCACTGATTGTAAAGACGTAATACTAGTAACATTTTTTGTGATTCCACTTTAATTCATGCATTATGTTCATAACTAAAAATAGAAAAGCACAACCACAGCTAATAAAGCACTACAGTAAACAAATATACAAGAAATAAAAGTGACCAAGACTTTCCAGCTCCACCTTGTGCACAAATGGCAAGTCCTCAAGGTTGCTAGTTTAGTAGTTTTCTGCCAAATCTGTAAGTTTTAGTTACTAGCCTTATGGTAAAAACATCTTGACGGTAAATATGGTGGCATAAGTAAGTAAATAAGTTTTGTTCACCATAGTAATATATAGTATTCATGGCTTTGTTAAACTTGTTCTCATAAGAATAATACAATTCATATGAGTAAAACAGTTATGAATAATCAATAGTAATTAATGTACAAGTATGTAAAGAAAACTGAAGTCAAATAATTTTTAATAAATTAATCTTTAGATTGTGATCTTATGTAGATGATAACAGTTCTACACTATAAAATCAAAACTGGAGCCTTTCCTTGGAAAATTTTTGGTTTGAATAGCACATCTAGTGGCATAATGTGTTGGCAATCCTCTCGGTTTTCTCTCTGCAACTGCAAATTTGAATGAATATTATTCACCATACCACCAAAAGTGACTTTGTATATGACATGATTTATTAAGTACTAAAGCAAATACATCTCCTGCCTAATTCTCACCCCTTTTCTAAATCCTTGTATTCCCACACCTGTTTCACTCTGCTTTTCCCTTATCCCTTGTATCCCCGCACATGTTTCACTCTCCCCCCAGGGGCTTACTGATGTAGGTATGGGAATTGGGGATCCCGGGGTCCCGAGCCAAACTGACACCCTTGATGTGGGTTCCTCTTAGTGGCCCCCCCCCCCCCCCACGGGCCTATTGCGGTAGGTAGGGGAATTGGCGATCCCGGGGTCCTGAGCCACCCTGACACCCTCGATGTGGGTTCCTCTTAGTGGTGAGAGGTCAGACAAAACAGCCACCCACGTGTAGGCCATGCGTGGAGACCCATGTCGGTGGAAAGGTTTGTCCTGGTGGTTGAGGGATGCGCATCTGAGCTCATTCCAGTGTTCTTCTGAATTCGGGAAGGGTGTGCATTTCCGATACACTACTTTGGTTTCTGCTTCGCCTAAACGGGAGGTTAGGGACTAACCCCCCCCCCCCCCCTAATCAGTTGGCCCGGACTAGGTATTGTACCGAACTCCAGGGTGAGTGGGACGGCCAGCTCGCTATATCTCCTGTGTAGCCCTGTCATCACAGTGGGTTGACCCCTTGTTGGGCTCTGCGGTGGGTGGGGAGCACTGGGGGATGAAACACATACAATTTCTTATGGCAAACCCTAAAATTAAACATAGAAAAGAAATAGCTGAGTTTTGTGGTCCTCGCTATTTAGTTATCTGTAGAGCTGACGAAGGTCGAAAGTTTACTACCATGAACCCATTCATTATTCAGAAGGGTTTAGATAATATTGCCAGTCCTATAAAGTCATGTACTAGGTCTGCAATGGCTCACTCCTGGTCAAAGCAGTTTCTCTGATGCAGGCTGTGAAAATTTTGAAAGCCAATATGCTTGCGAGCTATCCAGTGTGAGTGGAATTGGATAGGACTCTGAATTCCTTGCGTGGTGTTGTAAACACCAGCGCATTGGACGGTATGTCCATTGAGGAGATTCAGGAAAACTTGGCAGAACAAGGTGTTACAAATGTATATCGAGTTCACTGCAAAGAACGAGGTGAACTAGTGCCCACTCGTACCCTGTTTCTTACCTTTTGTTTTTTAAATTCTTACCTTTGATTGGGTAGATCTCCTGCAAAGGATTAAGGCAGTTTATAAAGCTATTGAAGTGAGGCAATATATCCCAATCCATTGAGGTGTTACAAATGCCAGCACTTTGGCCACACGAGTGATTCATGTAATGGAGTTGCTACTTGCGTTGACTGTGGGAAAGTGAAGCATAATAATACATGCACTGCATCTGCAACGTGTGTTAACTGCAGTGGTAATCATTCATAAACTCCAGAGAATGTCCCCGTTTTATGGAGGAGAAGGCGATCCAGGTAAGAGAGAGGGTGTCCTTTGTGGAAGCCCGGAAACTCTTGCATATTCGTCGGCCTTCTGTACCTAGGACTGTTACTTATAGTGCAGTTGCAGCTAAGCTGGTACCTAGACGTGAAATCGCAACACAAACTAGCGACATAAAGGGGACAGCAATTTCCAAAAGAATAATTACAGCCAGATCACAGCCAAAGCAACAGACACCAGCATGAACGACAGTGACTACACCTACTAAGTCTAGTCCCATGAAGAACATTGCAGCCAAGTCACCACAGAAAGCATCCACCTCAAGAATATGTGTACCAGTAATATATAATGCATCGCCCAGAAAGTTCAAGACCTCTTATGAAAGAACTGACTTTCTCAGAGAAAATAAGAAGGCTAGTACCAAGCAAAAGGAGCGCAAAAGTCCACAACTATCTCCTCTGAGAACATCTGGAGAGGACTCAGATCGACGGCTCTCATCTTCGCCGATTGCAGTTTCCGATCGTTTTGAGCGACTCGAAATGAAATTATCAGTAGGAAAGCCATCCTCCTTCATTGGGGATATGGAGCAGGTAAATCTTGTCCTCACTGTCAAAATGACAGAAGAAGGCAGGATAAACCTGCTGAAAATACTAGCCCATCCCCTAAGAAAAGGAACAAACCGATTCGACCACCACTGGGCAGGTGGTTTGTTTTGATAACATGTTAATAGTGAAAACGGCTTTTTTATGTCTTTTGGTATTTTATGGTTAATTATAGTTTTTATAATTTTTTTTTTTCATTTCCATGCATTAGTTTTTGTAAGGGTGCTGATGACTAAGCAGTTGAGCGCCCTTATATACAAATCATCATTAACCACTGAGCTACTATGGCCAGCATGCCCACTTGACATTAAATATTCCAACTGACATATGTTTCCCAGTACAACACTAGGGGTTCTCATATGCTATGAGACATACACCTTTTGTGGCGACTTACTATGCTGTAAGTACTTGAGTCCCAGGCTTCATAGTTAAACTACCATGTTTTATTGTTAGGTAAATTGATGGAAATAATGAAATGGCTCTACTCATCCAAACCTTAACCTACACACGGCTAGTGTGAAAGAAATTATTTTCATCAATTTACCTAAAAATAAAACCTAGTGGTTTAATTATGAAGCCTGGGACTTAAGTACTTACAGCATAGTAAGTCGCCACAAAAGGTGCTTATCTCATAGCATATGAGAACCCCTAGTGATCTATCAGGAAACATATGAGTCAGTTGGAGAATTTAATGTCATGTCAGCATGTTGGCCATAGTAGCTCAGTGGTTCAGAGCAACCACACGGAGAGAGGGAGTTCCGTGGTTCAAATCCTGACTATGGCATTGAATTTTTCAGTCTGGCTCTACTCAACCAGTCAGTTTATTTTTCTGGGGCTAACAAAACACCTCTGAAATACTTAATGTTATAAACAAGCTTAAACCAACAAGTAGTGTTGGATATGATAAAATCCTCATTAAAGCAATAAAAGCATATAAGAATGCTAATGTTAATCCCCGAGTTGATATTATTAATGCAATCTTATCAAAAGGGATATTTCCTGATGATTTAAAAATAACCAGGATAGTTCCTATATTTAAAAAGGGCAACAGAACCAAAGTAGATAATTACAGACCCATCTCAATGTTACCATCCTTATCTAAAATAGTTGAAAAAGTAATATGCATGCGGATTATTAAATTTTTAAACCACTTTCACTTATTACCTATCTGTCAAACTGGTTTCATTCAAGGCAAGTTGACTATATCAGCAGTTACTTCTTTTATTGAATATATAATCGATGCTGTTGAAAATGGATGTTACACTGTTGGTGTACTGTTGGATCTTACAAAAGCATTTGATTGCATTGATAAAGCAATTTTACTTAATAAATTATATCATCTTGGATTTAGAGATATTGCATATGACTAATAAGCTCATATATGACTAATAGAACTTAATTCACAGAATTAAATAGCCTGCCTTGGTAGCATAGATGGTAGTGAGTCTGCCTCAGGTTCAAGAGGTCCCGAGTTCAAATCTTGGTCAGGGTGAGTTACCTGGATAAGGTTTTTACTGGGGTTCTCCCTTATCCTGTAAGACAAATGTTGGGCAGCTCTAAGCTCTACGGACCCTGGGTTCATTTGAGCATTATTTCACCCATTCCATTCATTGTCCGATATGACTTAACGTCGGAGGACGTAGATTACACAAAAAAAAAAAAAAAAAATAAATAAATAAAAACAGAATTAAGTACTACCCAGGGAACCTTCACATCCCATAGTAAAAACATTGTATCGGGAGTTCCTCAGGACTCCATTTTGGGACCACTATTTATTTTGTACATAAATGACATTGCCAATGTAATTCCTAATGATGTTAGTTTAAATCTCTATGCTGATGATACGATGATGGGATTTAGAATAAAGATAAGATACTTTTATTTATCCTTTGAATACAATGATTTAAAGGACACGTCAATTACAATTTTATATGCATATATACATACATATTTTTATCTTTTTACCTATCGCTATACTTAAATTCTTCCAGACTATAGAATGCCTTTGTTATTAAGAATGTTTTTATTGCCTTCAGTTTATATTCCATTTTATTAATTATTTTAATTTCTTCTGGTAACTTATTATATGGTTCTTTACCCATGCTTTTACTGCAGCGGTTGTTTAGAGTTCCCCTATACACTGATCTAAAGACCTTAATAACCTAGAAATACAAATGAATGAAATTGTAAATAGTATAACCTAATATTTTAGTAACTCTAAACTATGTGTTAATCCAAAAAAAAAGTGAATTAATAGTTTTTAATTTTAAAACCATTCATTTTGAGCCTCATATATACTTGGACAATGATATGATTCTAGCTATTGAGAATGTGGATGTTCTCGGTTTAACAGTTGATAGTAAATTAACTTGGAATGAACATTTTAATAAAATTTAAATCAAATTATCATCAGCCCTTTTTGTTCTACGTAATATATCAAAATTTATATCAGCTGAAACTGCCAAGATAGTCTATTTCACTTTCATGTCAATTATTATATATGGTTTAGAGCTGTGTGGATCAAGATGCAAAGCTAATAGAAAGGAAATCTTTACATTACAAAAACGAGCCATCAGATATATAGCCAATCTGCCAACATATAATCCTTCTAAGGTAGCATTTAAAACTCTTTCAATACTAACCCTTCCCAGTATCGTTATATTAAAATCCATATTGTATATACGAAATAGGTCTTTGCCTCAATATTCAGCTATTCATAACTACAACACTAGAGGAAAACAGAACTTGATAACTCAATCGCATAGATTAAAATTATATGAAAGAAAGATTGATTATATTGGCAGTAAATTATTCAATAAATTACCTACAAATTTGAGAAATAGTACTCCGTTACCTAAGTTTAAATATATATTAACTAATTTTCTTAAATCAAAAGCTCACTATGACGTGGAAGAATTTCTGAGTGATAATGATATTCTAATTGACCTCCAGTAAGTTTTTATCAATCTCTTCCTTTCTTGGAAGTGTTGAAAACAGTGTTGTTATAATAAATTACATTTAAAGGGAGTCAATTAATGACACTAAACAACACTTACTTTTAAATTTTTCCGGAACATGTTTCAGAGACTTTGCCTCTATCCTCAGCCGGCCATTGACTGGTTCTCATTGGTGTAGTTGATGATATTTTGTCATAGGTCTCCTCTGGTGGCGGTTCAAGGAACTTGCTGAACAAATCTTTCTGAGGGATGTCGAAATTGAATACTTTGTTCCTATTTTTTGAAATGAAGATTTGTTCCCATATGGATAGTTCTTGTTTTCCTGATGTATGTTTTAGTAGTTTTGGTTCTGGATTTATGTTGTGGTTTTTTTCCCAAAAGACAAAAAAGTGAACTTAGCAAAAAAGAAGAAGCTAATAAAGAAAACTACAGCCCTCTCAGTTACAGAAACTAATATGATTTTCAAAAAATTCATTTGCCATCCGTGGGCCTATGATAAATTCAAAAAAGTCTTCAAAAACAAAACATTAAACTAGCACCAGTCAACCAATTCTCCTTAACCGCTTCGCCGATGGCCATTTAAACCCTTCAGGGGTCGGAAACGGATAGCCAACAAACAGAACAGGACATTTAAATTATTAAATGCTGTAAAAATGCATCATAAATACAATACCGTATCTTCCGTATTTATTAAGTTATTTAAACGAAACAAAAACTGGTTTAAAGCTCATTAAAGGCAGTATAAATCCACAGTAACAATAAAGTAGAGGCTACATTAATAAATTGTTAAAATTTCACTACTTTATTTCACTGTAGCAAAAGCCATTCTTTGTGCCGAATGCGCCTAATATGTGAATCATTTTGTTTTGGGTGCATACGAGCCAATGTATGTGTGTATAGCTACGTAAGCGACTTCTCCGGTTCAAGTTTAGTTTATTTATGCTAAACCAAGTGATAAGCATACGAGAATATATTGCATTACACACTCACAAACTGGAAACAAAACTCTCTGTCAGCATCTGTTATTACAGTGTTTCTCAACCAAGGTTTCTGGTAGCTTTATGCAGCTGTTTTCGCTCTGTATTTTAGTTATTAATAATCTCTTTGTGTTCAGAGTGATTTCTTATAGCTGTCAAGAGCTAAATAAATGGCACATTTGAAATTGTTAAATTTCAATGTTAACCATGGCTTATCCCCATAATGTAGCAAATAAATTAGCTTGGATATGATGCGTACAGGCTTCTGATATTACTGTAGAAAATCTGGAAGATTTGTTGTACGATTATGAAGGAGATCTTTAGGACATACGTAGCAGTGACGTGTGCTGGTCTACAGATGGCATGTTACCTACTCCATTCTTTGGGGAAATGGCGGGTCAAATATGGGTGATGCGGATTAGCTATTACTAGCTATCCCTCTTTACGGAAAACAATTGAATGGTAAAAAAAAAAAGTATTTCTATACCACTGGATGTAACTATGCACAGTTTCTACTAATTTTCAGAGCTGTAAATTCATGTAAGACATTCATCTACCTGTACTTGTGCGTATAAAGAGCTCGTAACCTAATTGAGTATTATAATACTCAGAGGCCTCTTTATACTAGGGGGTAGGAAATTGACCATGACATCACCCCTCATACTTAAGAGAAAACACTTTCCTAAAGGTATACCACCCACAACCAAAAAAACTTGTAACCATTTCGAAAATGTGTAGCGTGTTGCCAAAAAGAAGTTAGCAAGGAAACCAATATTATTTGGTGTGAATCTGCAGATGTGCCCTTGGGTGTTTATCCAGGTTTGGAGGTGAACAATTCAAAACGAAACCTTTAAGAGTACGTTTACATTCCTTATAGAACTAATTTAAATTTATTGTAAAATAGCAAGATTAAAATAATTGACATTAAATGAGCAGTAAATGCATGTATGCGCAGGACGTCTACACACGTCCATATCGGTTTGGGGCATTTTAACTTGGACATCATATGACGTCCATATCGGTGAAAGGGTTAAAAAACCTAATTTCCATCTAACAAAATGTGGTATATATCAAATTGAATGCAGTGACTGTAGTCAAATTTATATTGGAAAAACCAAAAGAAATTTAGAAACAAGAGCAAAGGAACACTTTAGAAACATAAAATATGGTTGGTTGGTTGGTTGGTTGGTTGGTTGGTTGGTTGGTTGGTTGGTTGGTTGGTTGGTTGTTTGCTAATGCTCATGGAGTTGGAGAATTTCCATTTTCCTTCTGACCTCCCAATAACGTGTGACTAGTTGTGCTGTCAGTTCTCCATCTGTTTTTGTCAGGGCACTACACTGGAGCAGATGATCTCCGTCCATCAATGAGTTCGGGTCCCTACACAGTGTGCAGTCAGGGATTCAAAAATATTAATCCTATATAGATGAGCGGCCAAACAGTCGTGGCCAGTAATCAGTCGGAAGATGGCAACAGTACTGCTTCTTGGGTAATCTGGGATGGGATTTTTACTTCCTCGTAGAATTTTCCATTGCTTGTTGGTACTTTTTTCTTTGCATTCTTCTTTCCAGAATAAGTTGATTTTATTGTTTATATGTAGTTTTGATGTGTGGAATGAGGTTTTTTGTTGGTAGCTTTGTTTTATTTGTGTTCCTTTTTTGCCAAGGAATCTGCTATTTCATTGCCTGTAATTCCACAGTGGGATGGAATCCACTGGAAGTGTATTTCTTTTTTTTAGATCTTGTAGTATTCGTAATGAACTGTAAATTTCAAGTATTCTATTTTTGTTAGGGTACAGTGAGGATAGGGCTTGAAATGCTGATTTAGAATCGCTTAGAATCACTGCTTTAGAGAAAGAGTTCACATGATTGAAGAGTTGTTTCAGTAAGGTGTTGATTGTTTCTAATTCTCCATCATAGTGGGTTGCTAGTGTGCCCAAACAGATGTAAAAATTGAATATTTTATTATGCATTCCTGCTCCAGCATTACTTTCTTTGTCAAATAGGGAGCCATCTGTGTATATGTGTAGCCATGAGTCTTGTGGATAATAAGTTTCAATTGTTTCTAGAGCTAGCATTTTAAGTGTTTCTGCACTTACATCTCTTTTTGACTCTATCTTTTGCAGAAGGTTTACTCTGCTATTTATTTTAGGTTGTGATAGATGGCAGAATGGAAGTGGGAAATGTTCAATTTTGTTTGTGTCTTCAAGGTTGTATTTTCTCTGTAGGTTATAGGCTTTCTGCATAAATCCTTCTTGTGTTTTTAAGGTACTTTCTCTGCTTTTGTAGTTCTTCCAGTGAGTATTAAAGGGGAGCCTTTGTAGTTTTTCATTTAGGAGGATATTCTGTTTTTCCATTTCATATTTAATTGGCAAGTTATTTATAGCAATTTGCATTGCAGTAATTGGTGTTGATTTGACTGCTCCCATTATTAGTCTGAGTGCTTGGTTCTGTAATGTTTCAAGTTGTGCTAGTTTACTTTGACTTGCTGTAAGTATCACCTCGCTTCCGTAGATGAGTGCTGGTTTGATGTAACTTTTATAGGTGGTGTTGAGTGTATTGGCAGAGGACCCCCATTTGCTGCCAGCTAGTCCTTTGAGTGTTGTTAATCTCTGAGTAGTCTTTTCTATGGTTTCATTAATGTAGGTTTTCCAAGATAATTTAGAATCGAGTGTTATGCCTAGATATTTATAATTTTATGTTTCTGTTAGTTGCTCACCATTTAGTGTTATTTTGATAAGCAGTTCTGTGTGGCAGAGTGTGAACACTTGGTATTTTGTTTTGGATAAGTTCACAGTCATTTCGTTATGTATTCCTGCTATATAAACAATTAGAAAAATCAGCAGTTGCCACGCATTTTTTGGGGAAAAAACCACAACATAAATCCAGAACCAAAACTACTAAAACATACATCAGGAAAACAATAACTATCCACATGGGAACAAATCTTCATTTCAAAAAATAGGAACAAAGTATTCAATTTCGACATCCCCCAAAAAGATTTGTTCAGCAAGTTCCTTGAACCGCCACCAGAGGAGACCTATGACAAAATATCGTCAACTACACTAATGAGAACCAGTTGATGGCTGGTTGAGGATAGAGGCAAAGTCTCTGAAACATGTTCCTGAAAAATTTAAAAGTAAGTGTTGTTTAGTGTCATTAATCGACTCCCTTTAAGTTTAATTTTATCAATCTGTTTGTATCACAATCATTTTTATATATTATTTTTGCCTTTGTTATTATTTTGTAATTGTATTGATTGTCTTTATTTTATTTATCTTTAACAATTGAACTATGATCTTAAAGAAGTTTTCAATTGTATGTAGTATTGTACTTGTTATAAAGAACAATAAAATGAATTGAATTGAATAGATGTGCTTTTTGACTGACTGAGACAGATTTAGTACGTTTAAAAGAGTTGTATGGATATTTAAGCTCAGAGAATCGAGGGTGAAAAGAGCATTATATAATTATATAGGTATTACACATCTTTTTTCCTTAAATATTTTCAGGAATTGATGCAAATGCTGCTTTGATACAATGGTTTTGGGAAGTAATGGAAGAATTTACCAACCAGGAACGCTCATTATTCCTCCGCTTTGTTTGGGGCAGAACTAGACTTCCACGCACAATAGCTGATTTTAGGGGCAGAGATTTTGTGTTGCAGGTAAGATCTTCATGTGCTTAACAGAAGAAAAAGAAATATAGATACAACATTTACAGCATTCACTGTAACTGTTACACAGTCATTTAGAAAAACCTGAGTCTTATATCCATAATAATAAAAATTATACTGCCTGAAATGATTTCAATCCAGGCAATATGAATATGTAATACAGAAAAAACATTCAATTTTTTATATTATAAATTGTAATTATTTTCTCTATCAACTGGCTGTAGTAAGGGGGATGTACTTAGTGTTTTACACTCAAAATTAAATATTGAGGTTTCATCACACATGTGTATTTTGAGACTTACCAAACCCAAGAAAACCACTTTTAAGAGAGATTGCTTATTAAAATAATTCTGATTAATTTATCTACTGTCTTTTCATTTTTGAGACATGCTCTTCAAGAGATCTGTTTTCGATGAAATTGGATATAAAATTTTTAATGGTGTGCTCACTTGCTTTGCCATAGGTAAGCAGTCAAGAAATAAAAGTTATTGTCATGAACCCATTATCTACGATAGCGCAGTTTGTGTATACAAAGAGCTGACAAATAAAGATAGCGGAAGTGAAGTGTGTAATGTTTAATGCCCGCTTTTACTACATACGGCACCGCAGGCGATGACACTGATGATACATGAAATCAAGATGGAGCACCGGTGGAATGAGATGGCAGGAGAAACCGGAGATCCCGAAGAAAACCCGCCCCAGCGCCATATTGTCCACCACGAATCTCACTTTGCAGTCGCCTGGGATCGAACCCGGGCTGCCTTGGTGAGAGCCAAGTGGTCTAACCACTGAGCCACGGCGCGGCCTAAAGATAACGGAGATAAAGGACTTGCCGGCACAGATAAACGTACGCTTCTGGAAGGTTCGGGTTTTGTCTAGTGACAGAACATTCGATGTCTTGTTTATTCCAGAAATATCTAGTGATTGTTACAGAACAGTCTCGAATTATCAATGAGGTATTTAAGGAAGCGACGACTTGCCAAGAGGAGTCGTAAACAGATGTAACAGGAGTGTTGTAAACAGTGGAAGTTGAGTAAGCTCTTTGTTGTGGTCATCAACCTTGGTAGATTGTGATTGTGTATGTGACGTAATTCTGTTACGTAAGGATTGAACAGAGTGTATTTCTACAGAAATAAAAAGCCTTTTGAATTTCTGCAAATTGTACTTTAAATTCTACGAACCCACAAAGTCACAATATGTTCATTGCAGAAAAGAAATCAGTTTTTAATGTTTATCATTAGAAAATTAGTAATGTGTTGTCACATACAGATAGCATTTGTGTATTTAATTATACAGTAATTCAAAATTTCTATCCTTCCAGGAAAAATTAAATTCAACAATATTTCAATTATTCCAGGTTTTGGACAAATACAACCCACCTGATCACTTTTTGCCTGAAAGTTATACCTGTTTCTTTCTGCTGAAGATGCCAAGATACTCATGCAAAGTAAGTGGTACCATCTTTATTCAAGATATTCGATTAAGCAGATGTGAAGTATTGAATATATTTAATATTAGTTTTGCTGTATATTTTCTCAACATGTTTTAACTAAATCTAAATTAAAATGAGAACATTGATCATTAGCAGTTCATGTGGGTCAGTTTAACTTTATCCGAGACTCTTCTTCAGTCGAAAAGAACAACAATAACTCTTACTATCTAGCTTATTTTTTTCATGATCACCAAAGTTATATCTAAAGATAGGCAAGGAGTCAGACTCTTAGATTACTGTAGTAAGTTTTATATATTTTGATAGCACAAAAATTTATAGTCAATTACTCAGATCTGCTTGCATTACTACTTTAACTACAGTGATTCTTCTTTGCTCACCCTCCTTTATTTACTATTTCTCTTTGATGATCCATACATATTATTAAAATGTTTCCCTCCTCCTTTACAAAACCTCTCTACCAGAATTTTCATGATTCTTTCCGAGTAATTCCCTTTCTTCTTGTTCCTTCTATTTGTAATAATGCTACTTCCCCTGGTAATGCTCTTGATAATCCTTATAATTCTTTTCAAAATAATCTGTAAGTACTGTCTGTACTTTACCCAAATATAACAATTTGTAACAAAAACTTCACTTATCTTAAGAAAATGATGCCAATTTTTCTTATTAATTGAGATTGATTTCACAAACAAATCGCTTGCGTCGTCAGTCAACACACCTCGTCATCAAGAATTGGTCAATGTTATGTTTTTTCAATATTACCAAAATATGAAAACGAAACAAGCCTAAAAACAAAATCAACTGCCGGTATTTCAAAAATCATTACTCAATGTTTATTTTTTAAAATAAATATCTTTTCCCAAATCATTAAATCTATCGGACCACTTAATTGTTTTAATACTTTAACTTCAGGATCTATTTCATGGTTAAATGACCAAAATTGATCTCCTACAGCCAATTTATCAGTTTGTTTATACTTAATGTTACGAAAATGTTCTTTCGTTCTGGTTTCCAAATTTACGTTTCGTCTTTCCAATATGAACCTGATCACAATATAAACAATTAAATTGATAAATACCAGATTTTTTTATTATTAGGAATTTTATCTTTTTTTAGAGAAATGTTTAGTAACACAAGGATGGTAAGTAACTTTTTTTAAATTATAATCGTCTTTTATATTTTTAAGGGTAGAAATATCATTAACAGTTTTTTGATATCTACATTTTTCAATCTTCTTTTGTATAAAATCTTTATTAAAACCATTAATTAAAGCAGTATTAATTATATGTTTATATTCCTTATTAAATTCCTCTTTATTCAAAGGTATATTTATTAATCTATAAATCATACTATTAAAAACAGAAAATTTATGTGAAAAAGGGTTAAAACTTTTATTTTTTATGTAATTATTGATATTATAGACTTCCTATAAATACCAAAATCTAATTTATTATTATTTCTTATTATCTTCAAATCCAAAAAAGGAAGTAATCCATTAATTTCAATTTCTAATGTGAATATTATAGCTTTATCTTGTAAATTTAGTAATTTTAAAGCATCATTGATTTGTTCATCAGGAACAATAGCAAAAATATCATCAACAGCTTCAGTGACTTGCATTCCCTTTGATTTTTAAAACCTGTTGTAGATTACAATTCCTTTCTTGGAAGTGTTGAAAACAGTGTTGTTATAATAAATGAACATTTAAAGGGAGTCGATTAATGACACTAAACAACACTTTTAAATTTTTCCGGAACATGTTTCAGAGACTTTGCCTCCATCCTCAACCAGCCATCGACTGGTTCTCATTGGTGTAGTTGACGATATTTTGCCATAGGTCTCCTCTGGTGGGGGTTCAAGGAACTTGCTGAACAAATCTTTCTGGGGGATGTCAAAATTGAATACTTTGTTCCTATTTTTTGAAATGAAGATTTGTTCCCATGTGGATAGTTCTTGTTTTCCAATGTTTGTTTTAGTACCTAAGTAGTTTTGGTTCTGGATTTATGTTGTGGTTTTTTTCCCAAAAATGTGTGGCAACTGCTGATTTTTCTAATTGTTTATATTTTATGTTCCTAAAGTGTTCCTTTGCTTTATCCACATGGGATCAAATCTTCATTTCAAAAAAAAAAAGTATTATTCAATTTCGACATCCCCCAGAAAGATTTGTTCAGCAAGTTCCTTGAACCGCCACCAGAGGAGACCTATGGCAAAATATCGTCAACTACACCAATGATAACCAGTCGATGGCCAGTTGAGGACGCCCTTTAAATTTTAATCTGTTGTAGATTGTTTCCTTAACAACGAATTTGTTTTCTCCTGTGGTTTTCCCCCTAGGGGCCTACTGTGGTAGGTATGGGAATTAGCGATCCCGAGCCACGCTGACACCCTCGATGTGGGTTCCTCTTCATGGTGAGGGGTCAGACAAAACACCCACCTAGGACCATTACTTATAGTGCAGTTGCAGCTAAGGTGGTACCTAGACATGAAATCGCAACACAAACCAGCAAAATAAACGGGGAAGTAATGTCCAGAAGATCAATTACACCAAGATCACAGCCAAAGCAACAAACACCAGCATGAACAACAGTGAGTGCGCCGACCAAGTCCAGTCCTAAGAAGAAGGATTCAGCCAAGTCACCGCCGAAAGCATCTACTTCAAGAACATGTGAACCGGTAATATATAATGTATTGCCAAGACCTCTTATGACAGAACGGACTTCCTCAAGAAAAGTAGTAAGACCAGTGAAAGGAAAGCTAGCCAGCACAAAAGTCCGCAAACATCTCCTCTGTCAACATCTGAGGAATCATCTGGAGAAGACGCCAATTGGTGACTTTCATCTTTGCCAATCACAGCTTCCGGTCATCTCGAGATACTCAATTCGAAGTTACCAGTACGGAAGCCGTCCCCCTCCATTGAAGTTGTGGAGTGAGTAGATCCTGTCCTCACTGCCCAAACGACAGTGAGGAAAAGGCAGGAGAAACCCGCTGAAGTTGCTAGCCCAGCCCCAAAGAAAAGGAACAAATTGGTTTGACCACCACTGGGCAGGTAGCTTTTGTAATGGCAAGTTGATATTGAAAGTAATAATTTTTTATGCCTTTTGTTATTTTATTGGCAGTTATAGCTTTTTAATTGTTTTTTACCCATTTGGACTTATTTATTTTATTGTCATTTTGTTTTATTCTGTTTTTTAAATTTAGAATAATTTATATCTTTCTATTGCCATGAATTAGTTTTTGTAAGGGTGCTGATGACCGCTGCATTTGAACGCCCTTATACACATATCATCATATCATCCTGTGGTTTTCTTTGACTGAAGATGCGGACAAGAGTTCGTGTAATCAATATCAATTAGAAAGAAGAATATGAATTAGGAAGAAGAATTAATACCATTTTCTTAAGTTAAGTGAAGCTTTTGTTACAAATTGTTATATTTGTATAGTTTGGTATAACTTCAGTTCTTAAAAATAAATATAGTATAAAAAATTTACTACATTTCTCTGAAATAGATAAAATTCCTAATAATAACAAATCTGGTATTTATCAATTTAATTGTTTAGTTGTGATCAGGTTTATATAGGAAAGATGGAACGTAATTTGGAAACCAGAACAAAAGAACATTTTCGTAACATTAAATATAAACAAACATAAATCGGTCGTAGCAGATCATTTTTGGTCATTCAAACATGAAATAAATCCTGAAGTTAAATTATTAAAACAATTAAATGATCCGATAGATTTATTGGTATAGGAAAAGATATTTATTTTAAAAGATAAACATTGTGTAATGATGTGTGTTTGGAGGAATTTAGTGACAGTGACGTCAAAATTAATATAAAAATTATTTTTGGTTGGTTTATTGACACTCGTCACTTACTTTTTCATATATTTATGAGAGACTAGTTTCAGTAAAAAACAAATGCTCCAAAATAGTAGAAGAGATTAAAAATGAAAAGAAAAAGAATTTTAGTAACCAAATCATAAAAGCTCTTAAAAAGAAACCGGTTATTTATACTAAAGCAGACAAGGGAAATAAACTAGTAATTCTGGAAAAAGAAGAATACACAAAGAGGATGGAAGATTTGTTAGAAGACAGTAATTACCAAAAAGTAGAAACTAATCCATTAAAGTACTGCATTGAAACCACAAATAAAACGCTAAAAGAGAGCAAAATAATCAACAAAAAAGAATGGACAAAATTAAAGTAGATAATCCAACATTACCAAGAGTATATGGGCTGCCAAAAATTCATAAAACAGGGAAAGGCATGAGACCTATTACTAGTAGCATAAATGCCCCCACATATAATTTGGCCAAATGGTTACTAAGTAAATTTAATAGTTTTCCAAAATTTGAAAGTGCAAATTTAAGAAACTCTTTAGATTTAGTAGAAAAAATCAAAGATATAAATTTGGACAAAAATGACAGACTGGTTTCATTTGATGTCACATCTTTATTTCCAAGCATACCAACAGAAAAATTGCAGACTGTGTTAAAAAAATGGCTAGCTACAATTGATATGGAAGCAATAGAAGCAGAAGAATATATTTCTCTAACAAAAATATGCATTGAACAAAACTTCTTTAGCTTTAATGGAAAACACTACAAGCAGAAATCAGGATTATCAATGGGCAATCCACTTTCACCTTTTTTGGCTAACTTATTTATGAGTGCATTTGAAACACAAATTAAAAAGTCCTTCCCATTGATCTTCAAGGTTTGGTATAGATATGTTGACGACATCTTTGCAATTGTACCAAGTAAACATTTAGATGATGCATTAAAATTACTCAATCTGCAAGAAAGGACTATCAAATTCACAATAGAAAAGGAAATCAATGGACAACTACCTTTCTTGGATCTAAATATCATCAGGAATGATACAAAAATAAAATTAGGAATTTACAGGAAGCCAACACATTCAGAAAATTATATAAAAAATAATAGCCACAACCCAATTACACATAAACATGCAATAATAAACAGCCTTACACACAGACTAGTCAACATACCCATGGAAAAAGAAGAATATTTCAAGGAACAAAAAGCAATAATACACATAGCAGAAGAAAACGGATACAACAAAAGTTTGGTGTTGAAGAAAATTAGAAAATCTAAACTAAAGAAAACCATTAAGGAAGCAACCACATTTATTAAAGAAAAAGAAAGCAACAGCATATTCAGTTCATTCACATATCATCCAAAAATATTTAATAAATTTAAAAAGATATTCAAGGAACAAAATATCATCTTGGCACCTACTAATAGATACTCAATTTTAAAATTACTAAATTCAAAAACAAAAGATGAAATTCCTTCAGGTAACAAATCTGGAATATACCAAATAAATTGCAAGAATTGTGAAAAATGCTACATAGGTCAAACAAAAAGAAATTTAAAAACCAGAGTCAAAGAACACTTTAGAAACATCAGATTGAAACAAGAAGACAAGTCAGCAGTAGCATTTCATTTTTGGAATGAAAACCATGACATTGATCCAAATCCAAAATTATTAAAAGGAGTGATAAACCAAAATAGATTGACAACATGGGAGAACATATTCATCTGGAAAAATAAGGATCGCGTAATGAACTTTGAAATCCCGCCAGCAGATAATTTGACAAAAAAGTTCATAGTTCCACCACCAGAGAGAGCAGATAACAACAAATGCCAGTTGGGAAGAGATTGAAAATGGAGGCCAGGGCCTTTGAAACTAGTCTCTCATAAATATATGAAAAAGTAAGTGACGAGTGTCAATAAACCAACCAAAAATAATTTTTATATTGTGTAATGAGTTTTGAAATACCAGCCCCCCAGGGGCCTACTTTGGTAGGTACGGGTTTGGCGCACCCGGGATCCCGAGCCAACAGTCTCCCTCGTGTGGGCTCCTCTTCGTGGTTGAGGGAGACACTCAACAGGCCCACCCACGTGTAGGCCATGCGTGGAGACCCGTGTTGGTGGAAAGGTTTGTCCTGGTGGTTGAGGGATGTGCATCTGAGCTCGTTCCAATGTACTTCTGAATTCGGGGAGGGTGCGCATTTCTAATACACTACTTTGGTTTCTGCTTCACCTAAATGGGAGGTTAGGGACTAACCCACCCCTAATCAATCGGCCAGGACTAGGTCTTGTACCGAACTCCATGGTGAGTGGGACGGCGAGCTCGCTATATCCCCTGTGTAGCCCTGTCATCCCAGTGGGATGACCCCTTGTTGGGCTCCGTGGTGGGTGGGGAGCACTGGCAGATGAATCTTAATCCATTTATTACGGTAAAATTTAATAATAATAATAATAATAATAATAATAATAATAATAATAATAATAATAATAATAATAATAATAATAATAATAATAATAATAATAATAATAATAATAATAATAATAATAATAATAATAATAATAATAATAATAATAATAATAATAATAATAATAATAATAATAATAATAATAATAATAATAATAATAATAATAATAATAATAATAATAATAATAATTAAATAATAATAATAATATAATAATAATAATAATAATAATAATAATAATAATAATAATTAAATAATAATAATAATTAAATAATAATAATAATTAAATAATAATAATAATTAAATAATAATAATAATAATTAAATAATAATAATAATTAAATAATAATAATAATTAAATAATAATAATAATAATAACAATAATAATAATAATAATAATAATAATAATAATAATAATAATAATAATAATAATAATAATAATAATAATAATAATAATAATAATAATAATAATAATAATAATAATAATAATAATAATAATAATAATAATAATAATAATAATAATAATAATAATAATAATAATAATAATAATAATAATAATAATAATAATAATAATAATAATAATAATAATAATAATAATAATAATAATAATAATAATAATAATAATAATAATAATAATAATAATAATAATAATAATAATAATAATAATAATAATAATAATAATAATAATAATAATAATAATAATAATAATAATAATAATAATAATAATAATAATAATAATAATAATAATAATAATAATAATAATAATAATAATAATAATAATAATAATAATAATAATAATAATAATAATAATAATAATAATAATAATAATAATAATAATAATAATAATAATAATAATAATAATAATAATAATAATAATAATAATAATAATAATAATAATAATAATAATAATAATAATAATAATAATAATAATAATAATAATAATAATAATAATAATAATAATAATAATAATAATAATAATAATAATAATAATAATAATAATAATAATAATAATAATAATAATAATAATAATAATAATAATAATAATAATAATAATAATAATAATAATAATAATAATAATAATAATAATAATAATAATAATAATAATAATAATAATAATAATAATAATAATAATAATAATAATAATAATAATAATAATAATAATAATAATAATAATAATAATAATAATAATAATAATAATAATAATAATAATAATAATAATAATAATAATAATAATAATAATAATAATAATAATAATAATAATAATAATAATAATAATAATAATAATAATAATAATAATAATAATAATAATAATAATAATAATAATAATAATAATAATAATAATAATAATAATAATAATAATAATAATAATAATAATAATAATAATAATAATAATAATAATACGGCACGCTCCTTGTGGAAGCGCACTCTGTTTCCCAGGCAGCAACGATCTTTAAAGTTACGTTATTGGGCAGCTATCCCATCACAGTTGCAGTTCACAAGACCCTGAACTCCTCCCGCGGGGTTGTCACCACTCGTGCATTGGACGGAATGTCAAATGAGGAAATAAAGGAGAACCTACAAGACCAGGGTGTCACTGCTGTATACCGAATATAATGTAGAGAGCGAGGGGAGTTGGTGCCTTACTGTACCCTGTTCCTGACCTTTGATCGGGTAGACCTGCAAAGGCTTAGAGCAGGGTATGAGACCATAGAGGTTAGGCCATATATACCAAACCCACTCAGGTGCTTCAAATGTCAACGCTTCGGTCATACGAGTGATTTTTATAGCGGTGTGCCAACATGTGTCCAGTGTGGTCTGTCTAAACACGAGGATGCCTGCACATCCCCCTCAAAATGTGTCAGTTGTGCTGGTGAACATCCATCCAGCCACAGAGAGTGCCCACGTTTCTTAGAGGAAAAGGCGATACAGGAGATCCGAGTCAGGGAGAAGTTATCCTTCTCGGATGCCCGGAAACTCCTACATACTCGTCTACCCTTGGTTCCAAGGTCCGGTACATACAGCTCCATAGCTGCTAAGGTGGTACCGAGGAAAGAAATCGCAACTCAGACCAGCGATTGTGAGGCTACTATAACAGACAAGGTCCTTACTGCCACACCAGCTTGGAAGCCTGCCAAGACATCCAAGCCGGCTCCTCTCTCACCTAAATCGCCGAGGGAGAAGTCCGCACTGTCATCACCTAAGCCGTCAACCTCATCGACCGTCAAGCCCGTTATAGTTTACGATACACCGCCCAAAAAGTTTAAGAGCAGTTACACAAAATCAGATTTCCTCAAGGTTACAAACAAAGGGACCGGCAAGAAAGAAAGTCCTGGGGTATCTAGAAGTTCCTCTTCTGAGGGGGCTTCTGGTGAAGACTCAGATCGACGGCTATCATCGTCGATCTCTGTGTCCAACCGGTTTGGGGTCCTCGAACCTAAGTTTTCTATAGGAAAAGGTGCCTCATCCATAGAAGAAATGGACCAGGAAAACACGGACCACATTTCTAAGATGGCAACGAGAAAGCGCTAGGATAAACCGGACGAAAAAGGTGTTAGCCCAACACCGAAGAAAAAGGCTAAATTAATTCGGCCACCTCCTAAATCATCTTAGATTCACCTAGCCATTAATACCTTCTCCCATTATTCCAATGGCTATTCTATATTGGAACATACGCAGAATACGAGCGCATCGACCAGAGCTTGAATTGTTGCTCAATGAGTACGAACCTTTCCTTGTGTGCTTACAAAAGACTAAGCTACGTGCCCAAGACTCCTTTAACATCAGGTGGTACATCCCCTTTAGTTGTGATCTTGAACCTGAAGAGGGTGTTCCTTCCCACGGAGGCACTATGATACTTGTCAGAGATGAAATATAGGTAGACGATGTACCTTTACAGTCGGTTGCAATAAACCTTCTCCTCTCGGCTGTTCAGTTTGCTGTCTGCACTATTTATGTTCCACCTTCCTATGACCTCGCTCTCACTGAGCTACAGTCTTTAGTTTCTCAGCTACCAACACCCTTTCTGTTGGTGGGAGACTTCAATGCCCATCATCATCTCTGGGGCTCATCTCGAACTTGTGCGAGAGGTTCAGACATCGCAAACTTCATTGACAGCAATAACGTGGTACTCCTGAATACCGGAGAACCTACGTTCCTCCCGGTGGCGTTTAACACCTTTTCGCGTCTCAATTTGGCAGTTTGCCACCACAGCTGGCAGTTTCTCTGAACTGGAACGTCATCTCTTACACTGTAGCGACTACTTCCCATGTCTTCTTAGTCTCTTAACACAAGATGTGTTTCCCCCGTGTATCCCTAGATGGCACTTTGATCGTGCCAACTGGAACCTTTACACCCAGTTGGCCGTCTTTGATTACAACGAGCACGATTCTGTGAATGATTTGGTTGATCATCTCACAGAGAAAATTCTTTCCGCTGCAGAACGGTCTATTCCACATTTGGCTACCCAACCCGGTCGATTTCCTGTCCCATGGTGGACCAACGACTGCCGGAATGCCAGTCGTGCTCGTAGACGTGCTCTGAGTGTATTCCAATGACACTCTACCCAAAGTAATCTAATTTGAGTACAAGAAAGCGCGTGCAAAGTCTAGGCAAATAATTAAGGATAGCAAAAATACCTCATGGAACAACTTTGTATCATCTTTTAACAGACGTACACCTTCCTCTGTTGTATGGGATAGGTTAAGGCGCGTGGCCGGAAGATCAACCCACTTGCCAATCGCGGGTCTGAAAACAACTGCAGGAGTTGTTGATCCGTTTGTCGTGGCTAACACCAGCTGTGCTTTCGCTCAGGTGTCTAGCTCAAATAATTATGCTCCTGAGTTCATCTCAATTAAGACTCAAGTAGAATCTCAAGGTTTCGTGTTTAGTTCCAGAAACCTTGAAGATAATAACCGCCTCTTCACCTTGGCAGAGTTAGAACACGCTCTTTCATCATCGCGGCTGACAGCACCAGGACCGGACGGAATCTACATTCAAATGTTACAACATCTCTCACCTGAAGGTAAGGCATTCCTGCTCGATGTCTATAACCGTGTTTGGGTTGATGCCACGTTTCCTGACAAGTGGCGAGAAGCCACCTTTATACCTATCTTGAAAGCTGGCAAAGACCGTCACCTCCCTTCTAGCTACCGCCCTATTTCCCTCACCAGTTGCGTCTGCAAGATGATGGAACGCATGATAAATGGGCGGTTGGTATGGTGGCTGGAAACGCACAACCCACTGAATAACATCCAGTGCGGTTTTCGACGATGCCGTTCAGCAGTGGATCATCTTGTGTCCATGTTGACACAGATTATGAACGCATTTCTTAAAAACTGTCAAACCGTCGGAATGTTTTTTGACCTCGTAGAGGCTTATGATACGTGTTGGCGGACAGGGTTGCTACGTACTCTGCACACCTGGAATATACGTGGACGCCTACCACTCTTCCTTCAGGAATTCTTGAAAGATCGCGTATTCCGAGTAAGGGTTGGCTCGTTTTTTTCGAATCTTTTTGTTCAAGAGAACGGTGAACCACAGGTATCGGTACTAAGTGTTACGCTGTTTACTATTGCGATTAATTCTATCTCGAAATGTGTAACTCCAGGGGTCTCGGCATGCGTATTTGTAGACGACTTTGCCGTCTAATGTACATCTCAGCGCACACCGTTTTTAGAGCGCCGTCTACAGACCATCTTACACAACCTTAAGAATTGGAGTTTAAAAAACGGCTTCCGATTCTCCGCTGAGAAAACGATCTGTGTTAACTTCTGGCGTCGTCAGAGTCGACTACCTCCAAGACTCCGTTTAGGCGCTGATCTACTACCGTTTGCAGATGAGACGAGGTTCCTAGGCTTGATATTTAATAGAAAACTTAGTTGGTCGTATAGCACAACTGAAAGAACGATGTGACCGGTCTTTAAATATCTTGCGGGTACTAAGTGAAAAATCGTGGGGAGCGGATCGTACAGTGTTATTGCGACTTTATCGCGCACTCATCCGCTCCAAATTAGATTATGGTAGTATCGTTTATGTCTCAGCACGACCATCTGTGCTGAAGAGATTAGACACAGTCCATAATTGTGGCATACGTATAGCAGTTGGGACATTTCCAACAAGCCGAGTTATAAGCCTGTATGCTGAATCTGCAGAACCTCCTCTGCAGTACAGGCCAACATGTTATTAGCAAATTATGGCTGTGGACTTAATTGCATGCCCACACGTCCATCGTTCAAGCCGTTCTTTAACACCTTAATGGACGCGCGTTATAGGAACACTTCTATTAAACCAAAGCCACCTGTGGTGGTGGTGGTGGTGGTGGTGGTGGTGGTGGTGGTGGTGGTGGTGGTGGTGGTGGTGGTGGTGGTGGTGGTGGTGGTGGTGGTGGTGGTGGTGGTGGTGGTGGTGGTGGTGGTGTTGGTGGTGGTGGTGGTGTTGGTGGTGGTGGTGGTGGTGGTGGCGGTGGCCGTGGCGGTGGCGGCGGCTAGAAAGTCGGTCTGTGTGGAGGCGTGAGCAACAGGGATGTATTGGACGGCAACAGTGGTACTAGGAGTGCGGCGGATGGCTCATGCATATTCGCTGGTGGTAGCGGGCTTCAGTTGTTCGAAGCGCCGTCGTGCCTCAGGAAATAATGAGGCGTTCTTTAACGCGCAGCTCCTGAATATTGTTTTCGTCTAGGAATCGTGGACACTGTCGCGAGCTCGAGGGATGATCTCCGCCACAGTTGACGCAGCAGGGTGTTAGGCTGCAGCTCGGGTCTTCGTGAGCCGGAAGGCCACATCGTTCGCATAAAGCGGGATGGTTACATGAACCCTTAGTATGTCCGAAGCGCTGGCACTGAAAACAGCGCATGGGGTTCGGCACATGTTGATGGACGCTAGCACGTTCATAACCACAGAAGATGTATTCGGGTAATTTCGTGCTTGAGAAAGTTAGAAAGACAGTGCGTAGTGGGTATTCCTTGCCATCCTGTTTTCGGGTTAATCGGTACGTTTGACAGACTAGCTGATCGGAGAGACAGCTGACGATTTCCTCATTAGCGAGACCATCCAAGTTGGAGGTGGTGACTACTCCTCTACAAGTGTTCAGCGATTTGTGTGGGGCTACCCGGATATGGTAGGAGCCCAACAAATTCACTTTCTGTAGTTTCTTTGATTGGTCTGCACTGATACTCTCTAACAATAACGTACCGTTTCGGAGGCGCATCGCATTTTTAACTGGGCCACTGATCTTATCTAGTTCACGCTTTATGTAGAACGGACTCAAATCTTTGAGCGTTTTCCCATCACATGCCAAGGTCATTACCGAAAAAGGGTCGATGAAAGAGGGTTTGCGCAGATACATTTTGAATAGGACCCCCATCTGGAACCGTCGGCGTCAGCCTGCCATCCGGAGGTTAAAGAAAGAAAGACACCGAATCTTCACGGTCTGTCCCGTCATGGGGACCCCACCCATTACTGATCTCATTTGTACCGCAGAAAAGCTACCCTTCCATATCCACTGCTTGTTCGTATGGGTAAACTGTTCACCATGCACACCCCGGCTTTAAGCCCCTACCACAGGAATAACCGCCTGTGGCTCTCCACTTTAGGCCGCGCTGCGTATAAAAAGGCTTACGCAGATTCAGGGGACTTGTGGTTGATTACACCGGGGTTCCGTCAGCGGTAACACGTCCGGTTCGTGATTCTAACCCAACGGCACACGGCCGTCGGGAGATTAACACAGACCGGGCCCTCAAGGAGCTTTGTGGGTGTACTTGACGGTGTGGACAGGCTCCGTACCTAAGGCTACACATAGGGGCAGTGTGAAGGGTTCGCGCAACCTTCACTTTTGAGACCTCCGGAGAGCACACATGTCAGAAGCCGCGCTGAAAACCATGGGACAGAACCACGGAGATAGGACAGATCCCTGCTGGTGAGATAGGAGTTATAAACCTAATACCTTACGTGCTAATAATTATAATAAAAACTAGAAGAGGAAGAAGATGATGCTTACTGACCAGCAGTAGCTCAACGTGGCACAGTTGATGAGTTGATGGAGGTGAAGGGGATGAATTGAGGGTGAGTGGCTAGGGACCCCGGAATTGCCAATCCCGTACCTACCGTAGTAGGCCCCTGGGATAACCGGTGAGGTGTGTTGACTGATGACACAAGTGATTTGTTTGTGAAATCAGTCTCAATAAGAAAAATTGACATCATTTTCTTAAAATAAGTGAAGTTTTTGTTACAAATAGTTATATTTGTGTAATATTCATTGCTTCACTGTAGCTAGCTTCATTTTCTACATAATTGGTATACTTTGTTACTTATTTCTACAATTTACTCCTCCTCAGATTCTCTGTGGCATATGAATTCTTGCCTCTATCAGAACCTTTTACATTCTTTCCATCTGTTTTGCTGATATTCCTGATTTGTAATTGAACTTATTTTTAATCCCCAGAATATCATACTTTCACTACTACCTTCCTCCTCTTTAAGTATGTATAAAATAGAAGTTTCAACTAATGATGTATTTGATCCAGGCTGTTCTTCGTGAAAAGCTGAAGTATGCCATCCACTTCTGCAAATCCATTGATACAGATGAGTATGCAAGAGTTGCTATGCCAGGAAGTGGAGGAGCTTCAAGTAACTGTGATAGTGATGAACTGGATAGCATTGCTAGTGATGCTCCAGGTTCCATATAAATATAATAAACAATTTTGTGTATGATTTTATTAAGGTTCATTGTAAATGTTTTAGTTGCAATATGTCATCAAAATCACTCCAACTAGAAGAAGTATACCTTAACACATAATATGGAATATTAAGCATTGTCACATTTTGTGTTTGTTGGAAATTTAATGCTGAGAAGGACATTTTTCTTATTGCTGAGCAAGTGTTAGCATCAAAGAAAAATTGACAACTTAGGAAGTTTAAATTTTAGAAACATAATGCAGAAAACTTTCCAACATCGGATGTATTTAAGTGAAGCATATCATTATAGATTTCTGGGAGATGGAGAAAAAGTATAAAATGTGCAATAATTTATAGTACCATTGAATTAGTGTCCTTAGTTAGATTATCATTATCATTACTCTGAGATATGTTTGAGACCATCAAGATTTTTAAGAAAGGAAACAGACAATATGATAATTGCAACCACAACCATATTTTACTCTAAAAGTGTTTAAGTAACCCGAAAAAAGATGTTCACCTTACCTTTTGAAATATCTTGTTTATTTCAATAGGTTCTAGCTGTGTACTTAATTGTTGTATTGAGGTTTGGTAGTTTCTGTCAGTAGTGTAAAGAGAATTGAAGTATGTCATTACTATGCTAAGCTATTTGTATAATTTGTATTAAATGCCAAGAATGCATTTAATTGGACACAATAAATGAGATTATATTGTTGTAATGTAAATTTATGATAAGAAAAAACAAAGTGTAAATGTTATGTATAAATGTTCATATAGTAATTTATGTACAATGTGAAACTATCTGTAAGGGAAATTTTCTTACTTCTTTCACTAAAAGCAATAAAACAGTATAAAAAAGAGTAACTCAGCCATTAGCATCCAGAAGTTCTTGAAATATAAAAACTAAAAAGCAATGCATACAAAATACTGATGTGTCATACTTGCAGAGCTTGTACTATATGCGCACAATAAGTAGAACGTTTGGCTCCCAAGTCCTCATTGTGTAGGTTTCGCCAACTCTGTAAACACAGATGACAACTTGGAAACATGAAATGCGCTATACTAGACACTACACTAGTACACTCTGACATCTGGTGGTCAACATGCTAAGCTTTTAAGCAAGCTCTTTGTTTTCTGTGTGCATTCGTTTTGTACAAGTTTGAGGTTAATTACTATAGCTTAACCAGTTTGTAATTATGGCTGAGAACACACCAACCTCATCATCATATGTATCTTCTGAGCAACATATTCCAACTTGGAAACACGCATGTACAATCGTGCATAATGAAGGCTGCAAAATAATAGCAAAAGTTGCAGAAAGTTGCGATATAGAAAAGGATAACAACCAGCTAATGTTCCCACTCAGCAAATCCATAGAACGAGCTGAAGCTTACACAGGAAAAAGCGTCACCACTGTCATATTAAATCATTTCTTGCATCTCATCCCAATGAATCTCCGAAAACCACAAGAAAAAGTAGGTAAGGCAGTGATCTGTGTATGATAATAACTAATAGTGATGTTTTCGTTCTTTCTTTCTTTCTACTTTTCCCTTCAATCCTTTCTTTTTTGCCTTCTTCCTTTTCCTTATATCTTGCTCTTTTATCTTTCTTTTTCTCTTGCTCTGAGCCCTTTGTATATTTCTACATCGTTTTCTATTTCCATCCATTACCAAAGCTATACCTACCTGTATTTTTTTCCTCTTTTCTTTAGGACCAGGGTTCGAGGAAAACTGCAGATTGATGAATTTGACAAGCGAGTCATTCGAGATACAAATGAGGATTTCCACACACTTAAGAAAGTGGTTCCTACAATAAATAAGTTAATTCCAGTCTTGTGAGAAAAAATACAGTGGAGATGGGGTGCGACCTCTCTTCATAAACTTTTTAAAATCAATAGGCTTTGTGTGAAAGAAAGTGCAAAATAAACGCATGTCATTGCTGGAGAGTTGACTGGCGTGCTCATTTCCTCATACAGATAAAGAATGTAAGAGAAACAAACAGGGAAGTATTTTGTTTGGACGAATCTTGGATAGACAATAATATGACGGTTGGGAAATGTTGGCAAAAGGAGAAAGACGTTTTGGGTGTCACTGCTTAGGAAAGTGCCTCTAAAAGATAATTGTTGCCAGTGTTGGATCCAGAAGAGGTTTTATCAAAGAGGCACAATTAATATTTATGGCCAGGTCCATACAAGGGGATTATCACGGACAAATGAATTCACATAATTTTGAAAAATGGTTTAGCTCATAGGTTCTCCTTAACCTTCCACCATCATCAGTTTTGGTCTTTAATAATGTACTGCATCTCTTTCGACAGTTGAACAAAAACTCCAACAAGATATGATGTGAATGCAACAATGATATGTTGATACAATTTTGAGTCGAACTAATACTCAATGCTCCATTTATTGCTAGTATTTACCTAGAACGCGTTTCGTTAGGACTTCCAAACATCATCAGCTGTTGTCGACTAATGGATGCCGGTTCAGTGAACTCCTCGGAGGTGATAGGTGCGTCTCTGTCGGTATCTTGATGAACTTGAAATTGGGGTTGTCTTCAAAGGTAGTATCGAAATTAAACAATTTACTTTCATATTTCTTTATTTTCTATGAAAGTAAATTGTTTAATTTCGATACTACCTTTGAAGACAACCCCAATTTCAAGTTCATCAAGATACCGACAGAGACGCACCTATCACCTCCGAGGAGTTCACTGAACCGGCATCCATTAGTCGACAACAGCTGATGATGTTAGGAAGTCCTAACGAAACGCGTTCTAGGTAAATACTAGCAATAAATGGAGCATTGAGTATTAGTTCGACTCAAAATTGTATTAATTTTGTGCTTCATTGTATCATAGTCCTTAAACAACAGAATAATGATATGTTGGTTGGAAAGAAAGGGTATTGCTTGTAATTATGAAATGTCGAAAACTACTCTCCACAGTTTAATAGAGGCCAACAAACCTAGGAGCAATAATAATAATAATAATAATAATAATAATAATAATAATAATAATAACGATAACGACAGCGACAGCGACATTCGTCTACTTCCATATAACTGTGATCTGAATGCAATTGAACTGGTGTGGGCAAAAATAAAGAATGTTTTCAGAGGATGCAATGCTACTGATGATTATATGTCAGTCACAAATCTGCAGAAACTTCGTATAGAAGAATTCTCTTCTGTAACTTTGGCAGATTGGGAAGGATACTTCAAGATGATCCAACAGCTGTAAATGAAATATTGAAGAAATGATGGTGTAATAGAAAATGCAATTGATGAAATTATCATCAACACATCAGAGGATGCTAGCGATGAAACTGATGCAGTGGACTCAGAAATCAAAGAATCACAAAATGAATGAGTGAGTATTTATAGCTGTCATAATATTTGTTTTCTATTTTTGTGTTTCATAAATATCAAATACATAAACATACAGCTTATCGGATCAAGTTCAATTTATTGTTTGTCCACACTTCTCACACTTGCAGTGGATAACTTTGCTTATCTTACACACTGTTTTGCTGAACTATGTTTTTCAAGGTTGACCACACTGCAGAAACAAAAGAGCGTTAGCTCTCGCTTCTTCGCCTCTTCCCACACCACACCGTAAATCCAACGCTTAAGCTATCATGCGCATATAATAGTTTTCCTGTATATTATAGTATTCATTCAAAAAGAGGTTTTTCACAGGACATTAAATAGGATAAATTTATAACTACAAATTATTTGAAATTAAGCAGTATGTACTGAATAAAACATTTATATATATTTTTATGTCCCACACACTCACTTTATAATTTTTAGGCACTATTTTGGGAGCCGCTGTTTCCATTTTCAACTCGAAGGTCAACTCTTGGTAGTAGTTGTCTGCAGTCTTTTCTCTGGTGGTGGAATAATAAACTTATATAATAAATTGCCGACTGGTAGAATTTTGAAATTTATTAATTGGATTTCCATATTAAGATGTTCTCCCTTGTGAGTTTATTATGGCTTATCTCAACTTTTAATAATTTTGGATATGGGTCAAGGTAATAGTTTTCATTCTTTCTGATTCAATTTGACATTTCTGAAATGTTCTTTAGCTCTGATTTTTAAGTTTCTTTTGGTTTTATCTGTATAGTACTTTTCACTGATCCACTGATTGGTGGGATTTCATTTTTTGTTTTTGAGTTTAACAGTTTTATTAACGAGTATCTATGTAATGGTACATAATGATATTCTATTCTCCAAAGATTTTTTTAAATTGGCTAAATGTTCACATAGAAAATGAAGTTCGTTACAGTAAAGCAATAAGTATTATACAAATATAACTATTTGTAACAAAAAACTTCACTTACCTTAAGATAAATGATGTTGATTTTTCTTATTAGTTGAATTCTTATAAGTTGAATTGCTAAATGTTTTTGGGTGGTACGTGAATGCCCTGAATGTATTGTTGGTTCCTTTTTCCTGTGGTGAATGTGCTTGCTTCCTTAATAGTTTTCTTTACTTTAGCTGTAAGATCCTGTAATCTGCTTGAATACTGGACTTTTATTGTATCCATTTTCTTCTGCTAAGTGAACTATGGCTTTGTGTTCCTTGCAGTATTCTACATTATACATAGATATGTGGGCAAGTCTGTGTAAGACTATTTATCATTGCATGCTTATGTGTGACAGGCTTATAGGTATGCTCTTTTGTGTAATTTTCAGAATGAGTTGGCTTCCTCTTAATTAGAGATGTTGTTCTCTTGTCGTTTCTGATGACATTTAGGTCCAAGGAAGAGAATTGTTCATTAATTTTCTTTTGTATTGTGAATTTGATGGGTTCCTACCCCCTCCCCCGGAGATTGAGTGTTTTTAATGCATCGTCTAAAATACATATTTGTGGAACTATAGTAAAGATAGGGGGAAAATGATGCAATTCAACTAATCCCCAGTGCCATTAGTCAACCACAACAACAACAGTAAAGATATCATATTGGTACCAACCTTGAATATCCATGGGAAAGCCATTTTTATGGGTGTTCCAAATGAACTAAATAAATTTGCCAAAAAAGGTGAAAGTGGCTTGCCTACCCTGATATCTGGCTGTAGTAGGTACCATTATAGCTGAAGAAATTTTAATACATCAATTTGTTAATGAAATGTATTCTTTTGCTTCAACTAGTTCCATGTCTATTTTAGTTATGCTATTTTATTGTTATGTGAGATGTCAGTTAAAACCAATTTGTCATTTTTGTCTGATATTATATTTAATTTTTTCTACTAGGTCTAAAGAGTTTTTCACATTTGCTCTTTGAAACTTTGGAAGACAGTTAAATTTGTTTAATAGCCATTTGGTTAAATTATATAAAATGTGGGGCAACCTGTACTGTTAGCAATAGTCTCATGTATTTTCCTTCTTGTTTATTTTTAGTAAACCATAGATATAAAAGACTTATTGAGTCATAGTTTATTAAAACTTAAAACTACACTTACGTCTAGGCGTGAGTGAAGTTTTTAAGTTTTAATAAAGTATGACTCAATAAGTTTTTAACTATGAAATTAGTTTCACTGTTAACAAAGATTTTATTCATAACTATATCAACTCATAAATACTTGGTATTTTTGGACCATCTATTTTAATTTTGTGTAATTGTTTCATTAATTTACTTCCTTTCATGATTGCCTTTTTTTTACCATTTTATGCAATAATTTAGTGGGTTGGGGATTGATTTCCACTTTTATGTAATTGTCATTCTGTAATATGTCTTCCTTCCTATTTCTATGTTCTGTTTTTACAAAATTACTAGTTTATTGCCCTTGTCAGCTTTAGTGTATATGACTGACTTCCTTTTAAGTGATGTCATGATGTTATTGAAGTAGGGTTTCTTTTCATTTTTGATCTATTTCGGATCATTTCTTTTTCACTACATTTTTATCTTCTTCATGTAAAGTTTTTGTAGCAATTTGAATGTCTGCTAAGTAGTCTTCTACTTGTTGGAGTAGCCCACACATGTTTTTAAGCCTTGGTTATGTATTGATTTTGTGGCATTGTGAAATCTGATTTGACTGTTTATCTATTTTCTGAGATGCTAGATTTTGTTTGCTTCCTTCATTGGTTTGATTTTTTTTTAACAAATTTTCTACTTTCTGTTTTTCTTTAGCCTTTTTATTTTTATATTCATATAGTAAAATGAAATGAAATGTGTAGTGTTTAACGCCCGCTTTTACTACATACGGCACCGCTGGCGGTGACACTGATTATGCATGAGATGAAGATGGAGCACCGGTGGAATGAGATGGCGGGGGAAACCGGAGGTCCTGGAGAAAACCCGCCCCAGCGCCATGTTGTCCACCACAAATCTCGCTTTGCGGTCACCTGGGATCGAACCCGGGCTGCCTTGGTGAGCGCCAAGCGGTCTAACCACTGAGCCATGGCGCGGCCTCTTCATATAGTAAGATGTTTTTCAAGTCTCAAATTATGTTTCTTATATTTTTAATTAGTTTCACATGAAGTACATAAAGTTTAATCTCTAAATTATTCCTATTTTTGTAGAACTTAATCTTTTTGATTTACAATTTTTTTTTTTTTTTCTCTGCTGCCTTTTGTGGTTTGCAATGTGCACATCCTCACATGCAAGCTGTGCCAAACAAAGCATAACAATGAGTCGAGCCAGACTGAAAAATTCAATGCCATAGCTGGGATTTGAACAACGGATGTCCTGCTATCCCATTTAAACGTTAGCCTGCACACGACTACAGTGAAAGAAATTATTTCCATCAATTTACCTAAAAGAAGCACAACCACTTATATCTCATTAATTACTTTTCTACTTGCCATGAGGGAAAAAAGCAAGAATCGTTTAAGACCTAACTCACAATTAAAATTCTGTATTTTGGACTTTGTGCTGTGATCTGGACTAAGAATTTAGTTAATTATTGATTAATCTGTCATTCTCAGGGTCATAAGAACCCAAGGAGCCAAGAACAATGACATGCACCTCTACTTTCTCATATCTGGTGTAGTAGTGTTTAACGCCCACTTTTACTACATACGGCACCGCAGGCGATGACACTGATGATACATGAGATGAAGATGGAGCACTGGTGGAATGAGATGGCGGGGTAAACCGGAGATCCCGGAGAAAACCCGCCCCAGTGCCTTGTTGTCCACCAAAAATCTCACTTTGCGGTCACCTGGGATCGAACCCGGGCCACCTTGGTGAGCGCCAAGCAGTCTAACCACTGAGCCACGGCGCAGCCTCTTCATATAGTAAGATGTTTTTCAAGTCTCAAATTATGTGTCTTAAATTTTTAATTAGTTTCACATGAAGTACATAAATTTTAATCTCTAAATTATTCCTATTTTTGTAGAACTTAATCTTTTCGATTTACAAATTTTTTTTTTCTCTGCTGCCTTTTGTGGTTTGCAATGTGCACATCCTCACATGCAAGCTGTGCCAAACAAAGCATAACAATGAGACAAGCCAGACTGAAAAATTAAATGCCATAGCTGGTATTTAAACAACGGATGTCCTGCTATCCCATTTAAACGTTAGCCTGCACACGACTAGAGTGAAAGAAATTATTTCCATCAGTTTACCTAAAAGAAGCACAACCACTTATATCTCATTAATTACTTTTCTACTTGCCATGAGGGAAAAAAGCAAGAATCGTTTAAGACCTAACTCACAATTAAAATTCTGTATTATGGACTTTGCGCTGTGATCTGGACTAAGAATTTAGTTAATTATTGATTAATCTGTCATTCTCAGGGTCATAGGAACCCAAGGAGCCAAGAACAATGGCATGCACCTCTACTTTCTCATATCTGGTGTAGTAGTGTGTAACGCCCACTTTTACTACATATGGCACCGCAGGCGATGACACTGATGATACATGAGATGAAGATGGAGCACTGGTGGAATGAGATGGCGGGGGAAACCGGAGATCCCGGAGAAAACCCGCCCCAGCGCCGTGTTGTCCACCACAACTCATATCTGGTGCGTAGAGCCTCAGGCAAGTCATGGTATTTTTCTTCTTTTGCTTTTCGAGCATCACAAAAAGCCTGCTTCCCATTATCGAAGGGGATAGTGACATCTAGGATGACAGCATACCGATCTTCCACCAAAACGAGATCTTGCCTAAAGTTTCCTTCAATGGTTTGATTTTCAGCCGGAATGTTGAATCTACTACTGGCTGCTTTTCAAACCCTACTGACCACAGCATTATGTCTCTGGGTGATGATATCGGAATATCTCATGCAGTGGTTCCCCCCAGGCGCCTAATGCAGTAGGTACGGGAATTGGTGATCCCGGAGTCCCGAGCCACCCTGACACCCTCGATGTGGGTTCGTCTTAGTGGTGAGGGGTCAGACGAAACACCCACCCACATGTAGGCCATGCATGGAGACCCATGTCGGTGGAAAGGTTTGTCCTGGTGGTTGAGGGATGCGCATCTGAGCTAATTCCAGTGATCTGAATACGGGGAGGGTGCGCATTTCTAATACATTACTTTGGTTTCTGCTTCGCCTAAATGGGAGGTTAGGGACTAACCCACCCCTAATCAGTCGGCCCCCCTCCCAGGGGCTCACTTTGAGTAGGGGTATGGCGATCCAGGGGTGCCCGAGCCACTCATCCCCATTGTCATCCTCTCATACCCATTTCACTGTAGAATTAGGTTTCTTCCTCTTCTAGGCTTATTACATTGTTCATAGTTTTAAGCCCCTTAGGTTTATTAACTCCTGACTCACCATCAGGGATCTTTCCTATTTCCGTGGTCCTGTCCCACGGTTTCGGCACAGCTTTCAACTTGTGTGCTCCCCGGAGGTCTAAGGCGTGAAGGTTGAGTGGACCCTCCTCACTGCCCCTTCTGTGCGACACTAGGTGCGGAGCCGTTCCGTTGTCAAGTACACCCACATAGCTCCGTTGGGGCCGGGTCCTCTCGGGCATCTCGGCGGACGCAGATCGCTGGGCTGTACGGGAGGACCCGACGTGTTACCGCTGTCTGGGGCCCGATGTAAACAACCACAAGTCCGCTGTTATTCCAATGGTAGGGGCATAAAGTCGGGCCTGCCTACATTGAAACTGTCGCATACCGGTACGTAGTGATGGGCGGAGGGTAACTCCTCCGATGTACTATGTGAGATCGGGCCTGAAGCGGGTGCCCAAGCCGGCACAGACCGAAAGATCTCGGTGTCTTTTTTCGTTTTCCCCCGGATGGCAGGCTGACGCCGACAGTACCGGAAGGGGGACTTTTCATCATGGACCCAATGCGCTTCACTCCAACCCCCTTGGAGAAGTCTTTCTCCACCACAAACAAACGCCGTAGAGTGCTAGAAGCCGATGTGCCACCACTGTCATCTGGCACTTACCTGCTAATATCCAGAACAGAAGAAAACCAGTCCTTTCAGAAAGTTAATCCGTTTGTTATCCAAAAAGGTCTCGATGCAATTGCCGGTGCTGTTACCTCCTGTACGCGCTTAAGTTATGGTTCTCTGTTGGTCCAGACGAAATCAGATTTGCAGACCAAGACCCTACTGCAGGGCCCGCCTCGGTAGCGTAGATGGTAGCATGCCTGCCTCACGTTCGAGAGGTCCCGAGTTCGAATCTCGGTCCGGGTGAGTTACCTGGATAAGTTTTTTCCGGGGTTTTCCCTTATCCTGAACGACGAATGTCGGGTAACTCTAAGCTCCATGGACCCCGGACGCATTGAGCATCATTTCACCCATTTCATTCATCGTCCGATATGACTAAATGTTGGAGGACGTAAATTACAAAACAAACAACAAACCCTACTGCAGGCGTCGCGTCTATTCTCTACAGGCATTCTATCCGTGTCGAGAAACATCGCACACTTAACAGCTCACGTGGTGTCCTGAACTCATTTAGCCTCGATGGCATGACAAACGCTGAAATTGAGTGTTTTTCCGACCAGAGTAACGGCGGCTCAACGTGTGCTGTCAAAGCGCGACGGTGCATTGGTGGAAACCCGCACTGTGTTTCTTACTTTCGAGGGTGTCGACCTTCCCTCACATCTTAAAGCGGGTTACGAGCGAATCACCGTCCGCCCGTATATCCCGAGACCTATGCGATGTTTCAAGTGTCAGCGTTTTGGCCACACGCAAGTATTATGTAAACGTGATCCTCCAACCCGCGTGGGGCCGCGCCTTGGCTCAGTGGTTAGACCGCTAGGCTCTCACCAAGGCGGCCCGGGTTCGATCCCAGGCGACCGCAAAGTGAGATTGGTAGGGGACAATACGGCGCTGGGGCGGGTTTTCTCCGGGGTCTCGGATTTCCCCCACCATCTCATTCCACCGGTGCTCCATCTTCATCTCATATATCATCAGTGTCATCACCTGCGGTGCCGTATGTAGTAAAAGCGGACGTTAAACACTACACACATTTCCAACCTGCACTACTTGCGGTCAACCGACCCACGACGACATCTGCCGCTCCCCACCCTCTTGTGTCAATTGTCAGAGCTCCCATTCTGCATCGTCTCAGGCTTGTCCCGTGTTTCAAGAAGAAAAGGCCATTCAGGAGCTCCGAGTCAAGGAAAACTCTCCTTTTCCGAAGCCCGCAGGCGTTTTCGGGCCAACCAACCAAGACTCTTGCGTTCCAGCACTTATAGTTTGGCAGTTGCTACGCCCATACCTAAATTGGACGCCTCCACTCAGACCTGGACGACGCCCCATTTACTTCCGTCCACACGCGGCACTAGCACCCAGATGGCCCAGTTGCGTAAGCCTGGTACTTCAGCCCCTCCGAAAGTTAACCTCTTCAGTCCCGTGTTTTATTTTATGTCTAAAAAAAATATGTATTAACATTTTTGGGTTTAAAATGCAATCAAAAACACAAATTAAATATTTTAAAAATTTTATTTTGAAAATTTCTATAAAAAATAGATGGTCCACATTTGTAGACCTTGGTCTGTAACTACGACATTGCTTGAATTTCACTTCAGTACCCAAATAGTCTTTGTAACAAATTTTGGATAGTTATAAAGAACTGAGCAATATTGCTTTTTATTGTATATTTATCATTTATATTTTGTAATTAATAATATAGGAGTTCCCTACTTTGTGTGATACATTTTAAAACAATTATTACTCAAAATACATAAATACATAAAACATTTGGTGCACATAACTCTTGTCTTAGATTTGCATCCAGGATTTCTACACTTGGATGCATTTTTTGCCTCCAGAAATAGAGGTATGTGTCCTATATTGTCATAGCGTACTTCAGCTATAGGTTCTGACACTACCTTTCGTGGTTTCTTAGGATGATTCTGGTTACTGTGTAACCGGAATACTGTATGGTCTTCATCCATATTTTCTGACATATTTAATAAGCGTGGCCTCCCCCTGTTTTTGGCAGCAGAAGATGTATCTGAAACCTGATAGTTTATCACTGCCTTTGCTATGTGAATTTTGTACTGTAGCAATGACTTTCTAATTATTCCAGGAACATCCTGAGCAATGCACCACCTGTTGTACATCACCCAACAGTTCACCACAACTAGATCTACAAAATGATTGTACATACGTACAGGACATTTTCTTGTACAAATATAACATCTGTAGTAACTCATAAATCTGTCACATAGATCAACACCACCCATTTTTTCATTGTACAGATTAACCACCCTTGGTTGTGGTATCATAACCCTTTTCTTCTTTTGACCACCTTTTACATGTTGTTGCTGGTTCACTTCCAACACAAGAAGATAGAAGTGCTACAGACTTGTTGTCTTTCCATTTAACTACACAGGCTTTCTCATCATCCCTCGGTTTCTCATCCCATTCACCTCTTTTTAATTGTGCATGTATTTAATTTTTCTACAACACTACCAATGCAATTTTTCATAATTGTACCTGTCTGGTAAATACCCTTTCTTTGCAAGTAATCCAATGATTTGATGCTGGTGAAAAACCGATCAGTATAAATGCAATGACCTTTATTTTCAGGCACATTTTCTGACAGAAGTTTTAATTATAGCAGCTCCTAGGCCCAGTTCTTTCAGATATACATCTGGAACTGTACCTTTACCAACATAAAAATGAAAATCTAAAACAAGTCCATCAGGAGCTGCAAGCACAAAACATTTCAGACCCACAGAGTTTGGTTTGGAAAGAACATACTGTCAAAATAAACAGTTTCCAGAAAATGGCACCATCTGTTCATCCAATGATAAATGTTTTGAACGTGGAAGACTAAGACATTTTCCCCTTATGCTATCTATCAGTGGTATGACCTTCCACAACCTATCGCTTTCCTCATGTTGTCCTTCATTATCTACAAAATGCA
>CM060947.1:87304722-87385803 GCA_030765055.1 Mantis religiosa | reverse complement strand
TGTGAGTGTGTGAGTGTGTGTGTGTGAGTGTGTGTGTGTGTGGTGTGTGTGTGTGTGTGTGTGTGTGTGTGGTGTGTGTGTGAGTGTGTGTGTGTGAGTGTGTGTGTGAGTGTGTGGAGTGTGTGTGTGTGTGAGTGTGTGTGTGTGAGTGTGTGTGTGAGTGTGTGTGTGGAGTGTGGTGTGTGTGTGTGTGTGTGATGTGTGTGAGTGTGTGTGAGTGTGAGTGTGTGTGTGAGTGTGTGTGTGTGAGTGTGTGTGTGTGAGTGTGAGTGTGTGATGTGGTGTGTGTGTGAGTGTGGAGTGTGTGTGTGAGTGTGAGTGTGTGAGTGTGAGAGTGTGTGTGAGTGTGAGTGTGGGTGTGAGTGTGTGTGAGTGTGAAGTGTGAGTGTGAGTGTGTGTGTGAGTGTGTGTGTGTGTGTGAGTGTGAGTGTGTGTGTGAGTGTGAGTGTGGTGTGAGTGTGTGTGTGAGTGTGTGTGTGAGTGTGAGTGTGAGTGTGTGTGAGTGTGAGTGTGTGTGTGAGTGTGAGTGTGTTGTGAGTGTGAGAGTGTGTGTGTGAGTGAGAGTGTGTGTGTGAGTGAGAGTGTGTGTGTGAGTGAGAGTGTGTGTGTGAGTGAGAGTGTGTGTGTGAGTGAGAGTGTGTGTGTGAGTGAGAGTGTGTGTGTGAGTGAGAGTGTGTGTGTGAGTGAGAGTGTGTGTGTGAGTGAGAGTGTGTGTGTGAGTGAGAGTGTGTGTGTGAGTGTGAGTGAGTGTGTGTGTGAGTGTGAGTGAGTGTGTGTGTGAGTGTGAGTGAGTGTGTGTGTGAGTTGTGAGTGAGTGTGTGTGTGAGTGTGAGTGAGTGTGTGTGTGAGTGTGTGTGTGAGTGTGTGTGTGAGTGTGTGTGTGAGTGTGTGTGTGAGTGTGTGTGTGAGTGTGTGTGTGAGTGTGAGTGAGTGTGTGTGTGAGTGTGTGTGTGAGTGTGTGTGTGAGTGTGAGAGTGTGTGTGTGAGAGTGAGAGTGTGTGTGAGTGAGAGTGAGAGTGTGTGTGTGTGTGTGTGAGAAGGAGCAGACTGATTGTTTTTTTTTCTTCATATATTTATACACGTGATAATATCTAATTGAACTAAAGGCAAAATTAAATTTTCAATAATTCTGCTATAAAATACAATAATTTTGTTATATATTCTATTTTATCATGAACTTCAAGTGTTTTTTCTCTTTCTATTTTGCAACAGCTATATACTGTAATGCCATCTGTTAGATCAATCCAAAGTATGTGGATAAATATGGGAGTGATTGACTTAAACATAAACTGACTGACCGGAGCATATTTTCTAATGAACAAAAAATTCAATGGTTGACCAGAAATCCAAGAAGTAATATTCAAATATGCGTTGAGCTGCAAAACATGCTCATCATGTAATGATTTTAAATGTAGCTTCAGCGAGTTTATTTTGCTCTCCTACATTTATTTCAGTAGAATTTAATAAACTCACCAAAAGAAACTAATAGAGAATTAAGTATAATGTATACAGTTTCTCACATAGAACAAGTATAACAAATTATAAGGCTATATAATAGTTGTCTTTACAGACAATAAATAAACTGACTGGAAGTGGTACCCAGATTCATTACTGTCATTTATGCTTGCTGAGGATAATAATGCTTTCCTTTTATAATGTATGTGCATATGTTTGAGAATTATAGAAGCTTGTATACTGTTGAGCATGCAATGGCATATATTTTCCATGTTGAATTAGCCTTATTGTATGCAAAGGGAAATTTCAATAATACAAAAATTAAACAAGTTACTTTAAATATTCATTCTCAATAGCATATTACCATAGCCACCGGTCAGCTTACAAGCTGTCAAGTGTTATTTATAATTCATTATTTTTATCCATTGGTTTATTTTATTGTTTTGTTTCCTCCGTTCTTTCTCATTACACTTTTCTTTCTGTAGGGCTTTTTTTTTTCTCTCCCATTTTTTCAGTAAGTCTGAAATTGATTGCAGCGAGTGACTGTGCTGTGTTAGAACGCAGTGAATTCTATCAACTTAACATTCTGTGCAGAATTTTTTTTTAAAATTTAATATTTTATTTACTTAAGGCATGTCTCTACCAAATTAGTAATATTTTGCTATTTTAACTGTTCATATTTGCCTTTGCAGCATAACTTGCTAGATGCTTCCAATGTTTACATATGCAAACATTTAAATAGATTTCACTTTATTGTTTTGATTTGCTTTTCCAGCACAATGCATTACGTGCCATTTGTCCAGCTACAGTGAAATATAGTAATGGGAATAGTATCACACAACAGAGCTACACCAAAGGTTCGCCGTACTGCAATTCAGTGTTTTGTTATGATGGTTTATGTCTTAAACAAATCTTCTCCAGACCAGGTAAGCAAGATATTGCATTATACTAATACTTGACTATGGGGAGCCCTCTATCACCATTTTTTGGCCAATTTATGCATGAGCTTTTTCGAAACACATATAACTAAAGCCTTTCCTCATATTTTTAAAACTGGTACAGCTACGTAGACGACATCTTTGCTACAGTACACTAGAAACAGATAGATGATGCTTTGAAACTATTCAACCTTCATGAACCCAGCACACAATCCACAGTAGAAACTGAAGAGGACTATACTCTACCTTTCATGGACCTTTAAAACTCAAAAAAACAATAAAAAACTGGAATTTGGTATTCATAGAAAAGCAACACACACATATAATTACATCAAAGCAAATAGTTTCAACCCAATTCCGCACAAACAGCCACCATCAACAGTCTCACATGCAGATTAGTTAACCTATCCCTCAGCCAGCAAGAATATCAAAAAGAGGACCATCAAATCTTAAAAACTGCAATTAAAAATGGATATGGAAAAGCCTTGTAGATAAAAAAAAAATAAAATCATTCAAACTTCAAAAAAGATTAAAACAGATCACAGCTCTTTCACCAATGAAACAAGAAATTAGATTTGCTAAATTTACTTACCACCCCGGGGCCACAAAAAAGTTTCAAAAGTAGTCAAGAAATATAATATAACATTGGCACCAAAAAAACAATTAAATTAAAAACATACCTAGTAGTAATAATACTGATAAGATAAAAACCAGAAGAGAAATCAGGCATTTACAAGATTAAGTGTAAAGACTGAAAAAATTTACATAAGTAGGACAAAAAGAAACACAGACACTAGAAAGAAAGAACAATTTAGGCACCTAAGATACAAACATATTGATAAAGTCCGTAATAGCAGCTCATTTCTGGTCCGAAAATCATGAAATTGAAGATAGCACCAAATTACTAAAATACGTACAAAAACATAGTGAACTCGTCATCTGGGAGAAAATGTACATAGAAAAACATAAAAACCAACTAATGAACTTCGAAAACCCGCCATATGACAACCTCACATTTAAATTCATCACAAAATCAACAGATGGCAGCAGCAACTCCAGAACTACCCACACCACTGGATCAAGCTTTAGTCGCATTAGAGCCGATGATGCAAATGATGGTTTGCGAAACATGTCCTCAATATAGGTACGTAAGTGAAGCTGATGTGTAATAAATATGACTCATCTATAATTTAATAATACTAGTACTTATCTCGAATGGTTTTATCTCTTTTTTTTTATTTGTAGTACATTTGTAGCTTTGAGCCAAATGTGAATTTTCTCAGAGTGGAGGGGAGATATTTCAATTAGGTTGTATTACTGAAAAAACCTAAATATGAATTAAAACTAACTTATAAGTAGCTGCAGTAAAGTAATTCACAAAATCTGTGAATCTGTAGCAAAAAATAATGAAAAGTTGAGAGAAGTTTATTTGGCTTAGAAAGACACTATATACCAGTCTTGGTAGCTTAAGTGAACGGAATGTATACAGACGAATATAAAGCAATGTTGTGAATTATCATTGATTAAGAGCTGTATGAATAAACTTCTAGAAAATAAGTTAAGGTTGACAAAATGTGAAGTAGTACCTTGTTGAGCAAAACTAAATGGGGCAGAGCCATTTTGGATAATCGATGGTAACAATTTTAAGCACAAAAGGAATAAAATAATTGCATTCAAATACCTATAATAAGACTATTAGTTTGATTCAAAATTATATTACCTGTAATAATGTTTAATAAAAGAGCTACTGTATACAATATTAAAACGTCACTGTGGCTATTGGTAATGAATGGACCTTAGTGCCTACCTATATCAATAGCCAAACACTATATAGTTGTCAAACAATAGTCAAGAAATACAATAGCCATTACAGTTGATATTGCTGCCTTTAGAGGATTCCTTTAGACTGTTTCTGGAAGATTGCCTTTGAGAATGGCTTTTCCAGGTTTGGGCCTTATATAAGGAGTGAACAGTTGATAGTAAGAGTCATTCAGCGAGTCGAATTGAGTGAGTGCAGTGCCAGTGCAACAGTTACAAAGTGGTCACAGGTGCTGATACATCTCTAATTCCTCCACAGAGTGCTGATCATCATAGCAAGTCAGAATGGAAACTTTCTGCAGCTAATGGCACATGCATTAGTACCTTTGGAGAATGTCCATTAATTTTTGACCTTAGTCTATGCCATAATTTCTCCTGGAATTTCTTGGTAGCAGTTGTCCAATCACCGATTAACAGTGTAGACTTTCTTCATCACTACAATCTTTTGGTAAATCTTCGGAACAGATGACTCATCAATACAAGATCAGCAGCAATACCCAGTACTTTTCTCAAAGTCTCAGGCATTGGATTTGTTCATGTTATGCCTCCAAATCAGAAGTATGCTGACATCCTCAAGAACTTTCCTAACTTGCTGGAAGAGAACATTCATCTGGACATTCCGTCTACTCCAGTCAGTCACTCAATTATGACTGAAGGACATCTGGTAATAGCAAAGGCACGGCAGTTACCGCCTGATAAATTAAAGGCAGCTAAGGTTGAAGGATGGTTCCTGGAGACCTTGTGGAATACTGTGCCCTTAACATCATCAGTAGGGCGAGCATTTTAGTTCCCAAATGTGTAGCTTATCGAGTAGTTTGTTGTGGTATAGCAGTGATGCAATCAAGGCGAGAGAGTTGTCCTGCAGGTATAACATGATGCTCCCGCTGTGACAGTTGTGTATTTACAACAGCTAGCTAGAAACAGTTTACGTCATTGTGACTTGAGTATATTATGTACATTATTCAATATAAAAAGTTATGTTTTAGATATATGTGTGCAAAACATGCTCTGTTTGCATTTCTGCTAATTTAATTTACAAGTTACTTGTACTTATAAGATACTTCTAAATAAAATACTTTGCAAATATAGGTCTGTGCCATTCAGACAATTGAAATACTTCAATTTGTTGTAAATTTAAACCTTTCGCATATAAATCTTTATTTAATTCTTTTTGTTTGCATGTTACCCTTCAGAAGAATGCCTCCTGCAAGATGTACAATAGAAACATTTGTATTAGAGTTTGGGAAAGATCATTGCAGTATAAGAAATGGAAATATATTTTTAAGATCTGTAAAGTAGAACTGAAAGCTAGAAAATGCACCGGTATAAAGATGCATTGTGACAGTAGAAAATGCAGTTTGTAACGTTTGTAGTTTGTAAAACATTTGTAGTTGTTTTGTGCTAAAGGAACTTCCAAAGTAGACTGGTAACAATTTTGTAGTGAAAGTATAAACTTGGAAGAAGCGTAGGGACAGTGAAGCACAAATTAATACAAAAGTGAATCGAGAAGATATTGACACATTGCTTCACTCACACTGTTTATTCACAGGACATGTTTCAAGAGCTCTCGCTCCTATCATCAGCTGATACTCGACTAGTGCAAGTTGTAGTGGTTTCCTCTTTCTCCGTTTTGTCAATAGATGGCGTGATGTACTTGTCAAAGATGTCCGGTGGTGGAGTTTCAAAATTCATGACTCTATGACGATTTTTGTTGATGAAGATTTTTTCCCATATGGAAAGGTCTATGGGGTGATTAACATATTTTATTAGAGATGTTTCCAAGTTGATGTCATGTCTAGTATTCAAAAAATGAAAAGCCACTGCTGATTTTTCTGTTTCACCATTTTTAATGTTTCTTAGATGTTCTTTAGTTCTGATGTTAATATTTCTTTTTGTTTTTCCTATATAAATTTTAGGGCAAGTTTCACATTTGATCTCATAGATTCCTGGTTTTTCTTTGGTAGTGATTGAATTAAACCACTACAACTTGCACTAGTCGAGTATCAGCTGATGATAGGAGCGAGAGCTCTTGAAACATGTTCTGTGAATAAACAGTGTGAGTGAAGCAATGTGTCAATATCTTCTCGATTCACTTTTGTATTAATTTTGTAGTGATTTATATGAAGTGATTTATGCGAACATACCTTTCAAGAAACTAGAAAATGACTATTTTAAGAAATTCATTGAGAAATATAAACAGAGGAAAGTGCCAAGTGCCACAATGTTTGGGCATTATCTACAACGTTGCTACGACAAAACTTTGGGTACCATACGTAATACTGTGGGCAGCAACAACAACAACAACAACATATGGGTGTCCATAGACAAGACCACGGATAGTGTTGGAAGATATATCACACATGTTGTTGTTAGAACTATGTCATGCAATGGGCCCATTTTTTTCTGATGTTTGAAATGTTAGAGAAAGTCAATTATGCATCATTTATATGTATTTGGAAGAATTTAGTAACAGTGATGTCAAAATTAACCTCAGAAACTATTTGTAGTTGGTTTATTAATACTCGTCACTTACTTGTGATGTAATAAGGATCGCGTAATGAACTTTGAAATCCCACCAGTAGATGATTTGACAAACAAGTTCATAGTTCCACCACCAGAGAGAGAGAGAGCAGACAACATCAGATGCCAGTTGGAAAGAGATTGAAAATGGAGGCGAATGCCTTTGAAACTAGTCTCTCATTAATATAAAAAAGTAAGAGACGAGTATTAATAAACCAACTACAAATAGTTTCTGAGATTATGCATCATTTGTTCAACTTTTTGAGAGTTCTATGTCTCCTGTGTCCAGATGGCATAAAAAGGGATAAAGTATTACCCTTTATTACTCTTATTCAGGTGCACCTTAAATGCAAAAGCCAGTAAAGAATTGAAGAACCATTCAAACATTGTTCACTTTACTTGTTTAGCACATGCTCTACACAGAGTAGCAGAAGAAGTTCCTACTAATTTCAGTGATATTGATAATTTTATATCTAATGTTAAAAAGGTGTTCTTGAAAGCTCCATATAGAGTATCTAAACTAAAGCAAATTGCACCTGAAATTCCATTGCCTCCACAACCAGTTGTTACATGATGGTGTACTTGGTTAGCAGTGTGCTTCTGTTATACAAAATATTATGTACATATATTTAAGGTAGTTAATCTCTTTGACAGTTAAAGTTCCTCTGCCATTAAAACTGTTAAGTCACTTGTTTCAGAACAACTTTACCGAAATTTTATATTTATATCACACAGTTTCAGTATCTTACCACAAACAGTTACCTGTCTTGAAAAGTCTGACTGAAATGCCTGATGTTGTTGACAGGTTCCAGAAAGTCTGTGAAACAATAAACTCTGCTGAGTGAACTGTTAAAGGTCGCATAAAACAAAAGCTTAAAACTGTGATTCAGAAGAATCCTGGCTTTAATGAAATGTGTGAAATTAATCATATTTTAAATTCCAGTTACAAAGGTGGTATAAGAATATAAAATGCTTCAAATTTGCCTCTATGACACCATGTGACGTAGACAGAACAGTTTTTCTGTTTAAACATGTTTTAAGTGACAATCATAAATCATATGCTTTTCACAACCTGAGAATGTTTATTTTCGTTCAGTGTAATAGGATTGGTTTTGTGAAATAGAATGTTTTTGGTTTTATGTACTAATTTGTGTGTGTACATACAAAAAGTTGCATATTGTGTTTTGTTATACTATATTTGACTTTGTGGGTTCGTAAAATTAGAAGTCAAGTTTGCAGAAATTCAAAATTCTCTTTATTTCCATAGAAACACACTGTTTGTACACCCTTTGCAACAAGCTGACGTAACATAAACCAACACAATCTCTCTTCCGCACAGGTAAATAAACAAGAGAGTTCACTTTAAACTCACAGCTGCGTGCACACGATTCAGTTCCGATTACGACTGACTCAACTGGCGATCTGCAGCTTCTTTTATAGCTCCACTCATTGTCCTAGAAATTTGTGGAATGTTCTCTAACAATCAAGATGGCACCAGAAGATGAACCTTCCAGTCATCTATCTCTTCCTTTATCTGTTTCGGCAAGCTTGTATCTCCGCGCTACACTGTCTCTTTGCGCGCGTTGGCCACGCACGTCATAATAATGCTATGGGCAACACTGCTACCTCCTCAAGGCTGGCCGTCCCGAACAGCACCATCGTAGCGGGCCAGACGATCCAGGTGTACCACCAACATCTTTACTTGGGGCACCTTCTGGATGCAGTAGACCACGTAGTTAATCCTCTTTACCACCCGGTACGGTCATTACTACGGTGTTGAAGTTTCGGGTAGCGTCCCTCGGTCCGTGTAGGGCGGTACAACCAGACCAGGTCACCTTGCTGGAACCCTTGGCTGTTGGCTTGCCTGTCGTATCAGGCCTTCATGCGGTCGCTCGCCTAGGTCACCTTGCTGGAACCCTTGGCTGTTGGCTTGCCTGTCGTATCAGGCCTTCATGCGGTCGCTCGCCTTCTGGATGTTCTGGCGAGCCATCTCATGCATGTCGTGGAGATGGTCCACCAGGTTCTCCACATACTTGGTTGCTGGCTGTTTTGCATCCGGGGGACTCCCAAAAGCCAGGTCACAGGGGAGGTGCAACTCTCGGCCAAACATTAACCTTGCTGGCGTCATCCTATTGGTGTCGTGTGTTGACGAGCTGTAGGCCAGCAGGAACAGTGGCACCTTGATGTCCCAGTCTCGCTGATGGCTGGCCACGACCTTCCTCAGATGCTCTTCTAGAGTCTCGATGTATCTCTCGACCATGCCGTCCGACTGGGGATGTAGAGATGTTGTGCGGGTCTTGTTAACTCCAAGTCTTTCCAGTGCCTTCTTCATTAGGTGAGACTCAAAATTGGTGCCCTGGTCGCTGTGGAGCTCTAACGTCACCCCCAAACGGCAGAACAGTTGCTCTACGAGGGAGTCTCTAATTGTCTTCGCCTCCTGGTTTGGAATGGCATATACCTCCGGCCACTTGGTGAAGTAGTCCACGGCCACCATCAGGTACTTGTTGCCTCGGTCGGACACAGGGAATGGTCCAGCTATGTTGACAGCGATGCGTTCGAATGGCGTTGTACAGCTGCATGCGACCCCGGTTCCTAGTTTGGGGCCCGCGACTCGCCGCACACACGTGAAATTGACTGCACCATCTCTCAGCGTCTGCTCGGAGCCTCAGCCAGTAGAAACGCTGTCGGGAGTTTGTCGATCGTTCGGTTTGCTCTCAGGTGTCCTGAAGTACCGGCGTGCGCTTCCTCTTAAGACCTCCGGGACCTTACTCCGGGGAAGTACCAACTACTCTCTCTCTCTCTGCGTCTTCCCATTGGGCGATTTCCCATACCCGTAACAGCACGCCCTCTTTGATCTTCAGCGTCCTCCCAAGTTGGTCTTGTAACCTGCCTCCACATCTCTCAAGAGTGGCCCCAAGTCGGAGTCCGCCAGTTGCTTCCTCCTCAGACCTGCGCTATTCCAACCGTCCTCAGGCACTACCGTGACCACTCTGACAGCTGCGGCACGCTTCTTCTCTTCCACGCTTGTGCATTGGCCGCACTCTCCTGAGTAAGGTCTTCGGGACATGGCGTCTGCGTTGCCGTGGCTCTTTCCTCTACGATGTTCAGAGGTGAAGTCGTACTCCTGCTGCCTCTGGACCCAACGGGCTCTCTGGCATTCCAGTCGCGCCGTCACCACCACCTCGCTTCTTGCGGGGACAACCACGTCCTCCCTCAGTATGACCCGGCAGATTCCCAGGCGCTCTTCTGATTGCCGGAGTATCACCTCTTCTCCATTGAGCCGCAGGACCTTCCTACCGACTTCGACCGTCGCCTCGTGAGGATAGCCAATCCCAATATCACCTCCTCAGTCACCTTCGCGACACGCACTGACGCACGGCACTCCGTCCCAAGGTCAGCTTCAGTAGGGCCTCCTTCTCCACAGGCAAGGTGTCGCCCGATGCCGTCACAAGCTGGTATGGTCGCCTCGGTTTCCTCGACGGCAAACCCCTGGCTACGTCGGGTCTGACGACGGTCACGGCTGTCCCGGTGTCCTCGAGCACGCGGCACGGCCCCCACTTCACCCAACCATACGCCAGCTGACGGAGCACAGTGTCACTCGAGGGGATGGTGGTGACGGTGCCGACGTGCCCCTCGCCACGACGGCCCTTACTCGTTTTCCGGCCTCTTTCTGGTGTGGGCAGTCTTTCTCCAGTTGTCCCGGCTAGCCACACCCCCAACACATGCCACTCGGTCTTCCTCGGCGTCCCTCGGCTCGCCTTCGGTCCCCAGTGTAGCGGATACTCCTTGTTCCCGACGTCGGGGTAGCCGTCACCTTGGCCACCTCCATCCTCAATGCTGCCGTTAGCGCCTCGTGGATAGTCTTGTAGTTGCCGAGCATTAGGCGCTGACGTATCTCGACGTGTCGTATCCCGTCAACGAACGTGAAGGCGACTTCCCGGGATACGAATTCAGGTGGGAGGTCGACGAAGGCTTTGCTGGCCAGCTGCTCGATTGCCAGAGTGAAATCCTGCAGCGTCTCCCCTGACTGCTGTGACCTTGACTTCAGTTGGCTGCGGTAGGCTGCGGCTAAGCGGTGGTTCCCGAAGCGGTTTTCCAGGGCCTCCCAGATGTCCGTGGGTGCTGCCGCTGTCTGGACAGCGTTCAAGACTTCTGCGGCCCGTCCCTGGAGGCTGGCTATGAACTTTGCTCTTCATCAGGTGACCACTTGTGTTTGGCCACTGTATCGAATTGACGGCGGAAGACTTCGAACGTTGACGTACCGACGTACTTCGGTAGTTTGACGCGCGCAGATTTTGTGTCACGTCCCGGCGCGTCGGCCTTTAAATCCTTCATTCTTCTGCCACGATGCCCTCCACCATGGCGTTCAGGAACTTGGTGTAGCTGTAGGCCTTTCCCTCCAGGTCCTTAACGCGGCTCGCCAGGTCTTCGACGCGCTCGTCCAACTCCACGACGAAGTCCTCCTTTACGCCGGCGAACTGCTTTTCAAATTTGGTGGCGAGGGCTTGGTTCGCTTGGTTCTGTGGCTAATTCGCCCTTATTTCGGTCATCTTCGCGGCCAGATTGTTATTAGCCGTTTCCATCTTTGCGGCCAGGCTTTCGTTCGCTGTCTTCATTTCTGTTAGCTCCGCGGCCAGGTTGTTAATTGCCGCTTTCATTTCCATGGCCAACGTCGCAGCGAGGGTGTCATTCGCTGTTCTCATTTCTTTCAGCTCTTCTAGAATTTTTGCCAATGCAGCGTTTATCGCCGGCCAGGTTGTTAATTGCCGCTTTCATTTCCATGGCCAACGTCGCAGCGAGGGTGTCATTCGCTGTTCTCATTTCTTTCAGCTCTTCTAGAATTTTTGCCAATGCAGCGTTTATCGCCATATGTCTCACTCCTGACACCAAATGTGACTTTGTGGGTTTGTGAAGTTAAAAGTCAAGTTTGCAGAAATTCAAAATGCTCTTTATTTCCGTAGAAAGACATTTGTTACATCCTTTGCAGCAAGCTGACGTAACATAAACTAACACAATCTCTCGTCACTTCTGCACACGTAAATAAACAAAAGAGTTCACTTTGAAGTCACAGCTGCTAGCACATGATTATTAGTTCCGATTACGACTGACTCAACTGGCGATCCGCGGCTTCTTTTATAGTTCCACTCATTGTCCTAGAAATTTGTGGAATGTTCTCTAACAATCATGACGGCATGAGAAGAAAGACGAACTCTCCAGTCATCTGTCTCTTTCTTTATCTGTTTCGCCAAGCTTTTATCCGCGCTACACTATCTGTCTCTCTGCGCGCGCTGACCACGCACGTCGCAACAATGCTATCGGCGACAATGTTATACATAGAATATTTTATATATTGTGACTTTGTGGGTTCGTAGAATTAAAAGTCCAATTTGCAGAAAATCAAAATGTTCTTTATTTTCGTAGAGACACACTTTGGTCAACCCTTACAGTAGCAGAATTACGTAACATACACAAATACAATGCTCAAGGTTGTTGGCCACAAACAAAAGAGTTCATTTTCAAAACAGCTGTATGCAGACGATTCTCAACTTCCAGTTCGACTCTATTTACGACTGCCCTCCAGCTAACCGCGGCTTCCTTTTATACGACCATTCATGATTCCAGACGTTGTGGAATGTTCTTTATCAATCAAGATGTCACTAGAAGTTTCCAGTAATCTATCTATTGCACTATCTGTCCCTTATCTCCGTGCCGCAATATCTGTCCCTTTGTGCACACAAGCCGCACTATCGTAATAATGGGTTTGCGACAATATTATTAATACCAAAATATTTTGTCTTATGCTCTGAATAGGAATGTTAGTGCATTTGTATGTTTAAACATTTAGTGAACAGATAGATTGAATTTAGTAGCAATTATATTTATGTCCGTCATGATCCATTAACAAAATATGCCTTGCACAGCTTTTCAAAGCATGCAATCAGCATCAGAGTTTGAGCCCCGCCTTCCAGGCAGCACCAACCAATAAGTTTCTAAACCTGTTCGGGAACAAAACTGGTGGCCCTAATCATCAGTAAACCAGACTGATACCAATACCTAATTTGCTAGATTTCAATAACCAACTGAATGGAAAAGAGATCATTTCTAAAATTAACATAGTGAGAGCCTATCATCACATTTCATGTCACTTCACCCAGGTGATGATTCCAAGACAGCAATCATAACACTATTTGAATTGTTTAAATTCCATTGACTTTATTTGGACTCTGTAATGCAGCCCAAACATTTCAAAAGTTCATGGACATTATCTTGAGAGGTCTAGACTTTGCTTACTGCTACGTCAATGACATCTTGCTTTCATCAGAGATTGAGGAATGGCACAAGAAACACCTTCACATTCATTTTCAATGTTTAAGCGAACTTCACATCAGACTTTACCTAATCAAATGTACTTCTAGTGTCACAAGTGTCCTATTTCTGGTATACATAGTATTTGCAGAAGGCATCAAACCAATTCCAGATGGAGTGCAGACTATTACGAACTACCTACTGCATACAACAATTCAAGATCTATGTCAATTCATGTGAATAATAAACTTTTATCGCAGAAGACTGCCAGATTCCACCAGCAAGCAAGCAAGCACCTCTTCTAGAATTGCTTCATGGAGCGAGGAAGAACGATAAAAGAGTAATCTAATAGACAATCCTCTTCGACAAGTATTTGATGCTCTTAAAAGGACTTTGCAGCACTATTGGCTCATCCATTTTCAGATTTACCACTAATCTTAATGTTTGATGCTTCAGATTTTGCAATTGGTGTGCCTCTTCATAAAGTAAAAGATGATCTTCAACAATCTCTTCTTTTTTCTCAAGGAAGTTCACCAGTACTGAACATAATTGTGGTGCATACAACAAAAAAGTTCTTGCAGCCTACTCTGTAATCAATCAGTTGTAATTCATGCTAGAAGGATGCAGTTTTCTTATTTATCCTAAACACAAACCTTTAACTTTCATGTTCAAACAAAGGTCTGACAACGCCTCATCCTGACAGGTTTGCCACATTGGTTTTATCAAGCAGTTCGCTACTGATATTGCTACATCTGTAGCAAGGTTAATATTGTGGCTAATTTTTGTTTAAGACTTACTTCCATTATAATACCTCCAACTTTAACTATAGAACAAATTGCTCAAGGACAAACAGATGGTACAGAACTGACTTACTGTATAAAATCATCATCACTCGTGTTCCAGATAGTGAAATTACCGAATGATATGATCCTTGTTTGTAACACATTTCAGAAGATACTCTGACCAACAATACAGACTTACTTCAACGACGACGACAACGACGACAATGATGACGACAACAATAATAATTAATAATAATAATTCTTTATTGCCTGTGTACTTGTACTTATGTTATAAGTATGGTCAGGTCACTATTTACAATTACATTATAGTGCAAGCATTACAATACAGTTTGATTTCAATTACATTATAGTGCAATTATTACAGTACAGTTATTGTTAACAAATTATCGCATATGCGCACACACACACACACACACACACACACACACACACACACACACACACACACACACACACACACACACACACACACACACACACACACACACACACACACACACACACACACACACACACACACACACACACACACACACACACACACACACACACACACACACACACACACACACACACACACACACACACACACACACACACACACACACACACACACACACACACACACACACACACACACACACACACACACACACACACACACACACACACACACACACACACACACACACACACACACACACACACACACACACACACACACACACACACACACACACACACACACACACACACACACACACACACACACACACACACACACACACACACACACACACACACACACACACACACACACACACACACACACACACACACACACACACACACACACACACACACACACACACACACACACACACACACACACACACACACACACACACACACACACACACACACACACACACACACACACACACACACACACACACACACACACACACACACACACACACACACACACACACACACACACACACACACACACACACACACACACACACACACACACACACACACACACACACACACACACACACACACACACACACACACACACACACACACACACACACACACACACACACACACACACACACACACACACACACACACACACACACACACACACACACACACACACACACACACACACACACACACACACACACACACACACACACACACACACACACACACACACACACACACACACACACACACACACACACACACACACACACACACACACACACACACACACACACACACACACACACACACACACACACACACACACACACACACACACACACACACACACACACACACACACACACACACACACACACACACACACACACACACACACACACACACACACACACACACACACACACACACACACACACACACACACACACACACACACACACACACACACACACACACACACACACACACACACACACACACACACACACACACACACACACACACACACACACACACACACACACACACACACACACACACACACACACACACACACACACACACACACACACACACACACACACACACACACACACACACACACACACACACACACACACACACACACACACACACACACACACACACACACACACACACACACACACACACACACACACACACACACACACACACACACACACACACACACACACACACACACACACACACACACACACACACACACACACACACACACACACACACACACACACACACACACACACACACACACACACACACACACACACACACACACACACACACACACACACACACACACACACACACACACACACACACACACACACACACACACACACACACACACACACACACACACACACACACACACACACACACACACACACACACACACACACACACACACACACACACACACACACACACACACACACACACACACACACACACACACACACACACACACACACACACACACACACACACACACACACACACACACACACACACACACACACACACACACACACACACACACACACACACACACACACACACACACACACACACACACACACACACACACACACACACACACACACACACACACACACACACACACACACACACACACACACACACACACACACACACACACACACACACACACACACACACACACACACGTGAAAACCATTATAATAAGAATATTTATTCATCCAGTGTTGATGAATAGTAAGTTTGTTTTCATTCATCACAATGCTACTAGAAAACCGCTACAGCTGCCATATGATGGATCATATCCTGCTTTATCCATAATGATAAATATTTTGAAGTAGAGACATCTTCAGGGAGACAAATTGTGAGTGTGCGTTAATAGATTGAAGCCAGCCTTCATGTTAACAGATTTGTCGTCAAGTGTAAAACACTTAATACAACAGTACTTCAGTTCCTTCATGTGCACCATGCAGCACTCTTCCTAGGACATCAATAAGACCCCAGCCTCATGAACTGCTAACCCAAACTATATGGTGCAGATGACTTGTCATCTTTCCTAAGAGATTTGTGGATTTTGTTACTGGGAGGGGAGTGTGTGGTGAATAACCTTTGTCAAATACAGAAATTACACATTGTACTTGATCTTTACAAATGTCAGCTCTCATTTTTTTGTATATTTATTTCCATCTTGTTAATGACATGTTTTATTCAGATGTTCAACTACTTCAAAATACTTTTTTTTCACTTAAATAGTGGATTACGTGTTATTACTATGTGCTAGCATCTTCCTTCTGTAGGTCAAACAAGAAAAATGGTGGATCATGTATATATGTAAATGAATCAGTTAAATTTAGGGAGATTGTTATGTTTAAATACTTAAACCAGGAGGAACACTTTGAAGCCAGCATGTGTGAACTATTAAACAGCAAACTAATTCTTATAAAAATTATTTGTGGTTGGTTTATTGACACTCGTCACTTACTTTTTCATATATTTATGAGAGACTAGTTTCTAAGGCCCTGGCCTCCATTTTCAATCTCTTCCCAACTGGCCATGAAATATGGGGTCCCTCAAGGTTCGGTGCTTGGACCTCTTTTATTTATAGTGTACATTAAGGATTTGGCAGATAATGTAGAAAACAGAACCAATATAAATGTTACACTTTTTGCAGAATATACAAATATTTTTATCAAAGGTGTGAATAAGGAAGGGGCAGATGTACATATTGAAAATAATCTAAAATATATTAAAAAATGGTTTAGTGCCAATATGTTAATATTGAGTAAGGAGAAAACAGCAGCCCTAAGCTTCTATAATAAAATGAGTGGAAGTCGATTGTATCCAAAATTAATGCTGGGACAAGACCAAATACATTACGTACAAACTATCAAATTTCTGGGACTAATACTAGATGAAAATTTAAATTGGGAAACTCACATAGAGGCATTGACGAAAAAGCTTAGTAAAACGTGTTTCTTAATGAGGGCGATTACAGGCATGTCAAGCTTGAAAGTTCGGAGAATAGTGTACTTTTCATATATACACAGTTTGTTGGCATATGGTATAATTTTTTGGGGAAATTCTAAAGACAGTATAAAAGTATTCAGATACCAAAAGAAAATAATTAGAATCATAGCAGATGTCTCAAGCACAACTAGTTGTAAGCCATACTTCAGTAAATTAGGTATCTTACCACTGCCAAGTATATACATATATGAAACTCTTGTACATATGAAAGCAAGCCTAAGTTTATTCAAAACAAGTTCTGAAATTCATATACACAACACTAGAACAAAGAATAATTTATTTGTGAAGTCACACAAAACAAAGATGTATGAAAATAGTTTCACATATGCTGGCTTACATCTTTACAATAAGCTACCTGAATCTATAAAAAAGATTGAATCACAACATCAATTTAAGAAATTGTTATTAAACTTCCTTAGAGCCAATAGCTTCTACAGCGTGGATGAATTTTTAAATTTGTAAATATTTAGTTAGCTACCTTAATTATAAATATTGTACTTAGTTTTTAGTTCTTAGTTTTTAATTTGACGTGTCCTATAACATGTACATGTTTTAATGGATGAATCAATAAATCAAATCAAATCAAATCTTTATAATATAATTACTGAACTCCACAAAGGAATTCTACTTCTTTCACTATCCCTTATGCCTTTAGGCGTCGGGTGGTACTCTGAATAATTGATATTCACTCAGGTAGATTATTAGCCAAATGCTGAGCTAGCCTGATGAAGCCTTCCTGAAATCCCCAGGCCTATATGATTTGTTTAGAGTTTACTAAATGCAGCTCCGGCATTTATAAATCAAAATGGAGAACAAATACCAGTGGAGTACTGAAAGGCTCTGTGCTGGGTTCTCTGCTTTAGATACTGTACACTAATGATTTACCTCACAGTATAAGTGGGAATCGAGTGTTGTATGCTGATGACAAATCTGTTATTTTACAAAATATGTCATAGTTTGCAAACTGATAAAAGTACACATGAAATAACTTAGATAAATGGTATACTAATAATGGTATGAACTTAAATAAAACAAAAACTAGTATTATACAATTTAAAACTGCTGCTAATGCTAATTTGAAGCAAGATAACTGAGAATAATATGAGCGGTGTTCAAATAAAAAGGTACGAAATGTCTTAACCAAACGGGTTGGAATTTGAATATGCCGCTTTGAGATAACATACTGAGACATCTAGTGACATGAATGTAGTGTCTGGCCTGGTTGTGTGCATGAGTGGGTGCCCACACATGACTCAGGAGAAAAGCAGGAAGTTGTGAGTTCCATCCAATTGACATGGCAGTGAGTGTGAGCACATTTTGGCATTCACATTGCAAAATTTGACAATTGAAGAACAGCGAGGTGTTATCAGATTTCTGACTGCTGAACACTGCTAGGTGTTAAACAGACTTATATTCATTGCCGGATGATGGCCATTTACGGGGGAGACTGTGTGACTCAACTGACTTGTCGGACACACAGTTTACCAGCTAAGGCTCACTATGTAAATCTTATGTGACAATAAAGATTCTATTCTATTCCCCCAATCTTTGGATAACCAACTCCCTTTGCTACAAAGCAGCAGCACACCAGAGCCTCATCTGCCAGTTTTCGGGGTTACTGATGGGCCCTCTCGGTTACTGTAGCGCCTAGGGCACACGAAGTCCCCACTGTGCATCACCCCATCAGTCACTCTCCTACTTCCTGTTGCCCATCCCTCGGGATGAGGACCACAGAGGTTGGATTTTGAGGGGCCAAAGGAATTCTTTCAGTTATATTCACATTATTGATTTTGTTCCTTATTTACATTTCAAAACTAATAAATCCAAAGCTGAAAAATCTTCATTATTAAATTTTACTTCCTCCCCATCTAATTATACAGACCTTCCACTACTGAATATAAATGTTATAAAACATTGTCAACATTTAAAAGTATTTTTTAAATTTTTGAAGACTTCCTGTTGATTTAGCATTTGCTGTCCTGAAAAGTATAGACGTATAGACTTATTCTCATAATTACACACCACTACTAATGCATTTACAGGCAAGAAGTTATCTTATATTGTGGTAAAAAAAAGGGTTGTAAACAGAAGATAGTGTTTACGTAGAAAATGAAGCTAGCTACAGTGAAGCAATAAATATTACACAAATAAAAATATTTGCAACTAAGGCTTCACTTATCTTAAGAAATTGGTGTTGATACTTTTTTTCAAATGGAAATCGATTACGCAAACAAATCGCTTGCATCCTCAGTCCACAGATAAACTCTGTTGTCAAGGATACCGGTTACCATGCCTTTTCTTATGCTTTTTTAATATTACCAACATCTGAAAACGAAACAAACCTAAAAATAGAATCAACTGCTGGTATTTCAAAATTCATTACACTATCGAGTAGAAGGCTTGGAAACCATGGACAAAAATATAATTAGGAAAAAATCAGCTCCTATATTGGAAAACTTAATAAATAAAAAGCCAATAAAACATTTGAAACAAATTCAGATAATTAAATCTTTAAGGAAAAAGGATGTAATCTTCTCAAGGGCTGATAAAGGGAACAAAATAGTAATCTTAGATACAGCTACATACAAAGAAAAAATGTTAGAGTTACTACAGCAAAAAGAATTCCAGGAAATAGATTCTAATCCACTCAACCGATGCATAAAAGATGTACAAAAAACCATCATTAATAGTAAAATTTTAACAACTACAGAACAAAAAACTATCAAACCAGACAACCCTACCCTTGCAAGAATATATGGTTTGCCTAAAATACACAAACCCAACATACCCATGAGACCCATTGTAAATAATATAAACACTCCTACTTACCTTCTGGCAAAATGGCTAACCAAAAAATTTCAGTCCTTTCCACAATTCCATACTCTGAGTATAAAAAACTCTTTAGACCTGGTAGAAAAAATTCAAAATCTTAAACTAAAACCTCATGACACTTTAGTATCCTTTGATGTCCGCTCCCTCTTCCCTAGCATTCCATTAGACAAACTTTTGATTCAACTGAAAAAATGGCTAAATTCTATAAACCTGGATGCCAATGCAATAGAAGAATATTTGGCAATGACTGAATTATGTATACATCAAAATTATTTTGTCTTCGATGGAAAATATTATAAACAAATTTCAGGACTATCTATGGGAAGCCCGCTATCACCATTTTTGGCCAATCTATACATGAGCTTTTTCGAAACACATATTACTAAAGCCTTCCCTCATATGTTTAAAACATGGTACAGATACGTAGACAACATCTTTGCAATAGTGCCCTACAAACTAATAGATGATGCTTTGAAACTACTCAACCTGCAAGAACCCAGCATACAATTCACAGTAGAAACTGAAGAGGACTGTACTCTACCTTTTTTAGACCTTAAAATCAAAAAAGGCAATGAAAAACTAGAATTTGGCATTCATAGAAAAGCAACACACACAGATAATTACATCAAAGCAAATAGTTTCAACCCAATTCCACACAAACATGCAACCATCAACAGTCTGACACACAGATTAGTAAATCTACCTCTCAGCCAGCAAGAATATCAAAACGAATACCATCAAATCTTAAAAACTGCAATTAAAAATGGATATGGAAAAAACCTTGTAGATAAAAAACTAAAATTATTCAAACTTCAAAAGAAATTAAAACAGATCACAGCTCTCACACCAATAAAACAAGAAACTAGATTTGCTAAATTTACTTACCACCCCTGGGCCACAAAAAAGTTCCAAAAAATATTCAAGAAATACAATATAACATTGGCACCAAAAAACAATTACAACATTAAAAACCTACTTCACAGTAATAATACTGATAAGATAAAACCAGAGGAAAAGTCAGGCATTTACAAAATTAAGTGTAAAGACTGTGAAAAAATTTACATAGGGAGGACAAAAAGGAACATAGGCACTAGAAAGAAAGAACACTTCAGGCACTTAAGATACAAAAATATTGATAAGTCCGCAATAGCAGCTCATTTCTGGTCTGAAAATCATGAAATTGAAGATAGCACAGAATTACTAAAATACGTACAAAAACATAGTGAACTCGTCATATGGGAGAGGATATACATAGAAAAACATAAAAACCAACTAATGAACTTTGAAATCCCGCTAGAAGAGAATCCCACATTTCAGTTCATCACTAAATCAACAGATGGCAGCAACAACCCCAGAATTACCCACACCGCTGGATCTAGCGTCAGTCGCACAAGAGCCATAGATGCAAACGAAGATTTGCGAAACATGTCCTCAAAATAGGTACGAAAGTGAAGCAGATGTGTAAGAAATACGACTCATCTAAAATTTAATATTAATCATTACACTATGTTTATTGTTTAAAATAAATATCTTTTCCCACACTATTAAATCTATCGGACCATTTAATTGTTTTAATAATTTCACTTCAGGATTTATTTCATGGTTAAATGACCAAAAATGATCTGCTATGGCCGATTTATCAGTTTGTTTATACTTAATGTTACGAAAATGTTCTTTCGTTCTGGTTTTCAAATTTGAAAAGAAGTATCAACACCAATTTCTTAAGATAAGTGAAGCCTTAGTTGCAAATATTTTTATTTGTGCAATAAGAAGGTAGTGTATTTGGCACACAATTTAGAAAGAAGGTTAAAATACTACTTGTTTATCAAATCCTATAAAATGCAGATGTAATTGTCACATGGAATGGGGCCTACAGTAGAATAACCCTTTTCATATAATCAGAAAAGGATATAAATTTGTTTACTACTTTCAAGTAGCATATCTTTTGAATATTTCCAAAATTTTACAGCAACTTTTCACTCTGCTCTTGCATACAAGCACAAAATAGAGTGACATTTATAACAGTATGATCTATAGCCCTTAGGCACTCAGAGTTTCAACAGCAAATGGATCGATAATCTGCCACAGCACAAAAAAAACTTTATTTTCTTGGGTTTTAGTAACTCATAAAAGGAATGGTTAAACACATCAGCTTTTAGTTGAGACTCACAACAATAGTTTGTTGGTATGATTGTAGTCCAATAGTTTCACTTACATATATTGATTTTAGACTGTATATTTTTTTAACTGTACTAGAATCAGTATTTCTGTGTTGTTTTGATAAATATTAATTTGATGCAGTTAATGCAAATAGCAACAAACTTGAAAAATGAAAGCCTGGGAAATTCTGAAAATTATATTTTTGGTTCTATGAAAAGGTAAAATACATTGACCAATGCTTATTCACGGACTAAGTTTATTTCAAAATAATTATAATATTGATAAAAGTAAATTAATACTTTTTGCATGGCTGAACCTATCCTGTTAGTGAGTGTGAGTGTGTGTTGTTTAAGGGCCCGTCGACAACAAGGTCATTTGGGCCCCACCTATCCTGTTGGTTGTTTTGTTCTGATCATGATATTTTAATTGATTTGTGAATTTGCTGTTAAGCTTTCCTCTGAATCATAGCAAATGGAACAATAGAAAAAGTTGACGTAGTAGGTATCCAGTAGAGGCTTGTTTAGCATTTCACAAAATGTTAGACGTTTGTGAAAATGTGAGTTATAATTATGAACAAATTGATACAACTGCAGCTGTTCCTGCACTGGTGAAGGAAGAGGGAGAAAGAGACTCAAAAGTGAAATATCAAAAGGGTATCAAAATTAAGAATCTTCCAAATATGTGACAAGAAAGTTTTCAATGCAAAATAACATTATCAGAGATACAGTTTATATTGAAAAGCTGCTATAATAAAATATGCTGAACATCAACATTTGTTTTCCAATGTGTAAGGACTATGATACAGAGAAGTATAATATTAATATAATTTTGAGTTGAACAAATACTCAATGCTCCATTTATTGCTAGTATTTACCTAGAACGCATTTTGTTAGGATCTTCCTAACATCATCAGCTATTGTCGACTAATGGACGTTGGTTTGGTGAACTCATTGGAGACGACAGGTGCATCTCTGTCGGTATCTTAATGAACTTGAAGTTTGGGTTTTCATCAAAGGTAGTGTCGAAATTAAACAATTTTCTTTCATATTTCCTTATGAAGACTTTTTCCCACGTGGTTAATGCAGCTGGACCTCGGAAACTTTTTAATAAGTGGATTTCTCGTTCTATCGCATAATTCTCCTTCCAAAAATGGTAGGCTACCACCGATTTATCTATTTCTTTGTTCCTGATGTTCTTAAAATGCTCTTTAAGCCTAATGTTCAAGTTCCTTTTTGTTTTTCCAATGTAAAAGTTGTCACAACCTTTGCAGTTTATCTGGTACACACCTGACTTTTTGTCTGTGGGTATCTCCTTTGTATTATGTGATTTCAAAAGGTGTTGTACACTAAATTTGTTCTGTGGGGTCAAAGTAATATTGTGCTCTTTGAAGACTTTTTGGAAAAGATGTGTAGCTCTGGAATGATATGTAAATTTTCTGTATGAAGTTTCATTGCTGATTGGGGAAAGAGTAGTTACTTGTTTGCATCTTTGTTGTCTTTTGAATTTATCAATTTTCTTTTTCACCAATTCAGCACTGAATCCATTGTATTCTGCAATGTGAATGATATTGTACTCTTTGGTATATCCCATCTTGTTTAAAGGTACATTAACCAGCCTGTAAGTTAAACTGTTAATAACAGCATGCTTGGATTATATCCATCTGCTTTTATGAAATTTTCTGTGTGTGTTTCCTTCCTATGTATGCCAAATTCAAGTTTATTATGTTTTGTGGTAAGTTTTTAATGGATTCAGTGCTGAATTGGTAAAAAAGAAAATTGATAAATTCAAAAGACAACAAAGATGCAAACAAGTAACTACTCTTTCCCCAATCAGCAATGGAACTTCATACAGAAAATTTACATATCATCCCAGAGCTACACATCTTTTCCAAAAAGTCTTCAAAGAGCACAATATTACTTCGGCCCCACAGAACAAATTTAGTGTACAACACCTTTTGAAATCACATTATACAAAGGAGATACCCACAGACAAAAAGTCAGGTGTGTACTGGAAAAACTGCAAAGGCTATGACAACTTTTACACTGAAAAAACAAAAAGGAACTTGAACATTAGGCTTAAAGAGCATTTTAGGAACATCAGGAACAAAGAAATAGATAAATCGGCGGTAGCGTACCATTTTAGGAAGGAGAATCATGATATAGAACGAGAAATCCACTTACTAAAAAGTGTCCAAGGTCCAGCTGCATTAACCACGTGGGAAAAAGTCTTCATAAAGAAATATGAAAGAAAATTGTTTAATTTTGACACTACCTTTGATGAAAACCCAAACTTCAAGTTCATCGAGATACTGACAGAGACGCACCTGTCACCTCCAATGAGTTACCAAACCAACGTCCGTTAGTCGACAACAGCTGATGATGTTAGGAAGATCCTAACGAAACGCGTTCTAGGTAAATACTAGCAATAAATGGAGCATTGAGTATTAGTTCGACTCAAAATTATATTAATCCACATTTGTGTTTTATCTTTTTCATGATGTATTTTAATTTCTTACTTCTTTTATTTGTTTTAAGAAAAACATTTATTTCATAGTGAGGAGAGTATTGCAATTGCATTATGTAGTTTTAGTACTGTGCTATAATCAAGTTATGTTGCACTGAAAATGTGATGTAACCTCTTACAGGCAAGTGAAGATAACAGTTTCTTGTTACCTTTGTGTTCATTGTTACAGAGGCAGATAGAAGTGGGAACCATAATCCAGTTATACCAGGATGCACTTATGGAACTTTTAACTAGTAACTGGCATAATGAATCAACATTATGTGAATTAGTCATTGCACTTCGCAGTCTGCTGACAAATATCAAGATGCAAGAGCATATACAGCAGGTCATGGTAGATAATCACATGTTGGATACCATCATCACTGTCATAGAAGAAAGTGAGGTATATAAATGCTTTGCACTCTAGCAAGAATATTGATCCAACTCAGATAATGCTGCTGCACACTAAAGAGTTTAACACATTTTCTGGTAACCATTTAAATGCTCATGCTATAGTTCCGCATCAGCCAATATGACTTCATATCACAGTGGATTTTTCATTTTCACTTTGTTTAAAAATCTAATTTATCATTCAGGATATTTGATTGGAGAACACCTACCCTGCTCTATGACAAGCCTCAGGTTCTGTTCTTCATGGGGGATTGGAATTTTTCTCCAGCCAAGAGTATTCCCTATCCTCTCCAAAGTCTGAAAATATGAGTAAAAGTATGAATGCGTGTGAATTAATATACAAAATCCAAAAGAAAGCATCTGGTATAGTTAACAGCATTACCTACAAGCAGTATATTTCAGAAGTAAAAGGCCGACAGTGTGACTGTTGTAGTTAAAGTTGGGGTATAAATGGAACAATAAAAATGAAAAATAAAATACTTGATTGAAAACAAAATTCTATAATAAGTAACAATTGTGTTAGGTAATAAGTATAACACATACATATACTAATACACAAATAAAAATATGTGTTACTTATAATCCACTTATCTTAAGAAGTTGATGTTAAAACTTCTTTCTTCTTTTTCAAAACAAAAGAAAACAACGAAGTTTGTTTTCACTGAAGATGAATGTGAAATGCCTTCGAAATCGATTTTAAAAAGAGGAAAGAAGTTTTAACATCAACTTATTAAGATAAGTGGAATATAAGTAACAAATATTTTTATTTGTGTAATATTTATTACTCCACTGTAACTAGCCTCGATTTTTCTGTGTAAATATACATATACTGTCTCTCCTACCAGCTTAAGGGGACACCAGGAAATGAAGGGGAGAGACATGGTACTCCATATTAATCTTATCCAAGGCTTTCTAAAAATCTCTTATAATAATTATATACTGAATGTTTAAAACACAACTTTATTAAAACTGTAAGTTTATATTGTGCAAGCATAGATATATGTTTACGGTACATTGATGGAAATTGAATCATTCTTCCACACATCAATGTGTGTAGGCTAAGATTTGAGTTAGATATAAATAGAGTCAGACTGAAAAATTCACTGCCACTGCTGGGATTAGAACCAGGGATCTCCCGGTCTCCATCCAGTTGCTCTTTACCCTTGAGCTGTCATGGCCAACATGACATATTCTCCAAATGACTTGTATGTTTCCTGGTAAATCATTAGGGATTCTCCTATACAGTGAGATGTGCATCATTTGTGGTGACTTACTATGCTGTAAGTACTTAAGTTCCAGGCATTATAGTTACCACTATTAGGTTAATTGATGGAAATTTAATCGTTATTCCACTAGCCATGTGTAGGCTAAGATTTGGATGTTTATGTTTACGGTAGTTGTCCCAACTTCAGATATTGACTACTGCATCATCCTTTCTTGCAACTGGGTTACTCTGTGGCAATAAAGAAGTGACTAATTAGACCTTTTCTTAGAGGATTTCAAAATGCATAACCCAGTAGGTATTGACAATGAAAATCTTGTCCCAAATGATTAATTTATGGGATTTGTTTATGGCTTTGAGCAAAATGATATCACTAGGAATGTTGGTGGCACTGTTCGAAAAAATGTCATGTTATTGTAGGTTTGTTTACTTATTTATATTTTCTGTTAAAGGAGGTACTTGTAGATTCATGCTCTGATAATTTAAATTCTTTCACATTAGTTAACATTGAAAGAGGTACACCTGCAAGAAATGTCAATGTTTTAATCATAAGTTTGAAACGTTCAGTTTTGAAAAATGTTTTAATCTATATAAAGTTAGGAGAGTTCTGTCACTAAAGCTTTTTCATAAGAAACTATGTGAAACTAACCAATGTTTTAAAATGAATAACAAAGAAAGCTCAAAATTATCTTATAGTTTTCATTACAGTCAGTAGCGCAATTGACTGCTGCACAAGGGGTCCCGAGTTTGATTCCTGGTTGGGGTAGGAATTTTTCTCTAGTCAAGATTATTCCCTAACCTCTCCAGAGACTGGAAATATAATAAGACTATGAATGTGTGTATGACATCTAATGTATAAAATTCAAAGAAAAATAATTGTATATGAGTTAACACTTTGCTGATAAGCCACTGATATGACTATTTAAAAGATAGGATATAAATGGATCATCATCGTCATTGATTATTATTTATTTTAATTATTGTTGCTGTTTCAGCAATACCTGTGAAACACCTGCTTAAAGTTATTTTATTAATAACACTGTCATTTGTAGACGCTTAGACTTCTATGGCTGACGTTGATCCAATAGAACGCAATTTGCAGGCTTGCAAGTCATGGTGCAGTCAATGAATTATCATCCAACATTTTGCCTATAACTTTTTTGAGCATCTTCACAGAAGGTGACTCCTGGCTGGTTTACAACTAGAGTGTGGAATTTTTTGTTTATGTCCTCCAACAAGAAGTCATCATGTAGAGTGATGGATGAATTGAGTGAAATGTAGCTCAGATGAACCCATGGTCCATAAAGCTTAGAGTTAACTGACATTTGTCTTTCAGGATAAGGGAAAACCTCCAGAAAAAACCTTAGCTGGGTGACTCACCCTGACTAAGATTCGAATTCTGGATCTCTTGAATGCAAGGCAGACATGCTACCATTTATGCTACCGAGGTGGGCAGAGTGTCACTTGGTGGAGCACCTCAACTATATATGGGTGGGAGAGACTGCCCCGCATTTCCTGTGTCCTTGCTATCCTTTTGAAGCTATCACTTTTCTATTAATTTTTTTTGTATGTTTCTATTAAAATTGTTTTTGTGTTTGTAAATATTCGGTACAATATTTCTTCTCTGTACAACCATACGTAGTTGTAGGCTCTTTTATCTAGGATTTTGGTCTCATCAAACTTGATGTCATTGCCTGATAACACATGTTTGGCTACTGCTTATTTTTCCATGTTTCCTAGCTGGATCTACTTTTGTCCTTAGATGCTAGTTTTTATAGTACACTTGGTGGTGCCAAGACTTGAGATTTATAAACATAAAGAAAATGCCATTGCTAGATAAAGCAAAACCAAAATTCCATAGATCCACTGGACAAATGATGTGGCAGTTTCCTTAGCCACATAATGATTGGCCTATGAACAACCAATATGGAGTGTACGTGTGCGTGTGTGTATGCACGTGTGATCCAGGGAAGGTGACCAGGAGTCGAAGACGCCCAATGGAGCTATGGGCAAAACGTGAGATGATAATTTGACTGAACCATGACCTACTAGATTTTAAGTTAGCTATTACGTGTGATGAAGCCTATTGTAATTACTGAATAGTGAATAAATTATTATTATTATTATTATTATTATTATTATTATTATTATTATTATTATTATTATTATTATTATTATTATTATTATTATTATTATTATTATTATTATTATTATTATTATTATTATTATTATTATTATTATTATTATTATTATTATTATTATTATTATTATTTATTTATTTATTTACTTATTTTTAATTATTTGTTATTGTTATTGTTACAAGCCCCGAAATTATATTCTCTTGGATCAATGCTATCTATTGCCAGCATCATATCAGCATTGCCAGTGTGATGGAATTTGTTCTGCAAGAGTGTTTTTACGTGCAGTAAAGCTACTCATACGAGAGGCTATTGCTTTTAAACACACTTCAAAACCATCAGTCTGGGCTGGGTTTGAACCCACAACTCTAGAAACAGTAGACTGGTCCCTAATCAGCTGTGACACTCAGACCAACATAACTGTCTAAGAACTGTATTAGACAAGGTTAAATAATTTTGTCTTGTATGTTCTAAAACCTATATAAAACAAAATTTACATTATATTTTCAGAAGTTCCCATTTGAAAAGCACAACCTTGCATCAAACTGTGTGAAAACATTAACAGCCATGTTGTTTGGATCATCTGTGGGGAAGGTGAGTAAAGTATCAACACTTTTAATTGTTCTAGTAACATAGAACCATATTTGTAGATTTCATCTTAGACTGATTATCTCACCAGAGGCAGTCTAAAATTGTTTATGTTCATAGATATTGAAAAGCTTTTAAGTAAGTTCATGGACCATAACTTCTTAGGAATATACCTTAGGAATATACCTAGCATATGAAACTCATGTAAATTGTAACCAGATTTCTATGTTGAAGATAGGATGCATGTTGACTGTTTCGAAGACCCAGGTCGGGAAGCCAGATGTACAGGGTAACTTCGTTGTGGTTTGAATTGTTTCTTGATTATTGTGCCTGCTTAAATAAGAGTCATGAGATCTCTCGTTTTCAGCTGTGGTTTCGAGTGAAATAAATAAAATTTTGGATAATTCCAATTTCGTAATATATATAATTTAATTGTATAATCTGGATTACATTTTACTCAAACTTTCTTTCCTAGTCATCATTGCAGGTTACCTCTAGCATATCAATAAATCCTTACTTCCTTAATAAATAGTTTCCATTAATTACATAAAATTGCTCACTCCTGCATGTCCACTCTTCACTATCAAAACTTTTTATGTTCCCTGTATCGTCTTTTTACCATCAAGATTACAGAACAAATATCTTTTTGAAGATTATTGATTTTATGTTACTATCCAAAACTTTTATATTCACTGCAACATTTTTCCATCATCAAGCAAGATTACAGAACATATATTTTTGAAGATTATTGATTTTCTGTTACCATCCAAAACTTTTATATTCTCCGCGACATTTTTTCATCATCATGAAACAAGATTATTGGTTCTATAAAAAGGTAAAATACATTGACCAATGCTTATTCACGGACTAAGTTTATTTCAAAATAAGTACAATATTGATAAAAGTAAATTAATACTTTTTGCATGGCTGAACCTATCCTGTTGGTTGTTTTGTTCTGATCATGATATTTTAATTGATTTGTGAATTTGCTGTTAAGCTTTCCTCTGAATCATAGCAAATGGAACAATAGAAAAAGTTGACGTAGTAGGTATCCAGTAGAGGCTTGTTTAGCATTTCACAAAATGTTAGACATTTCTGAAAATGTGAGTTATAATTATGAACAAATTGATACAACTGCAGCTGTTCCTGCACTGGTGAAGGAAGAGGGAGAAAGAGACTCAAAAGTGAAATATCAAAAGGGTATCAAGATTAAGAATCTTCCAAATATGTGACACGAAAGTTTTCAATGCGAAATAACATTACCAGAGATACAGTTTATATTGAAAAGCTGCTATAATAAAATATGCTGAACATCAACATTTGTTTTCCAATGTGTAAGGATTATGATACAGAGAAGTATAAAATTAATATAATTTTGAGTTGAACTAATACTCAATGCTCCATTTATTGCTAGTATTTACCTAGAACGCGTTTTGTTAGGATCTTCCTAACATCATCAGCTATTGTCGACTAATGGACGTTGGTTTGGTGAACTCATTGGAGGTGACAGGTGCATCTCTGTCGGTATCTTGATGAACTTGAAGTTTGGGTTTTCATCAAAGGTAGTGTCGAAATTAAACAATTTTCTTTCATATTTCTTTATGAAGACTTTTTCCCACGTGGTTAATGCAGCTGGACCTCGGACACTTTTTAATAAGTGGATTTCTCGTTCTATATCATGATTATCCTTCCAAAAATGGTACGCTACCGCCGATTTATCTATTTCTTTGTTCCTGATGTTCCTAAAATGCTCTTTAAGCCTAATATTCAAGTTCCTTTTTGTTTTTCCAATGTAAAAGTTGTCACAACCTTTGCAGTTTATCCGGTAAACACCTGATTTTTTGCAATTCCTTTCTTGGAAGTATTGAAAACAGTGTTGTTATGATAAATTAACTTTAAAGAGAGTCGATTAAAGACACTAGACAACACTTACTTTTAAATTTTTCCGGAACATGTTTCTGAGGCTTTGCCTCTATCATCGGCCGGCTCTCGACTGGTTCTCGTTGGTGTAGCTGACGATATTTTGTCACAGGTCTCCTCTGGTGGCGGTTCAAGGAACTTGCTGAACAAATCTTTCTGGGGGATGTCGAAATTGAATACTTTGTTCCAATTTTTTGAAATGAAGATTTGTTCCCATGTGGATAGTTCTTGTTTTCCTGATGTATGTTTTAGTAGTTTTGGTTCTGGATTTATGTTGTGGTTTTTTTCCCAAAAATGTGTGGCAACTGCTGATTTTTCTAATTGTTTATATTTTATGTTTCTAAAGTGTTCCTTTGCTCTTGTTTCTAAATTTCTTTTGGTTTTTCCAATATAAATTTGACTACAGTCATTGCATTCAATTTGATATATACCAGAAACATAAAATATAAACAATTAGAAAAATCAGCAGTTGCCACTCATTTTTGGGAAAAAAACCACAACATAAATCCAGAACCAAAACAACTAAAACATACATCAGGAAAACAAGAACTATCCACATGGGAACAAATCTTCATTTCAAAAAATAGGAACAAAGTATTCAATTTCGACATCCCCCAGAAAGATTTGTTCAGCAAGTTCCTTGAACCGCCACCAGAGGAGACCTGTGACAAAATATCGTCAGCTACACCAACGAGAACCAGTCGAGAGCCGGCCGATGATAGAGGCAAAGCCTCAGAAACATGTTCCGGAAAAATTTAAAGGTAAGTGTTGTCTAGTGTCTTTAATTGACTCTCTTTATAGTTAGCCTGATTTTTTGTTTGTGTTCACTGACGATGGGTACAAAATGTTCTCCGAAACATGTCCAAGTAAGGATAATTTAAGTGATGTTTGTTTTTTAATTACAGACTCATTACTTTCAAATCTTTACAACTGTTTACTACTCCTGTTTACGACTGACTCTTGGCGAGTCGTTGCTTCCTTAAATACTTCACTGATAATTCGAGACTGTTCTGTAACAATCAAGAAATCGAATGTTCTATCACCAGACAAAACTCGAACTTTCCAGACAGGAAACCTTATCTGTGCTGGCAAGTCCTTTACCTCCATCTATCTTTATTTGTTCCGGCATACTCTTTATCTCCGTGCTGCATATCAGTTCATTTGTGTGCACAAGCCGCATTATTGCGATCGGGTTCCCGACACTATATAAACAATACAGTGGGTCTACATGTGCAAAATGATGCAAACAACAAAGGTGTATATGAAGAAAACACTATTTTGAACTTAGTCCTGCTCTAAAGATGTCGGTTAATTTGGCTTGTGTCACATTTCTCGCATTAAATGCATACAATGCATTTTGCAAACTTAGAGCTTTTTCACTATAACCTTTTGCATTGGTGTAATGCTTACACACATTTATTGCACTTAACACTTCACTCACTTTAGGTATTTCAACATTTGAGTCTTTATCACAACTATTATCCGTGTTGTTTGAAGCTGGTCTGCTTGTCTCACCATGGTCTCACCATGATTTTTGCATACATCAGATTAATCTTCCCATTCTTTACTTCCTTAAACACAACTAGATTGTCATCAAAATGCACAAAACCGTCAGCATTTGCACTCATCCATAGGGCTAGCTCATTTATAGCATAACTTCATTACTACTGGTATCACCACCACCACCACCACCGCCACCGCCACCGCCACTGCCATCGCCACTGCCACTGCCACTGCCACTGCCACTGCCACCGCCGCCGCCACCACCACCACTTTTCTGTATCAGTCTATGTATTAAATTTTGAGCTCAGGTTCTTGAATTTTCCTGTCACAAGTGAGAGATGTTTGACCCATTTGCATAGTACCAAAAAGGACTGTTATGAAAATTTTCTTTTTCTTCCCTGCATGAGATAAGTCACTCCTTTTCAGCTAATGTTTTGCTGGGGACAAGATTGTAGAACATGACAATCTCATCACAGTTGTAAATGTTATAAGGCTGATAATGGCTTATGATTACTGGCAGAAGCTCTTTCTTCCACTGCTATCATGTCGTTAATTGCATTCAACTCACTGCAAATTGCTTTCTCTGATTCCATGGTGATCTTTAAATCCTTGCAAGCATCCTGAAGAAGCCTTGAAATCACTGTGATATTCATAATTTTATCTAAATTTATTGCTTTTGCTTTCGGCATGTGACTACTTATTGGTAGAGCTGCAGCCCATTTGTGCTGGAATCATGTGAAAAGTACCATTTTCAAATTGGCATATCTCCCTTTCTGCTGACAATTGTGTTCAATTGATTTTGCACCATTTTTAAAAACTCATCCAAAATAACATTTCTGTTACTGATAACTGCACATAACAAGGTATTAGCATTAGTCTGAAGAAATTTCAGTTTAGGTTTTGGTGGATTAGGTGGATTAAGTACTGCCTCTTATATAAACTTTATTTTCTGATCTAGAGTATAACAATTCCCTTTTCTATTTTCCATGGCCAATCAAAAGCAACTCAGACTGAAAAGCGGAACCGCTATTCCACAGTAAACACCAGATAACGAAAATTATCTTTTCTTCTCGTTTGTTGCTACAATATTATTGTACTGAAAGTAAATATCTTTTTCTTTTGTTTTCACTGTCAGCCGCAATAAGGAAAGTGTGTTTTGAGTTTATTTTAAGGTACCGTATGCTGTATGTTAATTTAATTATGTAAAGCTTATTTGTATTTCACTGAAATTTAATACATATAACAGTGAATTACGTATAAATGCATTAGGATGCAGTATATATAGAATAGTATGTTATTAGTTACTTTTAGTAGTGATACTGCCCTCATATACTATTATTGTTTATTCATTTAGTTTTATAAGTTATGTTAACAGGAATGTTAAATATGTGTTTCTGATGTCATTTTGTAACAAATTGCAAATGGTATGGGGAATAATGAACTTTTTTTTTGTCAGGAAAGAATGGTCAAGACCTCAGGCTATGAACGTTTATATGCAGCATTAAGAAATTTAGGCCCGCCATCAAGAGAACTTCTTCAGGCATTATTGGATATGGTAGCTGAAGAAAAATTGATGGCCACGAGTAAGTTGTTGGTATGTATTGTTTAAAGTAACTAGCTTGGTTTGAAGATTGATAAAACTAGAATATAATGATAAGCTTCCCATTCTCGTTTTTGTTGTCTGCAGTTATGTAGGCTGTCATTAAATTCAAAGTTTTAGTTTACAGGATTATTAACACATAACTATGCTAGTGTTTTCAGGTTTTGTTAATATGCTGGTGTATAATAAAAATCTAAAAAACATATTTTATATATATATATATATACATATAAAACTATGAAACAAGTACAACATAGTTTCTGGAAAAACCAGGTGTTTTAACAATTTTCACACACAAAATGGACATGTTGCAAACAAATGTTGGTTGGTTGCTAATGCTCATGGAGTTGGAGAATTTCCATTTTCCTTCTGGCCTCCCAATAACGTGTGACTAGTTGTACTGTCAGTTCTCCATCTGTTTTGTCAGGGCACTATACTGGAGCAGACGATCTCCATCCATCAATGAGTTCGGGTCCCTACACAGTGTCAGGTCGGGGATTCAAAAATATTAATCCTGTGTAGATGAGCGGCCAAACAGTCGTGGCCAGTAGTCAGTCGGAAAATGGCAACAGTACTGCTTCTTGGTAGTCTGGGATGGGATTTTTACTTCCTTGTAGAATTTTCCATTGCTTGTTGGTACTTTTTTCTTTGCATTCTTCTTTCCAGAATAAGTTGATTCTATTGTTTATATGTAGTTTTGATGTGTGGAATGAGGTTTTTTGTTGGCAGCTTTGTTTTATTCGTGTTCCTTTTTTTGCCAAGGAATCTGCTATTTCATTGCCTGTAATTCCACAGTGGGATGGAATCCACTGGAAGTGTATTTCTTTTTTTAGACCTTGTAGTATTCGTAATGAATACTAATGAACTGTAAATTTCAAGTATTCTATTGTTGTTAGGGTACAGTGAGGATAGGGCTTGAAGTGCTGATTTAGAATCACTTAGAATCACTGCTTTAGAGAAAGAGTTCACATGGTTGAAGAGTTGTTTCAGCGAGGTGTTGATTGCTTGTGTTGCACACAAATGTAAATATCACACTTTTCACATTGGTTTTTAATTTTTCTGTCTTGGACATACTTCACATCTGGATTTTCTTGATGGTTCTGTATTGGTATCACATTGAAGGGTATTATTCCTAAAAGTTTGTGTATGATGGTTTGCAAATCTCAAGGAACATATTTCAAATCCCTGTGTTGCACATGAAGATGAATTACAGCTTTCCCAAGCTGCATTAATGCTTCTCTATGGCCTTTTCAAGAGATCTTAAAATATTCACATTGTTTATGCCAGCTTAATTCAATATGGCAAAAGTATGACCATTGGCCATCTTTGGTTCACCTAGATACTGAATAATGAGGACAAAGCTGATCCAGGTTGTCAACTATATCTTTAACTTTGTTATAATCATTTATCATGTCTTGTTTTCATTTTCTTTGCTTACTTCTTGATCCTGGTGTATTGTAGAGAGTAACACAACTGCTTGATTTTTTTTCAGAAACATGTGAACAAGCTGTCATGTTATCACTATGACCAAAAAGTACCGCACCTAATTTACGTTGCCAATTAGGCTTAAATTATGGGTGCAACTTATTCATTTTTAGATATGTGACACAGATGATTTTCTGTCAGGTTTTCAAATAATGCCATGGACATGAACCAATTATGTACCACAACATTCCTGTTTGAGCTTTGGATGGTAGTATGTTTCAGTACATCATTGGTGGGAATAGACAGCACATTATTTTGTTGTTCCTTACCTGTGTATAAATGGGATTACACAGAAAATAAATATGAGGGTCAGACATGCACATTATTTTTATGCTGTATTTTGCAGCTTTTTAGGCATTTACATTTTAAAACTGCATTGCTCACAAAATGGAATCAATATTTCATCAATGATGATGCTTTCATGTACGTAGTAAGACTTGCAGTTAGAAACAAATAGATTACATATTTCATACATGGCTGCTAGTTTATCATAAAGTTTTCTTTCTACTCTGGCGGAATGATTATCAAATTGGGATGTGAGAGAATGAACAAAAATTGTGACACATTCATGGTTGCACAGAATATATCCCTGCCAGCACCATTTGATTCAAATCTTAGTCTTTTGTGTATTTTGGGCATGGTTCTTTGAACCTCTCTCTACTTTTATTTTGTCATTTGTATACAACAAAATAATGTTCAGTATCAAATCAAAAATAAATAATTTCCAGGCCCAATATTTCTTGCAACACCTTTCAATCCTGGCGGGTGTACTATTATATTTTCAGCAGCTTGAGTTCGGTGCATCGTTTACACATTTCAGACCATTTCCAGTTGGGATGTTTCCATTGTAACAGTTGTTGAATCAGCATTTTTATCTTCATTGTCTTCAGTACATCCATCTTTGGATATCTCAGACTCTGAATCATGCTTACTGACAAACAGATTTTCGACAGCATCACTTTCATCTTCTGATCGAACAAATGGGAATATTGACAGTGTTCTCTATTTCAACCTCTGTTTAGGGACCTGCTAGGAGGATTTTTCAAGTTCATACAATTAGAAACAAATAAACATATTTATATAAGCCAATTTTCAAACTTAAGTTAACTTTTGGAAGATTAATTTACTAGTAAGAGAAAAAATAAATCATACACTTACATGCTGATGGGATTCCAAACAGTTAAAAACTGTGATCTTTGACCTTTGAGCACCAATAATGCACACTGTTTCTTACAATGGTTAAATGACAATACCTACTCAGATTAAAGCGTCAACATCTGGAGTTTAACTTGTGAAATATTGCAGAACAAAAGAGGGAGGATTTTCACAGACCCCACTAGCACGGTTAAGGTTAAGGAAATGATAGAAGTTTTTACTCTATTTGGCAAAGCTTACAGTGTTATCAGCTGGTGTAGGAAACACAGTATGAACATAAAAGTGGCAAAGAATGCAGTATGCTTTCATAGTCAATATATTGAAAAACACTGCTAACTGCATTTAAGTTTGCTAAATTTTGGAGTTTACCATATCATATATAGTTAATTCATAATTTGATTTCAGTACAGAAATATTGGGTTCATTAATTATAACAAAAGAGTAATTTACAGTAAACAAGTAATAATGAAATTATAACCAAGCATACTACTGCATATATTAGCAGAAGTGAACAATAGTAAAATAAGTGATACCCTTATTATGAAGTCATAACAAAATATAAACTAGATAATCACAAAAATAGATAATTATTTGTAAGAATTTATAAGTTCCATTGCATTAAAACAACAAGCAACATACATGTTCATGCAACTTAAGTACACACATAATAAAAGAAAATTGATAAATATGCACATAAATATTACATAACACAAAAGTAAAGCTGGTTTCCATGCTAAACTCTCATGAAGGAGTTTAAATATGAGGCTTGTCTAAAAAGTATCCAACCTTAATTTTTTCTGCACAAAGTAGTGATGCTATGGTGTTGCAACTGTACAGAATAGCAGGAGGAACCTTCATGTGCATGCTTGAATTTTCTCACTGCATTCGCTGTGTCAGTCACTGGCTGCAGGTCACTAAGTGAGGTACTGTTATAAGTGTTCATCGGATGTAGTTTTCTCGCAAAATGACTGAACGAAAATTAGTAAAGATACTACACCAAGTTTTGCATTTGGAGATGATGCTCGGGGGTTACCCGAATCTCCAAGGCTGAAAAAATCATGACAAGTGAGAAGCAAAATCAAGGTGATGTTAGCAATGTTCTTTGATATCTGTTGAGTTGTGCATCATGAATACGCACCAGAAGGACACACAGTGACAAAGTAGTGTATAAAAATGTTCTCCGCTGTCTCCGGGAAGCCGTTTGGCAGAAAAGACCAGATCACTGGAGGGCAAAAACCTGGCAGTTGTATCATGATAGTGCTCCAGCACATTCATCGCAACTGATCCAAACTGTTTTGGCAAAACATTAACTGCCAAACATTCGCCAACCTCCCTGCTCTCTGGGCATGGCTTCTTGCAACTTCTGGTTGAAGATGGCATTGAAAGTATCCCATTTTGAGAGCAGAGAAGAGATAAAGAAGAATGCGATGGAATTAAACTATTCCAAAAGAAACTTTCCAGAATTATTTTCAAAAATGGAAGGAGCAATGGGCTAAGTGTGTGAATGTGCGAGGAGACTATTTTGAAGCAGATTAGTGTCCCAATCCTATCAGGTAAATAATCTATTTTTCCTGGTTGGATACTTTTTAGACATACCTCGTATGTTAATTAAAAACAGGTTTTCACTAATATTTGATTTGCAGTATACTTGCCTACATACATCATATTGTAACGGGGAGCGCTGAAACACCCTGTGAGCAGCTGGCAACGGAAGACAGGGGAGGCTCGGTTAGCCACGCCTTTCCCTCGTTTGTCTTATAGTGGTGACAGCCAGCGGTCGGAAAGAAACATAGCTGTGCGTCTGTTTTCCTTCCACCTGGTTCTCGATCTTTCTGTTACCAGAACAATCGTGTAAACACCAGAAACCGGCGATATTCCTATAAAGAGGGTTACAGACAGACAGTGTGAGTCAGTTGTTGAGTTGGTTTTGGTGTAGTCAGTCAGTTGTTGGTTTGAGTTGGTCAATCAGTTGGTTAGTGAATGAGGACAGTTCTTGGTGTAAGAAGAGTTAGTCAGTGACGTGTTAATGAACGAAAGGATTGTGAATGAGAAGACTGTGCGTGCATCGGAGTTTATGTAATCGCGAGTACAAGTGAAGTTGTAACGGACGAACTGGTAAATTGTAACTGTGTGCAGCACGTAATTCTGTGTAATTGGCAAGTGTTAAACTGTAAGTCGGTGGAAATAAAGAACATTGTTGAGTGGTGTAATTGGACTTTTTATTTCACGAACCCACAAAGTCACACTGGCGTCAGAAGTGGGATATAACACAAAGTCACACTGGTGTCAGAAGTGGGATAACAAAAGTCACACTGGTGTCAGGAAGCGGGAAAACAACATCACCGAACATTACAACGATGGAGGCAGCATTAGAAAAGATTTTAGCGGAACTGCAAGAAATAAAGACGGCTAAAGACAACATCACCAGGAAGATGGAAGAAATGCAGGCCGAATTAACAGAGAAGCTGGAGACTAGAAATAACCTGGCCGCGGAAGTGCTGGAGACTAGAAATAACCTGGCCGCGGAGTTGAAACTAATCAGGACGGCTAGGGAGAACATCGCCGAGAAGATGGAACAAATGAAGGCCGAGTTAACCACGGAAATGAGAGCAGCGAATGACGGTCTGGCTACCGAAATGAAGGTGGCGAATGAGGCTCTCGCCGCCAAGTTTGAGGAACGGTTGGCCGGCGTGGGGAATGACGTCACGAACCCGGGCAAGCGGAAGGGTCAAGTAGACGACCGCCTTAATGATTTAGAGGAAAAGGCCGACAACATCGCAAAGCCCCTCGCCCGCCTGACGGAGGAAAACCGGCCTTATGTGTGGACGGAGGACGCCGAAGACGCTTTCCAGCACCCGAAGGGGACCCTGTGCAGTGCTCCTATTTTGGGTTTCCCACAACCGGGTGGTGCCTTCATTGTGGACACCGACGCCAGCGACCATTGCATTGGAGGTGTCCTATCGCAGATCCAGGACGGCCACGAGCGCACAAGAGTGGAAGAGGAGGAGCGTGCCGCAGCAGTCCGAGTAGTTGTGGCAGTGCCTGCTGAAGGCTGGGATAGCGCAGGCCTGAGGAGGGAGCAGCTGGCGGACGCAGACTTGGGGCCACTCTTGAGGGAAGTGGACGCAGGGACGAGACCGACCTGGGAGGACATCGCACCGAGGAGCGCCACCTACAAGTCGCACTGGGCCCAATGGGACTCGTTGAAGACCAGAGTGGGCGTGCTGTTCCGGGTATGGGAGTCACCCGATGGGAAGGCGCAGAGAGGACAGTTGGTACTTCCCCGGAGTAAGGTCCCGGAAATCTTGGAGGAAGTGCACGCCGGTACTTCAGGAGGACACCTGGGAGCGAACCGAATGATTCACAAACTACGGCAGCGCTACTTCTGGCTGAGACTCCGAGCAGATGCTGGTGGTACACCTGGACCGCCTCGCACGCTGCGATGGGGCTGTTCGAGGGCGAACAGCTTTGAGAAGGGAGCAGTGTAACGGGGAGCGCTGAAACACCCTGTGAGCAGCTGGCAACGGAAGACAGGGGAGGCTCGGTTAGCCACGCCTTTCCCTCGTTTGTCTTATAGTGGTGACAGCCAGCGGTCGGAAAGAAACATAGCTGTGCGTCTGTTTTCCTTCCACCTGGTTCTCGATCTTTCTGTTACCAGAACAATCGTGTAAACACCAGAAACCGGCGATATTCCTATAAAGAGGGTTACAGACAGACAGTGTGAGTCAGTTGTTGAGTTGGTTTTGGTGTAGTCAGTCAGTTGTTGGTTTGAGTTGGTCAATCAGTTGGTTAGTGAATGAGGACAGTTCTTGGTGTAAGAAGAGTTAGTCAGTGACGTGTTAATGAACGAAAGGATTGTGAATGAGAAGACTGTGCGTGCATCGGAGTTTATGTAATCGCGAGTACAAGTGAAGTTGTAACGGACGAACTGGTAAATTGTAACTGTGTGCAGCACGTAATTCTGTGTAATTGGCAAGTGTTAAACTGTAAGTCGGTGGAAATAAAGAACATTGTTGAGTGGTGTAATTGGACTTTTTATTTCACGAACCCACAAAGTCACACTATGAACAGTGTGATTTATTTTGGATAATTAGAAACTGAAAAATTCAATGCCATGGCCGAGATTTGAACCACGGATCTGTTGGTTTCCATCCAGTTGCTCTTATCCATTGAGCTACCATGGCCAACATGTCGTTGTGACATTAAATTCTCCAGTTGTCTCATATTTTCACAGCAAACCACTAGGGCTCTCATGTTTGAGATTCATCTTTTATGGCGACTTACTATTGTAAGCACTTAAATACCAGGCTTTTTATCATTAAACTCTTATTGTTAAATTGATTGAAGGGAATTAATCCTTTAAATACACTAACCATTTATGGGCTCTGGTTTTGGGTAATTAAACTGTGATTTATATTGATATTGGTAAAAAGTGGTGCTACTTTCTGCTCCTTTACATTATGCTCATTTTGCATTATTTGGATATTAGCTTATTCCAACAAAAATTACAAGACCGAACTGTACTGAATTCTCTTGGTTTATCATTAATATTGTTAGCCCAATACTAACTTAAAATCGCCCTCCTCTTTTTACAAATACACGGAGTAAGCACTTCTCTTTGCATAGTGCACTCTTTTTTTCATTGTCTCTGTTAAACACACCAATTTGTACTACTTGTAGTTTCTTGATATACATAGAACATTTTGCTAATATCCCTTTTTACACTGCTCTGCTTGACAATTCTGACACAACTGCAATACGCACTGGTTTGTGGTTTTATCTGTGATAAATAGATGGGCTGAATTCCTGCTTTCGCATACCGCCATCTGAGATTGGGTTGCTAGTTTTTTTGGAAGGAATGTACATAGGGAATGGCATTTTTTGTCATTGTCTACTAATTTAGTATGATACCAGCAGTAAGTAGTGTTGGAAGGGGTCGAGGATCTGCTTTCGTTATGCTTATTATTTCTTCGACTGCCACTTGATTGCCCGCGACTCTAATCTTTCCAGACGTGAATTAATAGCTTCCAGAGTGTTACTGAGATATGATAAATCACTGGTATTTGGGTTGATATCAGTGGCAGCTGCGTTAACATAATTTGAGCTTTGAAGAGCAGTGACCTCAGTGATTTTATCAGTCATAGTAGCTAGTTTCTCCAGATTTTCACCACTGTTTGCAAGTACAATTTTTACAGACAAAGCGAGACATTGGAACCACAAAGATTTTAATATTTCATCTGTAATTCTCTTACGAGCTAAATCTTTCATTTGTCGTAAAAGTTGAGAAGGTTTTTGGTTTCCTAATTCCACTTCATTTAGTAACTTACATAATTTGTGTTCTTCACTGTCAGCAAAAATTGAAATAAGCGTTTCTTTTAACAAGCAAGATTTGTCTTAGGTAGATTAGCTATAACATCACTCACCTGCTCCATTATGTTGCAATTGAGGTTTCCTATGACATAGCTAAACTTTCTTTTATGTTGCATAATTCCTACAATGTTGAATTGTGCTTCAACTTGCTGGAACCATAGATCTAGCCAGTTTCTCCAGAAAGGAGGAATTTTGGCTGAAATTTTGCTTACTTGTGGCTTTTCTTCGCTTATCTGTGCTGATTTTTCGTTATTTCAAGGAACAATTATACACTCCAGAACACAAATTGTAAATTGTAGATACTCTGGAACATTGTGCATTACCAATTGTGGAAGTCTGGCATTATTTTAATATCAAAATCACAAAATATTTTGCATTGTAAAATCAATTACTTATTTATTCCACATTTAATACAACATTCAGAACAAAAGAAAGTTGTTATATCAACTTTTATACATCTCCAAGTTGACCAGCCTAGAACAATTGCCACAGGTTATCAAGATTACATTTCACCACCTACATTTGTATGCCTGCCTCGGTGGCAGGGATGGTAGCGTGTCTGCTTCACGTTCAAGAGGTCCCAAGTTCAAATCTCGGTCAGGGTGAGTTACCTGGATAAGGTTTTTCTGAGGGTTTTCCTTATCCTGAAAGACGAATGTCAGATAACTCTAAGCTCCATGGACCCCGGACTTATTTCAGCATCATTTCATCCATTTCATTCATCGTTCGATATGACATAACATAGGAGGACATAAATTAAAAAAAAAATACTTTTTTATTTTTGTGTTCATTAAAACAGTATGCATTTAGGTATGAACTATGTTTTTATTTGAAAAAAATCATGTCATTGAGTATCTTAATTGACATCCAATGTCTTCAGAGCTTTCTTTTCTCTGAATCGGGCCTTTTATATGTCTAGAAGTAAGTAACGGTGGCGCGCATTAAAGGTTCGCGTCACTGCTCCCTCCTCAAGGCTGATCATCCCGAACAGCACCATCGTAGTGAGCCAGATGATCCAGGTGTCCCGGCTGGCCACATCCCAACACACGCCACTAGATCTCCGCCGGCGTCCCTCGGCTGGTCTTCGGTCCCCAGTGTGTCGGATATTACTCGTTCTCAACGTCGGGGTAGCCGTCACCTTGGCCGCCTCCATCCTCAATGGTGCTGTTAGCGCCTCGTGGATGGTTTTGTAGTCGCCGAGCATTAGCCGCTGACGAATCTCGGTGGTCTCGTACCACGTCAACGAAGGTGTAGACAGCTTCCCGGGATACGAACTCTGGTGGGAGGTCGACTAAGTCTTTGCTGGCCAGCTGCTCGATTGCCAAGGCGAACTCTTGCAGCGTTTCCCCTGGCTGCTGCGAACTTGGCTTCAATTGGGTGCGGTAGGCTGTGGCTAAGCGGTGGTTTCCGAAGCGGTTTGCCAGGGCTTCCCAGATGTCCTTGGGGGCCGCCGTTGTCTGGAGCGCGCTCAGAACCTCTGCGGCCCGTTCCTGGAGGCTGGCTATTAGCTGTGCGGCCTGTTCCTCTGGTGACCACTTGTTGTGCTTGGCCACTGTTGAATTGACGGTGGAAGACTTCGAACGTTGAGGTGCTGTCGTACTTGGGTGGTTTGATGCGTGCAGATGTGTCGCGTCCCGGCGTGTCCGCCTTTAAGTCCTTCTACCTCCTGACGACGATGTCCTCCACCATGGCATTTAGAGATTTAGTGTTAGTGTCGGCCTTTCCCTCCAGATCGTTAACGCGGTTCGCCAGGTCTTCAAACGTGCTCGCCCAAATCCGTGACGTCCTCCTTCACGCCGGCGAACTGCTCCTCAAATTTGGCGGCATGGGCTTCATTTGCAACCTTCATTTCAGATAATTCGGCATTCATTTCCGACGCCGGGCTGTCGTTCGCTGCTCTCATTTCCGTGGTCAATTCGGCCTTCATTTCTGTGGCTAATTCGGTCATCGTTGCGGCCAAGTTGCTATTTGTCGCCTCCGTTTTCGCAGCGAGGGTGTCATTCGCCGACTTAATTTCTTTCACCTTCGCGGCAAGGTTGTTATTTGCTGCTTATGTTTTCGCAGCAAGGTTGTCATTCGCTGTTCTCATTTCTTTCAGCTCTTCTAGAATTTTTGCCAAAGCAGCGTCCATTGTCGTATGTTCCACTTCCTGACACCAATTGTGACTTTGTGGGTTCGTAGAAGTGGAAGTCCAATTTGCAGAAATTCAAAATGTTCTTTATTTCCGTAGAATATCAAGATCATCAAGTTCCATTTCGACTCTCTCTCCTGGCGAGTTCGGCTTCCTTATATACCTCTACTCATATTCCTAGACATTTCTGGAATGTTCTGTAACAAGAAATCGAACCTTCCAGTAGCTATGTGTCTCTATCTGTTTCGGCAAGTTTTTATCTCTGCACTGAACTATCTGTCCCTTATCTCTGCGCTGCACTATCTGTCTCCTTGTGTGCGTCGGCCGCACCTCCTCGCAACAATGGGTTCGCAAAAATATGAAATGTTGATGCCATCCAAATTAAGGTCAGGGAAGGTAATACTTCTATGTACTTTATGCCAAAAACCTATTGCTACTGGTTTATCTTTGTTTAAAATTAGTCTGTTTTGATCTAGCCATGGCATAATAGTTTCATTAATTTCATTTAAATGTTGAGGTAAGTGACCTTTATCATTACCAGTGATGAGTATGTTTGTGTCATCTGCAAAAATAGTAAATTTAATATTTTCCTTATCTACATTATGGGTTATATTATTAATATAAACTAGAAATAGAAGGGTGCCCAGGATGGAACCCTGAGGGACCCCACATTTTATAATTTTCATTTCAGAATGTTCGTCATAAAGTGTATTAGTCTTTGCATATAAAAATTGTAATTCCACTATCTGTTTCCTATCTTTTAAATACGAGGCAAACCAGTTGTTTATGGTCTCTCTGATACCATATGAATTTAATTTGGATAATAATATATCATGATTGACCAGGTCAAAAGCTTTAGACAAATCTAAACATAGCTCAATACAAAGTTTACTTTTGCTATCCATTTTGTAGTATACTTCTTCTAGAAATAGCATAATAGCAGTATCAGTCAATCTACCTATTCGAAAACCATGTTGCTGGTCTATCCATAAATTGTGTTTATTAAAGAAAGACATTAACCTTCCAAACATTATTTTTTCAATAATTTTAGAAAAAGTGGATAGTAGAGAAATTGGTCTGTAATTTTCTATTTCTTTTCGTGATCCTTCTTTAAATAGTGGTTTTATTTTTGAAAATTTTAAGCAGACTGGAAATTTTCCTGTATTAAATTAAAGATTTATTAAATAAGTTAAAAAGGTTTGCTAATATGCACACCACATTTCTTTATTATAAGACTGGAAAGCTGATCAACCCTACAAGATTTTTTTATTTTTAAGGCCCTTTATTACTGAGTTAATTTCATTAATATCTGTAGGCAAAAGTAATAAGGAAAAGGAAAAATATGGTAAATTTTAAAATCCTTCTATTTTATTCTTTTGGCTAAGCTTAGAATAATTATTTCATTAAAATAGGTGTTAAAAGAATTCACAACTTTATTAGCTTCAGAAATTAGTTCACCATTGTATTTGATTGAATGGATATTGTGCAATTCATTATGTTTGCCTGTCTCTCTTTTAATAATGTGCCAAATAGACTTGGATTTATTAGTTGCTTCACTATTTGCTTGTTTATTGATTTTTGCCTGCTTAATGGTTTTGTTATATATTTTCTTATAATTTTGCAGGAACACCCTGAAATCATGAGTTATAGCATTCTCTTTAACATACTTGTTTAAGAATCTAAGTCTCTTACTTGAATTTAGTATTCCTGGAGTAAACCAGTCTTTACTTGCTCTTCTACTATTTACGTTTACTATTTTAAGGGGAACAGTTACATTAAAGTAGTGGGTGATAGTTTTTAAAAATTCCTCATATGCACAGTTTACATCATTTAATTTGTACACATCATCCCATCTTTCCTCTGACAACAAAAAGTTAAAATAATCAAAATTTATATCATTGAAGAACATCTTCTAACCTGTGAAGCTGTACCTGCCGGACTCACTACACAGAAATATTGGAGAGCAAGAGAGCTAATGGCTTCATTGCCAAAGCCTAGCATTTGAAAACAACAACATTTGTATCATTGATTTCCCTAACTGCTTTGAATATTTTTTATTTGTTATAGTTGCATTAATCTTCTAAAATTTGGATTCTAATAGAGCTAGTTTCCCAAAATGATCTGAAAAGCCTGTTTCATACACTAATAAAGTATACTGCAATGCATATGTGTTTAGGATTATTTGCTCTTTTGCAGTTTAAGCACTATTTTGAACTCTGGTAGGCTCATTTATTATGGCTTGTAGGCCATATGTATTTAACAAATTTACAATCATTTTCTTTTCATTACTATGCTTTAAAAAATTGATATTAAAATCACCAATTAATATAACTTCAGTTTTCAGTTTGTAATATTCCAGAATGATTTCCAATGAATTATGATTTCAACAACTGTATTATTGTAAATCTTTGGAGAATTCTATTTGCATTCCCTTACGTCTAGCACCAAGAAGATTCGCACTTGTGCAAGAGATGGAATTATAAAAAGAGTGGGAGTAATGAGGTGGCAATGCTGAGTGTTCTAACGGTTCTGATTCACTACAGGCCAGAACTCTTCCCATTTGAAACACATAATAGTGTCTTGTCAATGTTGAATGAAAGTATAATACAAGCAGAAGGTGAAAAAGAAGAAAGAATGATGTGTATTAAGGCTAGTAAGACAAATTTTATTTTGAAAGAAAAGGTTCAGTTGTGCGGGCCAACCCAGGGTCATGGGATTAAATTAAAACCATAAGCCTTTATCAAAACCTTAATATGGATTTATTTTCTTGTTTTTTTGTTTTTGTTTTTTTATTGCTACACTTTGCATTGATCAACCAGACACATAGAAGTAACTATCAACTTCTGGTCCCAATCTGGGAGAAAGGGCCCCATAAAACCACACGGCTCACCAAAAGGCAACCCGAACATTGAGCACTTACCCTTAGAAACACAGACGCGACACCAGCCAGGCACACACTACCCTGCCGGTTTGAGGGAGCCACCCAAGAAGCCTCGGGCACTGCAGCGCCCCCCAAAGAGGAACGGCGGAAAGCCCAAAACAACCTGACAGCAGCGCCCTCGAACCGGAAGGGCAAGAAAAAGGTGCCGGAGAGAAAACAAACGGCACAAACACCCCCTCCCCATCGGAAACACAGGGTGGAGAAGATAAACGGAAAGAAAGGAAAGGCTGAAAGAAACAAACGAAAGGAAGAAGGCCATCCCAGACCCCGGAAGGATGAAGCCTGAAGAAGGAAACCCCAGGAGAGTCGGACGATCACCAAACATCATAGAAAGTCTACCCCGGGTAGCAATAAGTATGTGTACAGCGTACACTAGTTGAGTCTTTCCACCTTCACAGCTGTGATATACCATACGTCACTCTTACACTGAGAACACTCTCTTTTCACACACACACACACAGTCGTGATGTAGAGAAAGCAGGAGTGAAACTGAGTTTCCTTTTTTTTTTCACCCTCACAACCGTGACGTACCATACGTCACTCTTACACTGAGAACACTGTCTCTTTTCGCACACACAGTGGTGATGTAGGGAGCAGGTGTGAAACTGGGTTTCCTTTTTTTTCACCCTCACAGCCGTGACATACCATAGGTTGAGAACACTGTCATTTTACACACGCACAGCAGTGACTTAGAGAGTAGGTCGCCTGAACACTGGCGGCAAGTCTTTTAGGAGCAGAAATGAACAGAGGCAAAATGTTACCAAAGGGCAGCAGACTAGTCCTCAGAAACGCCTTACAACAGCCAGGTAGGTCACGAAAGGGTGACCAAAGCAATAGATGTTTGACGTAGCTTGAAGTCGAAGAAGAAGAAGAAGCGAAGCTAGCTCCCACGTGGCGACTCTCCCGAGGTTGTGAAGAAGCGTGGCAAACGTGAAGGTCACTGTCACACCGGGTCTGCTGGGTGGGTCTGGCGCGAGGCGGAAAAATCAAGGATGGCAGAACAGGCAAGGACCACGGGAGGAGATGAGGAGGCTGAAACATAAAACAAAAGCCAGAAACGGAACCAGAAGCAGAAGTGGTAACCTAAGAATATTAACCAGCAAAATTTGTAGAATATTTTTAGGTCATAAGGGGCAGAAATATCTCTGAAGGACAAGTAATAAATATTTTGAAATGAGTAACAGTAATAAATCTCTTTAAATAAATAACAATAAGGATAATAACCATTGAAGTGACCAATACTAATAAATACTTTCCAAGTAATAAATATTTTCAAACGAGTAACAGTAATAAACATCTTTAAATAAATAACAATAAGGATAAATACCATTGAAGTGACCAATACTAATAAACACTTTCCAAGTAAATTTAGGAAAGCGGATAGTTCACCTAACCTTGCTAGACACGTTAAAGGACTGACCATTAACTGCCAAACATTGCACCTGACAGCTCACCTCCTTGGGACACAAAGGCGCCAATGTATTGCGAAAATATACTTGATTAATGAGAGAAAATGAGCTCCCGGAATCAAGGAGGGCTAAAATGCTCACCTTACCGACAACAACCTGCACAAGAGGTTTAATAGAATGGGGTAGAGCCAAAATGCGCCGCGATGAAGCCAAACTCGCGCTCATGGCAGGCAACTTCTGGCGTCAAATGGGGCGCTGCCGGAAACGACTATCATATCCAGATTTCGAAGGGTCCATGCCCGTTGGGCGAGGGAAACTACAGTTCTTAACCATATGTCCTACCTCCTGACAACGGTAGCATCTTAACCGTAGCCCGTGAGGTGATGACCCAGGTCGGATGCCGGGTGTTAAACCATCTCCACGATTCACTCGTGGTGGGGCAGGTGAATTCAACACTTCACCTAAGCGAGATCGATCTACAGAAGAACACTCATTAAGCAGGGGCACTAAAGATTCCAGTGCCGTGAACGTATTAGGGCCTGTCGCGAAAACAAGACTGGAGCGAGCTCTGGGATTCAAACCCAAATGATGACATCACAAACTGCCTGCTCCGTATCTGGGAGACGTAAGGCCAAGGCCACGTCTCTGACCCGTCCCATATACTGGACAAACGGTTCGGCCAGACCTTGAGGTCGTAAATAATGGTCTTGCAATAATTTTAACGATTCATGACGCGGGATAAAGAATTCCAAAACCAAAGCATGAAAAGTACTTAAAGGGTCAGCTGATTGCCTTGCTCTAAGCAAAAGATTCAAAACTACACCTTTGACCTTGGTCAAAAAAACGTGAACGCCGACAGCACATCCGACACCTCGAACATATCCACTGCCTCCACCAACTGTTGTAAAGGATGTATGATTTTTAAGGCACGAAATGGCGTCAAAAGAGAAGCTACGGGACTCACAGCCGGGGAAGACGAGGTCTCCGGAAAATACAGCTTAGCGTCTTCTCCTCCTTGACGAGCCATGGCGTTAAATTTCTCGAGGAGCGCCTCAAAATTTTGTTTGAGTGTCTTAACACGAGGTAAAACCTCGGAACGCGGAAAATAGGTAATGAGATAATCTAACCTGTTGATATAATGCTGGATGCGTGCCAATAAACGAACCTGCTGTCCTCTTGAAGGGGAGCCCTCGCGCTCCAAATCTTGGATAACCTCACCCAACTCTAAAAGCGCTTCAGAACACACTTGAGGGGAATTGGCAACTAAATCATGCTTATCAGGTAAAGCAATGAACGGTTTGTCCTTAACAAGACGCAATGCGTCTAATATGGCCGACCAGTCTGCCGCAGGAGAGACCTGCCCACCACGAATTAACAACTCAAAAAGCAGCTCACCTTTACGCAAGCGGTCAAAATTTGCTAAGGAAGTCGCCATTCCTAAGTGCCACAGGATACAGTAGTAGGCACAAAGAACTCCAAAAGCAACAAACACGAACGCGCGGAAACCAAGCCGAGACCCAAGCGTCAAATGAACTACGCTCTGCTACCAATTTGTGCGGGCCAACCCAGGGTCATGGGATTAAATTAAAACCATAAGCCTTTATCAAAACCTTAATATGGATTTATTTTCTTGTTTTTTTTTTGTTTTTTTTTTATTGTTACACTTTGCATTGATCAACCAGACACATAGAAGTAACTATTAACTTCTGGTCCCAATCTGGGAGAAAGAGCCCCATAAAACCACACGGCTCACCAAAAGGCAACGCATGAAAAACCCTTAGAGAGAATCGGGAAACCCGAACATGGAGCACTTACCCTTAGAAACACAGACGCGACACCAGCCAGGCACACACTACCCTGCCGGTTCGAGGGAGCCACCAAAGAAGCCTCGGGCACCGCAGCGCCTCCCAAAGAGGAACGGTGGAAAGTCCAAAACAACCTGACAGCAGCGCCCTCGAACCGGAAGGGCAAGAAAAAGGTGCCGGAGAGGAAACAAACGGCACCCAGTATAGGATTAATTCTCTGTGGTTTTATTTTGGAATGCTGAGGGTCTGTTAAATAAGATCAGGAATGGGAAATTAATCAATAAAAGTTGCAGATATTCTCATGTGGTGGAGATGGGTTTATGGAGAAGTGTGATAATTGATATGGAAGGTTATGATTATTTTAGTCAAGTGGCAACAAGAAAGGGAGTTTGAAAGGGAGAGCATCAGATGGAATAGGTGTGTTTATAAAGAAAGAGAGAAGTGTTTAGATTAAAATATTTGAGGAGTTGGGTAACATAAAGGTGCAGATTAGCAATGTACCTAGTAGAGAAAAGATGTAAAGTGGCATTAGGTGTTGTATGTAATCCACCAAATTTGTTGGTTTCTGAAGGAAATAACGCATGTGTTTGCAGTGGGTTAATAGGAAAGAATAGAATGGAGAATTGCACTTTTATCAATATTAGTGAACAGAGTATAGTTAATTACTTTCTTTATTCACTAGTTTTTGAGGAAGCTGTAATAGATTTTGAAGTACTGCAAGGAGTCTTCACTAGCTATCATTTTCCATTGAAGACTACCTATTTTGAGAATTAAGAGTGATATATGTGCACACATGCGTGTGCGCACGCACACACACACACACTCTCACACTCTCACACTCTCACACTCTCACACTCTCACACACTCACACACTCACACACTCACACACACACTCACACACTCACACTCACACACACTCACACTCACACACACTCACACTCACACACACTCACACACACTCACACACACTCACACTCACACACACACTCACACACACTCACACTCACACACACACTCACACTCACACACTCACACTCACACACTCACACACTCACACTCTCACATACTCACACACTCACACACTCACACACTCACACACTCACACTCTCACACACTCACACTCTCACACTCTCACACACTCACACACTCACACACTCACACTCTCACACTCTCACACTCTCACACTCTTACACTCACACTCTCACACTCTCTCACACTCACACTCTCACACTCACACTCTCACACTCACACTCTCACACGCTCACACTCACACTCTCATACTCTCACACTCACACTCTCACACTCACACTCTCACACTCACACTCTCACACTCACACACTCACACTCTCACACTCACACTCTCACACTCACACTCACACTCTCACACTCACACTCTCACTCACACTCACACTCTCACACTCACACTCTCACTCACACACTCACACTCTCACACTCACACACTCACACTCACACTCTCACACTCTCACACTCTCTCTCACTCACACTCTCACACTCTCTCTCTCACTCTCACACTCTCTCTCACACTCTCACACTCTCACACTCTCACACTCTCTCTCTCACTCTCACACTCTCTCTCACACTCTCACACTCTCACACTCTCTCTCTCACTCTCACACTCTCTCTCACACACTCACACTCTCACACTCTCACACTCTCTCTCACTCACACTCTCACACTCTCTCTCTCACTCTCACACTCTCTCTCACACTCTCACACTCTCTCTCACACTCTCTCACACGCTCACACTCTCTCTCACACTCTCACACTCACTCTCTCACACTCACTCTCTCACACTCTCACACTCACTCTCTCACACTCTCACACTCACTCTCTCACTCTCTCACACTCACTCTCACACTCTCACACTCACTCTCTCACACTCACTCTCTCACACTCTCGCACTCACTCTCTCACACTCACACTCCCACACTCACTCTCTCACACTCTCACTCTCACACACTCTCTCTCACACTCACTCTCACACTCTCTCACACTCACTCTCACACTCATACTCACACTCTCATACTCTCTCACACTCACACTCACTCACACACTCACTCACACTCACACACTCACTCACACTCACACTCACACACTCACTCACACTCACTCACTCACACTCACACACTCACTCACACTCACTCTCTCACACTCACTCACACTCACTCACACTCTCTCTCACTCACTCACACTCTCTCACTCACTCACACTCTCTCTCTCTCTCTCACTCTCTCTCTCACTCTCTCTCTCACTCTCTCTCTCACTCTCTCTCTCACTCTCTCTCTCACTCTCTCTCACACACTCTCTCTCACTCTCTCTCACACACTCTCTCTCACTCTCTCTCACTCTCTCTCACTCTCTCTCACTCTCTCTCACTCTCTCTCACTCTCTCTCACTCTCTCTCACTCTCTCTCACTCACACTCTCTCTCACTCACATCTCTCTCTCACTCACATCTCTCTCACACTCTCTCTCTCACTCTGATAGTGACATAGCGTGACTTCTCTTCGAACATTCATGCAAAAGGTATATAAATTAAACAGCACAACATGTCCTGCCGCTATCCTATTTGTATACCATTTCAACTGTTTGCACTCCTGTTGACAGCTGTGAAAATATACTTCTTGCAATATGTATGCCAAATTTATCATATTTTGTCCTTTGTCTTCTAGAATGCTGAAGCCTTGATGCCACTAATAAGATGGTTAGCAGAATTAGAAGCAAATGATCAGTTGTGGCTTGCATCTGCAATATATCAACTTTGTTCAATAAATCTTCCCAGGTAACTACATGAAAATTTATTCCTTATATTGAATGTTGCTGTATGAATTTAAAAAAAAAAAAAAAAAACACACACACACACATACATACACATACACACACATATTGTTGTGGCTGACACACTGTTGCAGATAAAATTGTTGTTATTTTTATAGCAAAACTGTCGCTTGTCAGAAAGGAGTGATCCTTACAGTCTGTGATACTCTTGGAAACTGCAAGAAGCTATGCCAGAAGGCAGCCAATGAGTTGATTAAGCTGCTGGAAGTGTTGGCTTCGCATTCCATTATGCCATATGAACTGAAACAAATAGTTCTGCTTTTGAAGGAAGATGCAGAAGAAAAGGTAATTTAATGTGCTTAGCACTGGCATACAATAATAAATTTATAAAAAAAAATACCTAAAGATTAACCTCCTCCATCTTGATATTAGTTTATTTTTAAGACTGAAAGCATGGGATAGCTGTTACACTGAAAACAACCTTATTGGTCTGGAGTTGAATAATCTTTAAGTAAAATTGGCAAGTATAGGTGTTAAGTAATGTTGCCTATAGAACACACTGGGACTGAGGACTGTCTAATTCTGATGTTTATAAATCAATTTACAGAAATCTAGAGTATAAAGAACATTCAGTAGGAACAAATAAATTCTCATGGCTCCATGGCATTTCCTTCACATGGTCTCTTACATATTTCACTGATACTTGACACTATTTAGTATTCACTTAGAGCATATTATTTTATACCAATTTTTAACAAGTTAAAAGAAAACAGAGAAACTAACACAACATTAAGAATATAAGCATACTGAAGTATTCTAGTATTCTAGCAACATGTTACTTCTAGCTGGCTTACGGTATAAAATAGTGTTGCGAAGCCGTTATCTATGATAGTGCGGCTTGCGTACACAAAGAGCCGGCAAATAAAGATAGCTGAGATAAAGGACTTGCCGGCATAGATTAAGTTACGCTTCTGGAAGGTGATGCAATATTTGGTTTCTTTATTGTTCCAGAAATATCTAGAAATTATCATTGAGGTATTTAAGAAGGCGACTACTCGCCAAGAGTGAGTCATAAGTGGTAAACAGCTCTAGAGTGTTGTTGTAACGAGAGCTGATGTAATCAGAATGTTGTTTGTTATTGTCATCAACCTTGGTAGATTGTGTGGTGTATGTGAGAAAATGTCACGTGAGAATTGAACAGTGTATTTCTACGGAAATAAAGAACGATTTTAATTTCTGCAAATTGGACTTTTAATTCTACGAACTCACAGAGTTACAATAGAATAGAATCACATTTATTCACTATAAGAAATTCTACGGATTTATAGGTTTTCTCAGAAACAGATATTATATACAGATATATTATTGTACAAGCTTACAGAATGACAATATCTGAGGTAAATGGTAGTGTACCTTATGAGGACTACAGCGATGATGATGTACAGGATATATTACACATTTCATTCTTTTAATTTCTGTAAACTAATAAGTGGATAAATACATAAAATATGAAGCTATTAACAGTGAAGCAAACAAATATATACAAATATAATAATCTGTAACTTAAAACTTCACTTATCTTATAAGAAATGATGATAGTTCTTATAAATTCTCCAGGATCGCGATTTCATGTATATTCATACACATGTTTAACTGGAAAACAAAGTTGTCACCCAAGTTACTAAACATTAGACATTGATATGTTCTTGTTAGCACTACCAAAATCTGAAAATATAACTAATTCAAAAACAGAATCGACTGCTGGTATTTCAAAATTCATTATGCGATGTTTGTTTTTTAAAATAAATATCTTTTCCCAAACTATTAAATCTATCGGACCATTTATAATCATTTCTTATAAGATAAGTGAAGTTTTAAGTTACAAATTATTATATTTGTATACAAGAAATGGATGTTCAAAATATATAAATTTGTCTTTGAATCTTGTAATGTTATAATTTATTTCAATAGGTGAACTAATGTATAGCTGAGTTCCTAATTCTGTAATATTTAGCTGTTTTGTGTAGCTCCTAATAAGGAATCTCTATTTGATTACTGTTTTTTGTTTCATATATATGTGTATAGAGATGTGCATTCTGTTTAATATAGACTAAAGCAATATTATATAGACAGTTGTGGGAATTGCTATTTCTACAACGTTATGGTTTGTGAGAAGTTAACATTCTTACACCTAATTTTGGATACTATATACCTACTGCAGATACCCTTGTAGTGTTGCCCCATTCTATTAAACCAAAATATGAATAATTTGATAAAATGGATTATAATCTGCTTTTTCATATTCTTTTGGAATTATTTTATTAAGATTTGCTGACCTAAATTCTATGCGTGATTGCTTACTACAAAGTCCAAATGAATGTTCCAAAAGAGGTTATTGTCATTTTTATACTAATCAGTTTAATTCTCTCCTCTATATTTAATATATCAATGATTTTTTAAAATGAAAACAGATTGCTGTAACACACACAACCACGCGTAGAGCAGATTATCTGTGGTTCATATCCCAGCTATGTTATTTAATTTTTCAGTTCAGATTCTAACCTGCAAACACAACTTCCTTGTTGTTTATTAAAGTTAATAGACTGAGCCAAAAATTAAAAATTATTTATGCTAGGAAAGACATGTTGACCACTTATATGACTATATGAGACATAGAGCACTTCTCTACATCATTAATAACATTATCAAAAATAAAAAAAGCCAATACTAAACCCAGTGATTCCCCAAATACCCTGTGGTACACCAGAGATTACTTCAGCAGTCTGAAACAATTTACTACTTACTATAACTTTCTGTGTTTGATTCTTTAAGTATAATCTAAATATATTTAAGAACTGACCTTTTATATTGTATTGTAACTTTGTGGGTTCGTAGAATTAAAAGGCCGAGTTCCAGAAATTAAAAATCTCCTTTATTTTCGTCGAAATACACTATTCAGTTCTCACGTAAGAACATTAAATCACATATACACAGTCTTACAAGGTCGATCACAATAACAAACAGTGACAGCAGATTACATCTTTAGCTCTCGTTACAACAACATAGCTGGCTATCTCTCATTTCCAACTGTTTCACAACTGACTGACTCATCACTAGCCATGGCTCCTTTTATACACCTAATCGATCATTCTAGATTGTTCTCGACTTAACTCTAAAATGTCACCAGATAAAACACAAATGTTCTAGAATGTAACTATATAGGTGCCGGCAATTCTTTCACCTCTGTGATAAACTATCCATCTCTTATTATTAATTTATTATTAACTTATTATTTAATTTCTAAAAATTAATAATTTTTCGCTTCACTGTGGTGTTCCAATACAGTTAAATCTCGATATATCCATCTCTTGTTTATCGGCACTATCGTTAATTGTTTATGCAAGCTCCTGAAACATTATCCGCCGTCTTTTATCGATTTGTGCTGACACGTTTATGCCCAGCGCCGCGACAGTATTTTAACATTTCCTTAAGGATACATTGTGTTGCACAGAGTCAGACTTTGTTTAAATTGCAATGTGTTGCTTATGTAAATTATCGTTTTAAAAAATTTCAAAATATTTCTGAACCAGCAAGTCCACTGTAACTACAGTTGACTTACCTTTATTTTATTCATACTGATTCTTGGCAAAGTTTTGTTCTAACTTTTGTAATGGTTGGTTTTTAAAAGACATTCCAGAGTGTTAGCTAATGTTGGAATTATTATATGGGTTTGTAAATATTTAAAGTATAACAATAGTGCCTATGTGTTTAAGTAGTTTATTTAGTTCTTAATTTTTTTAAATTTTGTAGTTAATTGTAATTTGCTGTTCTAATCTAAAACGTGAGTTTCAAAACACTGCTGCCTGATCTAAATGCTTTATGGCATCTTCTACACAATATTTAATTTTTTAAGCTATATTGTTAATGATTTAGTAGTATAAACATTAAATGCATCTGAAGGTATGTTACTATGAATAATATTCTTTTCATTCCTGCCTATTGAATGATTAATTATTGACCATGCTGCTTTGGTTTTAGTATCTAATTTATTGTTTCTTAATGTAGATACAAAATCTTCATAACATTTTGAAAATATAGCTACAAATACAATATTTTGGTGACAAAATTATTTCAGTATTTTAAGTTTAAAGTATAGAATATTAAAAATTCATTTAAAACTAAATAAAATATACAAAATTAAGGAATGGCATCCTGTTAATAGGAACGTGCATTAATGTATATTTATTTTGTATAATTTGTTTATATTGATACTTGTGAAGAATTGCACTTAGGGAATGCTTATTGCTCTAGCAGTGCTTTTAATTATTCTCTTCGATATTTCTAACCTGTGATGACTTTCAGTTTCATGATTTTATAGTAGCCAGTATAGTGTGGTAATACATGTTTATTACACACTTATTAAAATGAAATATCAAGTGCAAAAGGATTACTGACCAGATAACATGAGAAGATGAGATTGTATAAAGTCTTCGTAGCATTGGGCATCTATTGATAAGTGGCCAGGGCCAATTCCAGTAGTTTTCATCATGTAATAACGTAGCATTAAATAAATAGATTTAAAAGATGTAGATTCCATTAATTTTAATTTACATACATGGAATGCTAGTTCAACTGGCATTTATTTGCACAAAAGAATATATTTCAAAATCCAATGGAAAGCAAATCCTTATGTAAATATTTTGTATTAGGAGGGATATTATTTGTTATTAGAAATAAATGAGAAAAGAATAGTAATTTATTACAAATAATTGATGATGATGATGATGATGATGATGATGATGATGATGATGATGATGATGATGATAGTAATAATAGTAATAATAATAGGAATAGTAATAATAGAGATGATGATAATGATAATATAATAATAGTAATAATAATGATAGTAATAGTAATAATAGTAATAATAGTAATAATAGTAGTAGTAGTAATAATAGTAGTAATAATAAATTCTTTATTGTCTGTGTACTTGTACTCACAAATTATAAGCATGATCAGTTCACTATTTACAATTACATTATAGTGCAATTATTACAATACAGTTATAAATAAGGCATGCTTATTTAGTTATTTCAAATTAATAAATATCAAAGACTTTTCAGTTTATTATTATTATTATTATTATTATTATTATTATTATTATTATTATTATTATTATTATTATTATTATTATTATTATTATTATTATTATTATTATTATTATTATTATTATTATTATTATTATTATTATTATTATTATTATTATTATTATTATTATTATTATTATTATTATTATTATTATTATTATTATTATTATTATTATTATTATTATTATTATTATTATTATTATTATTATTATTATTATTATTATTATTATTATTATTATTATTATTATTATTATTATTATTATTATTATTATTATTATTATTATTATTATTATTATTATTATTATTATTATTATTATTATTATTATTATTATTATTATTATAATATTATTATTATAATATTATTATTATAATATTATTATTATAATATTATTATTATAATATTATTATTATAATATTATTATTATAATATTATTATTATATTATTATTATTATATTATTATTATATTATCATTATATTATTATATTATCATTATTATTATATTATTATATTATCATTATTATCATTATATTATTATTATTATTATTATTATATTATTATTATTATTATTATTATTATTATTATTATTATTATTATTATTATTATTATTATTATTATTATTATTATTATTATTATTATTATTATTATTATTAAATAATTAATTTAATGAGTTATTATGGTAAAACAGTAAAAGATTGATTATCAAATAATTCAGAAGCTTAGCTGAGTAGACTTTTGTATGTCAGAGAATTAATTTTCTTAAAATGAATAAAGTAATTGATATTAGGTTGTGAAAATCAATCAATATTGATTTTTTACTTTGTGTAAAAAGTAGTTTTTACATTATACATTTTATGTAAATTATGCATAAAATTCATCCAGGTAGTTTACTTGCCCAGTCCTGGCTGTTCATTTTTTGGACATATTGATTACTGCTTAATGCCAAAAACTTTGCATGTGTTCTTAGGGTAATCACTCAATGTGCTCATAATATACTACGTTGGATAATTTTATTCATTTCTGTTATATGGCGAACCACTATTGAAAAATGCTACTACTAAATATAATTTTAAAGTGCAGAAAAGCAGTTAGGAAATAATCAATTATAACAAAGTAAAAATCTGTAGAATTATTTCCACAAGCTGAATATTTTTATTTATTTATTTGCTTATAGACTTATACAAGTTTCAAGCATTTTAACTCTACCATGCTTATGTATAAAGCAATAACCAGTTATGTCAAGAACAATGAAGGCAGTTTTATCATCAACTCAGAATATGTTGCAGATACTCATGAAAGAAAAACTTGATACATTCTTCAAATTGAGCAGTATGAAACTATGCAATCATTTATCAGAATATTTCAACAACAGTACTTATGTAAATAAAGGTGAAGTAGAAATACTCAAATTTTTAAACAAAACTAGTTTTGTGCTGTGAATAAATATTTGGAATATTGTATGAGTGAAACTTAAATTCATTTTCTCTTTTTTTTTTTTTCATGTGACTGCAAGCTGAAGCTATAGACAAAGACCTTGGAACTGCTTGAACTAAAGATGATTGTAACTAAAGCTAGGAAAATTATATCTAAATAATGTACATACTATATATTTTTTACATTCCTTGAAAATGCATATATCTCCTTGCTGATTGTTAAATAAATAAACAGACCAAACAGATAGACACACCAGATAGACAAACAGTGGTAGTGGCACATAGTATTCATTGAAATATGAATAAATTGTAAACAACTGGTTACAAAACTTAGTACAGTCTTTAAATGTACATCTGTAGGCACTGTTTCTGATTGATACAAATATTCTAAATTAGTTTTACATGAATGTGCAAAAGTTTCAATGCTTTGTTATTAACTGAAACAAATTGTTTTTGTTTGGTTAGTATAAGCTTAAGTTCCTCAATTTTAACCTGAACTGCATCTTGTGTTTTAGTAACAAGGTGGCAGTAATTTTCTCTTAGTACATATTTTACCTAATACATAACATCTTGATTTATTAGTCCTTTCATTGATATATTTCCCATTTGGTTCTTAAGCACTTTCAGCGGTCTAGCAAGTATGTTATCCACTACTTTATATTTGAAATTTGCTGTTAAATCATTTCATAATTTTAATATTGTAATTTTTCAAGGTATGGTTGATATGAACAACATTCTTTTTTACAGACCGTATTGTTTTCTCTATCTGTATATACATTACTTGGACAATTGGAATTGGCCCTGCATTTCCATTGACAGCTTTGATTGAAGAGAATACTTGTAACTGTCTTATATCAGTTGGTTCACATCTCTTTCACTTGTTACTCTAACAGCACTATGCCTCTTGCATTTACAATGCTACTGCTAATTCTAGCCAGGAGTGACTGATGTATACTCCTTATTGTAATTGAAAGAACTATTTGTTGTCTTTTTTTTTGATGCTATGTCACTTACATTTTTATTATTAAGGGACTAGTTTCAGAAGCCGTCACCTCCATTTTCAACCTCTTTCCAACTCGATGTAAACTTATATCTGACCTATGTGCTGATACTTAAAGTGCAACTTGTTCTGAAATATCATTTACATACTAAATGCTAGGCACATGAGTTTATATACTTGATTAAAAATATCTCAGCTTTGAAATACAATGTGTTTTCAGTTTTTGTACTAATTTACATTTTTGCTACTTCTAAATTTATGTAGAATTAGATTCTTTTTTTAAAAAAAAAAAACAGAAAAAGAAATTCACAATTCTTTATCATTTTAAAATGTTAAAGCAGGTTGGTCCCTATTTATTTTTGTTTTTAATTGAGTGAAATAGTTAAAATATATTTAAATTTGAAATATAATGGGAAAATTTATTGATGAAATAACTTTTTAAAATAGACATTGCCGTTGTTTTGTTTCAAATGAACACATACATTCATAACTAAAAGTGAAAAAAAAGATAAATAATGTAAATTTTTGTAATGATATTTTAAATACACACCCATTGTGTAGGTGATGCATTTCATGAACAATTTACACTTTTTTTGGAACTCAGAGTGGTTAGTCATTTTAAAGTATTTACCTGATCAAAATGTTTTTTTAGTGGAAAAGCAAATGAACTATTCAAAACAATAGCAAAGTTTTGACTCTGTAAGCACCTATTTTAGTAATGTTTCAAAATTGATATATCTTGAAACATTAAATTATTTTCTTCGCATATAAGTGATATTCAATTCTACTGACAATTACGCTACAATTTGATAAACTCTTTCTGGAACATGTCATAGATGAACAAATATTTTTACTTTTGCAATCTCTAATTCTTTGTCTTATTGGAAACTTCTATAACAGACAAAAGACATATTTGCAATTGTACCAAATAAACATTTAGATGATGCATTAAAATTACTCAGTCTGCAAGAAAGGACTATCAAATTCACAATAGAAAAGGAAATCAATGGACAACTCTCTTTCTTGGATCTAAATATCATCAGGAACAAAACAAAAATAAAATTTGGAATTTACAGGAAACCAACACATTCAGGAAATTACATAAAAACTAATAGCCACAACCCAAATACACATAAACATGCAATAATAAACAGCCTTACACACAGACTAGTCAACATACCCATGGAAAAAGAAGAATATTTCAAAGAACAAAAAGCAATACTACACATAGCAGAAGAAAATGGATACAACAAAGGTTTGGTGTTGAAGAAAATTAGAAAAGCTAAACTAAAGAAAATCATTAAGGAAGCAACCACATTTACAAAAGATAAAGAAAGGAACAGCATATTCAGTTCATTCACATATCACCCAAAAACATTTAATATATTTAAAAAGATCTTCAAGGAACAAAATATCATCTTGGTACCTACTAATAGACACTCAATTTTAAAATTGCTAAATTAAAAAACAAAAGATGAAATCCCATCAGTTAACAGATCTGGAATATACCAAATAAGTTGTAAGAATTGTGAAAAATGCTACATAGGTCAAACTAAAATAAATCTAAAAACCAGAGTCAAAGAACACTTTAGAAACATCAGATTGAAACAAGAAGATAAGTCAACAGTAGCATTTCATTTTTTGAATGAAAATCATGACATTGATCCAAGTCCAAAATGATTGAAAGGAGTGATAAACCAAAATAAATTGACAACCTGGGAGAACATATTCATATGGAAAAACAAGGATTGCATAGTGAACTTTGAATTCCCACCGGTAGATAATTTGACAAAAAACTTCATAGTTCCACCACCAGAGAGAGAGAGAGAGAGAGAGAGAGAGAGAGAGAGAGAGAGAGAGAGAGAGAGAGAGAGAGCAGACAACAACAGATGCCAGTTGGAAAGAGATTGAAAATGAAGGCAATGCCTTTGAAACTAGTCTCTCAATAATATAAAAAAGTAAGTGACGATTATCAATAAACCAACTAAAAATAGTTTTTGCAATTAATAGGTGGAAATTAATAATTTCTTTACACTAGCCATATACAGGCTAAGGTATTGGTTTGATAAGAGTCGACATGAAAAATTAAATGCCACAGCCGGGATTTGAACGACGGGTTTCTTTCCATTCGCTCTTACCCATTGAGCCAACATGGCCAATTTGCTGTCATGACATTAAATTCTCTAATTGACTCATAAATTTCCCCGGTAAACCACTAGGGGCTCTCGTATCTGAAATACACTGTTTGTGGCAACTTACTATTGTAAGTACTTGAGTCCCAGGCTACATCGTTTAACTCTTATTATTTAAGTTAATTGGTGGAAATTAATCATTTCTTCATACTAGCGATATACAGGCTAAGGTATTGGATTGATACAGTTGACATGAAAAATTCAATGCCACGGCCGGGTTTGAACCATGTCGACTCTATCAATCCAATACCTTAACCTGTATACGGCTAGTGTGAAGAAATGCTTAATTTCCACCAATTAACTTAAATAATAAGAGTTAAATTATGAAGCCTGGGACTCTAGTAGTTACAATAGTAAGTTGCCACAAACAGTGTATTTTGGATGCGAGAGCCCCTAGTGGTTTACTGGGGAAATATATGAGTCAATTGTAGAATTTAATGTCATGATGGCAAATTGGCCATGGTGGCTCAATGGGTAAGAGCGACTGGCCGGAAACCAGTAGATCCTTGTTTCAAATCCCGGCTGTGGCATTGAAGTTTTCATATCAACTCTATCAATAGGAGAAAATATTTTGTCTTAAAAATGTATGTCTTGCTGTTTAAAGTAATGTAGGAATAACACACACTTTTAAATTAATGTTAATAAATAAACTCTGCTGTTTAAAATAATTAATTTTTATTTACATGGTGAATTCATTTTCAGTATTCTGCATATAAGTTTGGATAGGAACCGAACTGGTTTGGTTAGTGCTCTACTTTACTCGAGTCTTAAATATGAGTTAAAAAAAAAATCATAAAACAAGCTGCCTATAAAAGCATTTTAGTTTAGCAGTTCATAGAGTAAATTTTTAATACACTAATATTTCCGTTCATGCTTACATACTAGTGTTCAGTATATGGAATCAGATCCCCTTTAATATGTCACTGATTACAGAAAATGGAAAAACTCTCAACATCTTGTTCAGATATGCTAAACTTTGTTTTTATTTATAGTTAAGATATCCTTTCTATGTTGATAAGTGTTTTGTGATAGAACAACTTCAGTACCTTAATCATATATAGAACCACAACTTGGGTTTTGCCTGGGAAACTTTTCTTGAAAGTTTGAGCTCAACATTTGCACATCTTTGAAAACCATTCCATAAAAAATAATATCTTTTGTTTCTGAATGTTACTTTGCAGTTTCCATACCGAGTTCAGCTACTACATGCAGTTTCCTCAGTGGCAAGGAAAGGAGACTATATAAGCTGCAACACCTATTTTGATATTCAAAAAGAAACTGGTAAGAAAGAAAAATATTTTGTTACTAGTAATAATTTGTGGTTTAGTATCTCATTTCCTCAGCTTTTTTATATAATGGAGGTTCCCTCCTCACTTCTTAATGTTGAATGTCAGTACACAAAATAAACTGCATACATTTAGTTCATTATGTATTTGTTAGCAAAGAGTGGGGTGAGAAAATTAGCAATAATTATATTTGACTCATAATAGTTTTCTGAAAGCATCTGCAGCTTAAAAAGTAATAATGGGAAAGCCATTGAAGTGAAAGTGATTGTAGTACAGGGGATAGGTATAAGGATTGAGAGATGTAGGAGAATTTCAGAACTACATACACTGAGGAAGAAATTAAATTAGAGAGCAGGTGGCCAGATCTGATGTTGTAAAGCGGAGTACAGTATGGTCTGTGTTAGGGAAAAGACAGTTCTCTTCTCAAAAACTTTTCCACCACATATATCGTACCTCACAGAACCATGTATCAGTCTGCTCCTACAATCCTGAAAGATTAAGAAAATGAAATGATTGGAAATGAGAGATAGAAAAGTTTGTGGTCGTATATAATCTGGATTTGCATACCAGCTTAGGAAAAAAAAAAAAAAAAAAAAAAAAAAAAAAAAAAAAAAAACACGAAGGAAACAAAAGTCAGGGTGGCAGTTCCAACAAGAATCAAGTTTGCAAACTCCTGAATGTGAACTTGAAATGCAACCACTTACCATTCTAGTTTGTGATTGTGTAGGAGAATATTTTCAGTAAGTATACCTGTTGTGAGATATAGAGTGCAATATCCTCATGAGAAATTAGTTTTTCTCATATACCATGTATTATATTTAAATTGCTGTATGAGGACTACTAATTTTATTTATGGATGCATCATTTATGGATGAAGTGGTAGCGGCAGCAGTGGTGTCAAAGTACTTCCCTTCATACTCTTTACAATGCAGATCTGCATCCTTAAAAAAGCCAAGAATGGAAAACATTTGTCAAACCTCTTCTTGTAAAAACATTTCAGGAGCTTCCTATGCACTACTGCCCCCAAAGTTTTCTTTCACTTTCAGTACAAAAATAAACTGTAAAGCTAGGTCAGGACTCTAAGCAAGATGAGTAACCAACTGGACACTATCTTCATAACTGACTTCAAAGTCAGTTATTTGCATTTCAGTGTATGGTGATGCACTTCTATGTTGAAGTAAATGGACTGCAAGTTCAAATGCAACTGTTCTATTTATTATGATAAAGATCTAGAAGGTCCAGTTACTGTTATGACTGAAACATGTATCACAAAAATCCACAATATTGTTTAAGTGTCAAACAGATGAAGCTAGATGGGCTTGGCATTGCTAAGAGCCATATTAGATCTTGTCTGGGATGTTTTCTATGAGCATTTGTACTCAAGAAATTACTGCCATTCACTTCATCCAAATAAACATTTCACAGGAGTATATCTATGTGTTAAGAAATAATTAATTGAACAGGGGTTATGTTTACACTACCACTTTTAAAAATCAGAACATGTTTGCTCCTATCATCAGCTGACAACCAACTAGTTGTATTGATGCAGGAGGTCTCTTGGTGGTGGTATGAACTTGCTGAACTGGTCCAATGGCAGGAGTTCAAAATTTATAATTTGAACTTTGTTTTTCGTAATGTGATCTTTTCCCATATTGAGGCTTCAATTGGGTATCTGGCTGTCCTAAGCAGGTTGACTTCTGGGATGATATCATGATGGTTTTTCCAAAAGTGTGCTGCTATGGATAATTTTTTTGTCTGTTTGTATTTTATGCATTGGAGGTGCTACTTTAGTCTGGTTTTCATCTTTCTTTTTGCCTTGCCTATATAGAAAAAAATTGTTTTTCAGGTTTTAATGTGGTTGTCACCTTCATGGTTTTAACTTATTTTGTGTGCTAATCTTTTGTTGCTGAGGCTGCATGGCTATATGGAGTAAAAGTAAGTGTTCATTGTTATATTCTTCTTTGCTGAGTGGAATGTTGAATAGTTCGCATATTAAACAGTTGGAAGACTACAAGTAGGTGAGATTTTGGGTTGAAATGATTATTCTTTGAGTTCTCTGTGTGCCGTGGTTTTCTATAAATTCCAAAAGTAAGTTCCTGGTTGTGCCTGATGATTTTGAGGTCCAGAAAAGGTAAGAAGCCATCTTTTTCCACTTTCATTGTGAACTGTAATAGATCTATCTTGAAAATAAGTTTCAGTGCATCATCCAGTGATTTTCTAGGTAGTTTAGCAAATATGCCATCTATATACGTATTTGAATATTAAGGGAAGGCAGTTTTGACATGTTTCTCTAAATAACTCATATGTAGGCTGGCCAAAGGGGTTAGTAACTTATAGTTGGTCCACTAGATGATTTGAAGATTCTACGAAGTGTGTTCAAGTTATAACACCTCCTATTTTTTACCCTCACATAGTAATCACAAGAAACATGTGAAATTAGTGTCACTTCTCAACGTAATCTCCCTCTAGCCATACACATTTTTCACAATCGCTGCAAACGCTTCTGTAGGAGTGTGTTTTGAGCACTGGAAAATCGCTGAGGCAATAGTGGCATGACTAGTAAATCTATGACCATGGAGAGTGTCTTGCATCGTGGGAAACAGCCAGAAGCCGCTAGGAGCCAGGTGAGGTGAGTAGGGAGCATGAGCAATCACTTCATCACTGATCATCCGTCAGAATTTTTGTCACCCACCTGGAAGACACTTTTTGCATTTTCAGATCTTCATACAGGATTGTGTGCACAGATCCCACGGAAATGCCGATTTTGAAGGGGATGTCTGCAATGTTCAATCTGCGATCCTCCAAAACAACACTCTCCACTCGCTGGATCATGTTGTCAGACCGGCTGGTGCGAGGCTGTGACTGTCTTCGTTTGTTGTCACACTATGTTCTGCCTTCATTGAACTGTCATACCCAGGAATGCACATTAGACAATTCCATGGTACCATCACCACATGCCTCATTCAACTGGCAATGAATTTCAATAGGTGTCACACCACGGAAATGAAGAAAACGAATGATTACACGCTGTTCTTGCAATAAAAACGTCACCATTTTAAGTGTCAAAAATAGTCCTAACTCTCGTTGCTGCCACTAAAGTTCTATGCACTGTACAGTACTGCCATCTCTGTCACGCATTCACAAAGAGTCCATGTGTATTTTAAAAAAAACTAGAAGTTCCTATCTGGTCCCAGTCCTGAAATAAAAAGAGGAGTTGCTATAACTTGAACGCACCTCGTATTGTTGAAGCTAAGAAGCTTTGATCTATACAGAGTTTTGTTAATTTGACAAAGTCATCTGGATTCAAAGGTGTGAAGTTAGTGGAATTGAATCATTATTCAGATTTGAGGGTGGTTTTTGTTTTGGGAAATAGGAAAATGCTGCAAAATGGGATTGTGACATTAAAGAAAAAGACCAGAGTATCTTCTGTTGAAGCTTATGTTTTTATCCTTTCTATTAGTTCAGATGTGCTTCTGATGCTCATGGTTTCAAATCTTGGGAGTAAGTTGTATTTTTCTGAAAGTCACTTTGCTAGTTGGTATCTGAGACTGTTAATATTATTCACTATTGGTCTCATGCTGTTTCCAACTTACTTGTCTTGGACAAACCATACACATCTAGGTAATACTGCATTGTTGTTTTTTGTGAGTCCTTCTGTGTGGCTGGCTTTGACTTCTTTCATCATACCTTTATATTCGTTGAGGCAGACTTTATGGGTTATAATTAATTTCAACATATTCCCCATTTGTACCCTGTTCACATAATCATATTTTTCTAACATGACAATTTTATTGCCTTTACAAAAGTAAGTGAGGTAGTGTAAAAATAATCAATATTCAATTACTAGTATATTTATTGTGATTTCCAGTTATTGAACTGAATTAAATTTTTCCAATTTTACATTAAATAAATAACCAATAAATTCCTAAAGGTCAAAGGCCTCCTGCTAGTGCAGGGAGTTGCTACTATGAGCTCATTAGGGTAGCAACTCCTAGGAGCCTCATACTTGCTTGTTGGTACCTCCTTAACTATTGTGATGATGACTAGTAATTAAGCATCACCATTGATAAAACATATAACAGAGACAAAATAGAATCCAAACAATGGATACATTAATGTGAAGGATGCCCATTTATGTTCCTTCAGGAGGAAGGGTGGAGGTCACTGTTTTGTGGGATCCTTTGTGTGTGGTAAATTATCAGGAAAAAGACGAACTTTCAGAGGTATTACTGGGCAGCTTTGCCTTAGCAGTTGAACAATGCTATGAAGGCCAAATATCTGTAATTAAAAAGGAAGTATTTTTTCCATCAAGACAATGCTTCGGCCTATTCTTCAATTGTGATTGGAAAGTTGCATGACTTACACTTCGAACTGCTACCATATGCACCATATTCACCAGCTTGGTCTGATTGTTTTCATTTTCCCAAATTTGATGAGAGAGCGGGCTGGACATTTACCTCAGATGCAGAGATCATAAGTCACATATATCTTATTTTACAGAGTTAGTAGTGTTTCAGCAGTTGCAAATACCTGCTGCAGAGGATCAAGAATGAGCGATCCCACTCCACCTTAGTGTTTCAGCAGTTGCAAATACCTGCTGCAGAGGATCAGGAATGAGTGACCCCACTCCACCTTCCCTTTGTTAGTTGTCAGCCTACAAAATGCAATAATGGATCATTCAAGGACAATCATTGATGTATGCAGCTGTGGCCAGAGAAGTTTTCATTTAGGCAATTCGAGAAACTTTGGTTTCGAGGAACTTATAGAGAAATTCTACTTTTTGACCTGGGAATTATATGAGAGCACTAAGTGAGTCAGTCATTTAGTAAAAGTCATTCTGTAAGACCTATAAAGTTATGAAGTGCAGGAGAGCAGTGAAAGTTATGTGCCCAAGTGTGCCCAACAGCGGCTTATATGAGCATAAGCACTACAATAATATCTACATATCAGTTGTGTTTGCTATGGGTGTGAACAACAGTGAAGTTAATTATAAATTACTGCTGTGCTAACCTTTTAATTAATAAATAAAATGTATTGAACAGATTTTCTGTTAATTTTGTCACATTGCTGTCAGGAGTGTAACCAAACACTGCTATGGAGGAAATAATTTAGGTAGTCATTGAATGAAATGAAAAATCAGAAATCAGAAATGTATAAAATAAAGATGGAAATGAAATTTGAATGAAAGCTGCAGACGAAAATGAAATCTGGAATGGCGAAAATAGAGGCAAAGTTGATGTACAACTGTCTGACATAAAAGTCGTGGAAGTACTCAGCAAAAAGGTAGAACTTGGCCAACACTTCAACATACTGAAGGATCTTGGAGGATGACTTAGCGTCTCGAAAGCAGAATCGAGGAGCAGGCGATGCCTGCAGTTGGATTGGATAACTAGAGGATGAAGCAGCTAGTAGCCATGATGACAGCTCTCCATATCTTGAAGATTAGGAGTATTCGGTATGTCAGGGAGAGAGGATCAACCAAAGAAGATGACAATCCCTCAGAACCGCTCCAAAAGGATCAGCAGTCATGGAACTTGGAGAAGTGTCACCACAAGGTGCACAAGATGATCCGACAACACATCCAGATATCAAGTGACCAGATGAAGACCCGGCATGACTAGTGATCGTAGCAGAAGTTTCGCGCAATATGGCATTCATCGTCCTTCACGACAAAGGGGTGCTACTCCAATCTCCAACAAACGAAGCAAGGACGGCACTACAGTGAGAAGAGTATAAACGATGAAGTCTACCGCGTTTCGAGTCTGCCTCGAGCGAAGATTCTCATGATACAAGAAGACTACCAGCCCTGTCACAGCAGCTGCGAATACATGCCGCAAAGGGATTAAGCTGTGTTAGTTTCAGTTATTTAGTGTCTGCATACTTTGGAATATTTAAAAACAAAAAAATGTAAACTACATTTAAAAATACAATGAAATATGCTGTAAGAAATCAGAATATTTTATTTGTCCTCGTTAATTTTCAGATGGAATTACCGTCCCTGGTATAAGAAGATGGCCGGGCGCAGGATATGGGTTCAGCTTCCATTGCTGGGTCAGACTAGATCATATAGAAGATCCAAAACCTTCCAGTCCTACCAACTACAGGAGGCAGCTGTTCAAGTGAGTTAACATCATAAATTTTATGCCATATTCTGCAATAGAGGTACTTTCTTTAGCATACTTGTCTCTTTCTTTGTAACAATAATCCTAGCGTGATTTCTAAATGAAGTTATTCATAAATATCAGAGGTAGTCTGTTAACTTCTGTTTAGTTGGTGTCAGATTTCAACATTTCAGAATAATATGTGAGAAAAGTGGTGAATATTTATAATCAGAGACCGGGAGTTTAGGCATTATAAATCATTAAAATAAGCAGGCAAAAAGTCATTATGAATAGCTAAAATAGGCAGAGAAAAAGGGCATTATAAATACTAAAACAGGCAATAAAAGGCAATTATAAAAGTGCATGTACCTAACAGATTACACTACTTAAAAACTTGATTGTTATATTTTAAAGAACTTCAAAGTTTCAAACAAAATATTGGCGTTATAATTGACACAAAAAATTGAATATTTTAAAAAAATGCCTGTGTATTGCAGTGCCTTATTTGTTACACATGATATTCAAATGCTTTTTTAAGTTCTCTGGGGTCATGATGAGTCTTCTGTCATATAAGAATTTTTCATATGAGAAAATGACCTCTCAACATTGACAGTGGTTATTGGAGCAAATCTAAAACATAGCATCATTTTAGGACCCTTATAAAAATATAACTATTTGTAACAAAAAACTTCACTTATCATAAGAAAAATTATGTTGATTTTTCTTATTAGTTGAATTAGTTGAAGTTGAAATCAATTTCACGAACCTTTGGATCTAAAAATAATGAGAAATAAAAACAGACTAAACTTTGGCATTTACAGAAAACCAACACAGACAGACAACTACATAAAAGCTAATGGCTACAACCCAAGATTCCACAAACAGGCAATCTTCAGTAGTTTAGCACGCAGACTGGTCAACATCCCTCTCACAGCAGAAGAATACAAAACAGAATACAACAAAATTATTGAAATAGCACAAAAAAATAACTTTTCCAAATCATTAGTAGACAAAAAAGTGAACTTAGCAAAAAAGAAGAAGCTAATAAAGGAAACCACAACCCTCTCAGCTACAGAAATTAATATTATTTTCAAAAAATTCACTTACCATCCATGGGCCTATGATAAATTCAAAAAAGTCTTCAAAAAACAAAACATTTAACTAGCACCAGTTAACCATTTCTCCTTAAAAAACCTAATTTGCTCAAACATCAAAGATGCCATTCCATCAAACAAAAAATCTGGTATATATCAAATTGAATGCAGTGACTGTAGTCAAATTTATATTGGAAAAACAAAAAAGAAATTTAGAAACAAGAGCAAAGGAACACTTTAGAAACATAAAATATAAACAATTAGAAAAATCAGCAGTTGCCACACATTTTTGGGAAAAAAACCACAACATAAATCCAGAACCAAAAATACTAAAACATACATCAGGAAAACAAGAACTATCCACATGGGAACAAATCTTCATTTCAAAAAAGAGGAACAAAGTATTCAATTTCGACACCCCTCAGAAAGATTTGTTCAGCAAGTTCCTTGAACCGCCACCAAAGGAGACCTATGACAAAATATTGTCAACTACACCAATGAGAACCAGTCAATGGCCGGCTGAGGATAGAGGCAAAGTCTCTGAAACATTTTCCGGAAAAATTTAAAAGTAAGTGTTGTTGAGTGTCATTAATCGACTCCCTTTAAATTTAATTTATCATAACAACACTGTTTTCAACACTTCCAAGAAAGGAATGGTAATATACATTTGGTGAAGTAACATTCACTGTCACAGAGTAACGGTTATTGAAGTAAAATGTACCTGAAGGAAATATTTTAGAATAAAGTAATTGATAAAATAATAATTAATAAATAACAGATAAATAATAAAATGACAGCAACAAAAAGTATTTGTTTCATAAAGTAGGTATTTAGATTGAAAAAAGCAGAAAAGGGCAACATAAAACTGTGGCATTTTAATCACAAATGTATACAGATTCACTTTGAAATTAAAGATAGATTTGACACATTTAAAAAGGCATTCTGCCTAAGTTCCAGTCTGTTTATTATGTTGCAGCCAACCATGGCTCCCTGTGTTTGTAAAATGTTAAATAAGTATTCTAGAGTTGTAAATTAAACACCTACAGTTGCTGAGCATCAAATTATTATCGAATCAGTTAGCTGAATGTTTGGTTGCTCTGGAAGTTCTAAAACACTGGAAAGGTTGTAATTGAAAAGATGAGACTAGAAAACTTGAGAATGAATTAAAATGGAAAATATTCATATTTTACTGGACATAATATTGTATATTTTGAATTCCAATTGAATGTTTCTGTCAAGACTGTATGAAGTAAGTGTGCACCTTTGTTTATTATAAATAGATTTCATTAGTATAAGAGAAATCTGAAAACATATAAACAATTCAGTCACTGCTGTACTCTAAAAAGTAAATGAAATATTTAGTTTCCCAGACATCATATATTTGTGGTTAATCTGGGTAATTGCTGCTGTAATGTAATTTGAAATCTCAATGTGCAGCAACTTTTGTAAAGATCTTACATGAAGATGTGAGCAGGGAAAGCTTGAAAATACTTACTTTAAAATATAGGACGACGAGATGAAACATTCATTGCTGTTATTTTCCAAATAAATACTATCACTAGGGGTGGTGATTTTTTGCAAATGCGATATAGCGCGATAAAGTGCAAAATTGACTCAAAATGCTCTATAAATGCGAAATCAAAGATTTTCCCAAGTAATTATTTTTCCCCAATGCTCTTTTTTCTGAAGAGTCTGTAGAGCCTTTGCATGTTTAGAAAGATAAAAAGTAAGTGACCACTCATATGGAATGCAGAAAGCAACCCTTCCTGCTAAATTAGCTTATTGTTCCACGATGTCCATATTAGGTATGTTTGGTACCTGAAGCGAATTCAGTTGCTTCACAAAAGAAACCCCTCTTACCATGTGTCATGACTCTCAAAATCTATCTTCACAACCCAGTTAACAGAAAATCTCAATCCTTGTCTCTGAAAACCAATAGCAAACCTAATTTTAAGGAAGTGATAAACACATGTTAATTTCAGTTGGAGTTCTTAGTTGCCAAAGTTCCAACTTTCATTGTTCTATTTGGTTTTATGTGCAGTTTTCATTCATTTATGCTGGTCATGTCACGTCGATAAGTGCAAAGATGGTGAGAGCGAAAATATCAAACTGCAGGCAGAGGCGGAAAATGTGACAAATGTCTTTCTCGAAGACGTTAGTAAGCTTTTTAATCCTGTCTTGCTGGCAGAGTAACTTCAATAAATTATACAATTATAAGTGAAAGTAAAATTAAGATCTAATTTTTTCGTGATGTTAAAATGCATAGTTTTGCTGAGGGATATGAATCTTTTCATTCACAACTGATATAAACAATGTAGAATAATAAAGATGTAGACTGCCTGCAAATGCTGTTAAGTTCAAATACCCAGAGTTTGCCCGAGCAGCTCTGCAATGTATTTGGAATCCTACCAGCAGCGTAAATGCTTAAAGATATTTGAGTAAATATAATTTGATTGTGACAGGAGGACTCAAATGACAGAACAGAATGTTGAAATATGTTCAATGCTTTCATTCAACAGCATTACTGAATCATAAACTAGGCTAATTTAATGCATTTTCTTTTTATTGTGCCAGTTTTACTTCAGTGTGGATTTATCTTTTTTGTGTTATGCAGTATGCTTTAGTCTGTATCAGATAGTTCTGTATTTCTTTTTATTGCTTTAACCTATATTAATGTGAAATAAAATCGACACTTTATGCACTTTTAACTCACCGTCATTAATAACCCTCCATAGAGTTGTTTTAAATTTCATATAAATAATATAAATATTCATCATTTAACAAAATAAACTCCAAAATGCTATAAAATGCTAAATTGCAAATGTATAAATGCTACAAGATGCTAAATATAAAAATCAAAATGATAAATTTCTGATTTCAATATGCTAAATATCACTACCCCTACCTATCACTCAAGTGCAGGTATCTTTAATTTGTAATAAAGAACACCTTGTGAGTTACTTAATATAAAATGGACATCAATTAGGAAATCACAATATTATTTTTCTGTTGAAAAGCATTGCAAAGGCCTTATCATTGCAATTTGTATTAAATGTTGGAACAAACATCTAAAATATTTACAATGATTAATTAAAAAAATTCCAAGAAGAAACTCATGCAAAAGTAGTTTTAAAAATCTTGGAATACTTACACTACCCTGCTTATATATAAATCTCTTAAGTATATAGTAAGAATGCACAAAGAGGAAAAGAATACTAATATTCACAGGCATAACACAAGAACAAAACTGAACTATTTTAGAAACAGACTAAGAGGCACGCTAAGTAACAAGTGTATTGTAAACAGTGCAAAAGATTTATACAATTATTTACCTCACCTCATCAAGGAAATAAATTCAGAGGTGAAGAAAATTGAGGCAATTAAGACATACCTGTTAAAATATGCCTTCTATTCAATTGAAGAGTATAAAATATCACATGTCAATAGTAGTTAGTCATGCAGTATAAAGATTTATAGTACCAATGTATGTAAATTATTGTACAGTTCTTATTTATGTTTAATGTATTTCTGACGAAGCCTTGTAAATTTTTTTTGCAAATGTTGAATAAAATCTGAGTCTGAATATTTTGATGTAGAACATAAACACTTTCACTCATTTCTTGCAGTTTACTTACATCTGGTGGTACAGGCCTTGAATCATTTTTTCGGCCAGATGGAGCTCTGGTTGTAGGAATTAGTACCAAAAAGGAATTTTTAACAGCTTGTGTGTCAGATTTCCCCCTGCTTGATGGACAGTGGCACTGTCTAGAAATATGTCACATGGCTGCAAGGTTTGTAATATTTCTTACTAATTTGGTAGCAATCTTTGAATTGTACTGAATATAAAAGTTTTCAAGAATCTAAATACTGTATGAAACACTGCTCTCTTTAAAACAAAGGAAGCCTTAACAGATTGGAAATTTGAAATTTTGAGTTAGAGCTCTATAATTGTTCATCACATAAATGTGGCATCACAATAATTTAATGCTTGTAATAGTACTGTATATACCAACATCTGAGTTTGGATTGACAAAAAGAAATTTAAAAACTAGGTTAAGGAACACTGTAGGAATATCAAATATAAACAAATAGAAAAATTTGCAGTTGCTTTTCATTTCTGGAATGAGAATCACAATATTAGAGAGGAGGTTAAATTACTGAAGCCATTAACAATGAAACTTGAACTTTCAACATTACAGAAGCTTTTTATTATAAAGACTCTTTCATATATTTTAAATTTTGATATGCCATTGGTAAGTGGTCTAATGCACATATGTAGAAAATATTCCAAAAGAGGGAGCCAATTACAAGAGGTCCACACAAAAGCTGACTGTGAAGATAGTGGTCAGTTAACAGTCAGCTGAGGATGGGATTGGGATGTCCCGAAAATGTTCCTATTTTTAATAGTTGACATGAGCAAAGTTTTAATAAAATATGACTTAATAAGTCTTTTAATACCTATAGCATATAAAGAATCCTTTTTCACTTGATCTAAGCAAGGCATTTGACTGTATTAATCATAAGTTACTTTTAGATAAAATTGAAAACTTTGGTATTAGAGGAACATCACCTATACTGATTTCTTCTTTCTTAATGAACCGAATCCAATGCACAGAAATTATTCACAAAACCCTGTAGAGTTCCTCGAGGACCAGTTCTGTGGCCAGCTCTATTTATTCTATATATGAACGACTTATCTCAGCAAATTAATTACTTCAGCACACTACATATGTGGAGACGCTAATATTCTATGCTGGAGTAAGACTTCAGCAGCTTGCAACAATCAGTATCTAAAACTGTCAATAATTTGGAAAATATTTTGTGCTCAGTTAAGCCTGAATAAAACATAAACCAAAGTAACTGATTTAAGTAAATCAAAATTTCATGACAACAGAAATTGGGAACATTCCCCAATGATTACCAGCAAGCACTCTTTTATTGGAGTAAAAATAGATGACAGACTTTGTTGGGACAGACATGAACATCTGCAACAAATTAAGTAAAATCTAATACTTATTCAAAATTATCAGGGCTTATGTCAATGATCAAACTTTGACTAATGTTACACAAATAAAAATATTTGTTATTTATAATCCACTTATCTTAAGAAGTTGATGTTAAAACTTCCTTCTTCTTTTTCAAATCGATTTCGAAGGCATTTCGCATTCATCTTCAGTGAAAACAAATTCTCTTGTTAAGGAAATCTCGGTTACTATGTTTTCCTTTTGCTATGTCAGGTTCCCAGTACCACCAACATCTGAAGACGAAATAAACCTAAAAACAGAATCAATTGCCGGTATGTCAAATTCATTACGCGATGCTTATTTTTTAAAATAAATATCTTTTCCCACACTATCAAATCTATGGGAACATTTAGTTGTTTTAATAATTTAACTTCAGGATTTATTTTATGGTTAAATGACCAAAAATGATCTGCTATGGCCAATTTATCTGTTTGTTTATATTTAATTTTACGAAAATGTTCTTTCTTTCTGGTTTCTAAACTATGTTTCGTCTTTCCAATATAAACCTGATCACAATCCAAACAATTAAATTGATAAATACCAGATTTTTTATTATTAGGAATAATATCTATTTTAGAAAAATGTAATACATTTTTTATACTATATTTATTTTGAGGAACTAAAGTTATACCAAATTCTTTAAAAAATTTTTGAAAATGTTTATTAACCCAAGGATGATAAGTAAATTTTTTAAATTTATAGTCATCCTTTATTTTCTTAAGAGTAGAAATATCATTAACAGTTTTTTTATATTTAAATTTTTCAATCTTCTTTTGTATAAAATCTTTATTAAAACCATTCATTAAAGCAGTATTAATAATATGTTTATATTCTTTATTAAATTCTTCTTTATTCAGGGGCATATTTGTTAATCTATAAATCAAACTATTGAAAACAGCAAATTTATGTGAAAAAGGGTTAAAACTTTTTTATTTTATGTAATTATCAATATGTGTAGATTTCCTATAAATACCAAAATCTAATTTGTTATTATTGAAAAGGAAGAAATCTATTAATTTCAGTTTCTAATGTGAATTTTATAACTTTTTCTTGTAAATTTAGTAATTTTAAAGCATCATTAATTTGTTTTTCAGGAACAATAGCAAAAATATCAACAACATATCTATACCATATTTTAAAAATCAATTTAGTGACTTGAATTTCGAAAAAGCTCATAAAAGATCAGCAAGAAAAGGTGAAAGAGGATTACTCATTGCTAAGCCAGAAGTTTGTTGAAAAAATTCACCATTAATTAAATTAAATTAAAAAATTCACCAATAATTGACTAATGTATTACAAATTGGTCTTATACTTAATCTGTGGTATCAAAGTATGGCCTATTGGCAAAAACACAGTTGAGTATTTTATTTTTTTTTTACAAAAAAAAAAAAAAAAAAAAAAAAAAAACATTAGAATAATTAAGGCACTTAGAACCATATGGGCCTAAATCACAATATCATCAATTTCGAGATTTTAGGATATATACATGCTTCTGACATTTGCCTACCTTGTGGTCAACCAACTTGTGCTTTATTGTGCTTTAGGCCTCCTTTGATTTAGTGAAATATTCATAAGAAACTGTTTCGTCAGTTTTCCTGATATTCATTTACATAAGAGCCCAAAGCAAATAGTATCATTTTGTTGCTTTTGCACTGTTCAATTTTTATCTAGTGTTGCCAACATAATTTACTCTTTGCATCACATTTGCAAGTAGTGCTTCATAAAAGGAATTTCTTGCATAGAAATTTTGATTTTAACAAACATCAAACATCTATTTTTCTCAAAACTATATTTCTATGCTTTGGGCCCTTATGGTTCTCAGCACCTCAATTTATAACATGAAAAAGACTGACTAATGCGGAAATATCTTTCACTCTAAGGCATATTTGCTGTCTATTCTCTCTTTGTTTACAAAAGTATTTGTAGCAACATATCCCCAACTTCGTCTTAAAAACAGTGATGTTCACAACTATAAATAAGAAACAGAAATGACATCCATAGTATCTCAGACATTATTCTGCAATGACTTAATATGTAGTATAAGATATAATCTGAACAGTGCACACCTACTTTAGATTCACGTTCTCAGCTAGTTGGGTATAATTGGTTATATATTTGGTATGAAAGTATTGTAATTTATTGGTTAAGGATTTAAACATTTATGGTATTCACAACTTTTGTGAGACCTGATAAAGTTTTACTGATACCAGCATTTTGCATAATTAAGTCAGACTTAATGTATAATAAATTGCAAGATGGTTTGACATTTTAATCTAGAAACCATCTTATACCATCTTTCTCTTTCATTTATAAAATGCTTGGTGTTCATGATTGGACCTAAATATTAAACTGAATGCAAAGGAATAACTTATGCTGCAGATGGAGAGTAAACAATTTGCAAAATTAATAAAACATTTTAATAATTTTTTTTTATATGTAAACATATGTGCTTGAGTTACATCAAATTTAAAAATCCAAGATGCATTTTTGGGAATATTTTCCTATCATTTGGTCATCAGTGACAATGCTTCATTGTATTTATTGCTACATTTTAACATTTATAAATAACATTAAATATTACATAAAATATAATTATTTGTCACAAACTTCATTTATCTTTTAGGAAATTGATGAACATTTCCACAGACTTTAAGAGACTAGTTTCACAGACTTTGTTTACATTATCAGTCCATATTTCCTTCGTTGTCATTGTTACTGTCATATTATTACCAAACTCTGAAAATAAAACAAACTTAAAGACAGAAGCAATAGGTGGTATTTCAAAATTCATTACATGATTTCTATTTTTTTTTTTTAAATAAATACTTTTCTCTAAACCATTAAATCTATTGGACCATTTAATTGCTTTAATAATTTACTTCTAGATTATTTTCATGGTAAATAACCAAAATTGATCTGCTACGGATGATTTTTCAGTCCATTTATACCTAATATTTTGAAATGTTCTTTTGATCTGATTTCTAAATTACATTTGGTCCTATCAATGTAAATCTGGTTGCAATTTAAACAATTAAATTGATAAATGCCAGATTTTTTTTATTAGAAACGAGAATTTAATTTAGAGTCTTAAAAGGAAATTATTCAGATAACCTACCCTAATTGAAATTTAAAGTCAAGCATTACAGAATATAAAGCAGATATGTTACCCTCCCTTGGAATTTGAAAAAGACTTGAAATTAAAGTTAGACTTGAACATAGAGCTTATAAGTGATTTGAACCACAGATCTCTCAGTCTCCATCCAGTTGCTCTAACCATTGAGCTACCATGGCAACATTATTCCAGGCTTTGTAGTTTAGACCACTATTAGTCAATTAATGGAAATACCAGCTATGGCATTGAATTTTTCAGTCTGACTCTACCTTTCCAAACCTTGCTCTAGACATGGTTAGAGTGAAGAACAATGCCTTAAAGTTTATTAAATAGTTTGATATAAGTGGGGAGAATTTAACACAATTACTCCGAACTTAGCTGAATGAGCAGCATTATTGAATAGCATACAAGATGCTAATTTACTTTATGTGGATCAGTGGGTGTACAACATCATTTGAACTTTTGTTCAAATGTTTCAGGAGGCCATTTGGACATAATCAATTAACTGTATACATTGATGGTGCACAGCGAATGAGTGTTGGAGTAAAATCTCCTGCAATGACAGATGTGAGTATTATAATGTTTTTCTGCAGTGGTTTATTGTAAAATGAACTAATTTTAAATGCAACTGAAGCATATTTACTTCTATAATTTCTTGCTCAGATGTCAGTTTAATTGTTTGAAGGTTGCATAATTGGTTTTTATTTTATAACAAAATCATTTTTTAGTTTTCCTAAATCTTGCAAGCGTCCATGTATTTCTTGCTATTCAAATTTCTGATCATTTTAAAGTATTGAAGTATTAAATTAGAAGCACCTGTATTTGAAACTGGCTCCAGAAGGTTTAAATTTTAAATATTAAGAAGGTTACACATATCTTTGCTTGAGAGAGAGTGCATTAGAGAAAGTGAAAGAGAAAGATAAAGAGCAAGAGAAAGAGGAGGATAAAAGTGAAAGAACAAGATAGTGAAAGTGAAGGAGAAAGTGAGAGGGAGGGAAAGCAAATTAGGAGAGCAAGGGAAAGAGAACAAGAAACAATGCGAGAGAGTGAGAAACAGCAAAAAAGAATGAAAGATATAGAAAGAAAGCAAATAGATAGAGAAAAAAGAGAAAGAGTGAGGAAAAGAGGAGTGTGAGATAGGAAAAGAGAAAAAGAATGAAAGTGAAAAGGCTAGAGGAAGGGAGGGTGCAACAGAAAGCTAAAGAGGAAGAGAGAGAATGAAAGTGAATGAAAATGAGAGAATGAAAGAAAGCAACAGAGGAGCAGAGAGAGAGAGAGAGGGAGAGGGAGAGA
>CM060947.1:87293683-87303722 GCA_030765055.1 Mantis religiosa | reverse complement strand
TTTGAAATATTAGCATGAAAATACCTTTTTAATTTTAATCTTCTTGAAATATTTTGAAGATATAATTATATATAATTTTCATAAATATTTAATGAAATGCTCTATAATGTTTTGAAAGTATGTTGAGGCTTACATGCTCCTCATATGGTCAGTAACCTTCAGAGAAATCTCTTTCTACCAAGTGGAAAGAATCCATTGCTGGAGATGCACAGCTTGCAGTATCTGTTACTCTGATGAGAGGATGTTATTGAGGTTGGCAATTAAATGAGGACTTACAACTCTTGTGAATTCTGAACCATACTGAACTTTGGGGATTCTTCACATGAGCTAGTGAGAGCTGAACCTTTAAATAAGCCGGCATCGGTCCACAGTTAGGGATCAAATCAGGTACCCTCATTACAAGAGCTGTAAATGAAACTACTGAGCTATCTTGGTATGCCTTAGTAAACATTTAATTCTTGAAAATATACAATTTATATACAACTTTTTCCAAACCATTAGACAATTTTAAATACTGCTTAACTTTTCAAAGGTTGAAGCCCCATTTATTTAATGTTTCAAAATGTGCTTCTTTTTTTCCTCTCCTTCCTTCCTTTCCTCCCTCTCTCCCTCCTTCCATTCCTCCTTCATTTGTTCTGTATTTTCATTTTATTGTTTTAATTGAGTTCATTATTAGTGCTGTAACAATTTTTGCAAACAAATATATCTATGTTATTACATAAAACATAATTATTTGTAACAAATTTCGCTTATCTTTTAAAGAAATTGATGAAAATTTCAATTTCTTTAAAAGGTAAGCAAAGTTTGTTACAAATAATTATTTATGTAGTATTTGTTGCTTCACTGCTGCTAGCTTCTATTTTTCATGTGTTAAACCTACTTACCTAGCTTGATACTATTAATTTATAGATGAGTCGTATTTATTACTCATCTGCTTCACTTACGTACCTATTTTGAGGACATGTTTCGCAAATCATCGTTTGCATCTTTGGCTCTTATGCGGCTAACGCTTGATCCAGTGGTGTGGGTAATTCTGGAGTTGCTGCTACCATCTGTTTATTTAGTGATGAACTTAAATGGGAGAGAATATACATAGAAAAACATAAAAAACCAATTAATGAACTTTGAAATCCCGCCAGAAGAGAATCCCACATTTAAGTTTATCACTAAATAAACAGATGGCAGCAGCAACTCCAGAATTACCCACTCCACTGGAACAAGCTTTAGTCGCATAAGAGCCGAAGATGCAAATGATGATTTGCAAAACATGTCCTCAAAATAGGTACGTAAGTGAAGCAGATGTGTAATAAATACCAGTCATCTATAAGTTCATAATTATTTCGCTTCACTGTGGTGTTCCAATACAGTTAAATCTCGATAGCTTGATACTGTTTCTAGGCAAACATTATAAATAGGGAAATGTGGTGAGAGGAATTACTTTTTATATGCCAGTGTGAAATATGTGTGTTTTATATGCATGGGACAAAAAGATGTGTCTGATGTGTATAAAATATTTTAATTTTTATTTTCAGCCATTTACATATTGCATAATAGGATCAATGGTACAGAGACAGGGCAGTTCTGCTAGTGTTTCTGGAGAAACTAAGTCAAATGGAGGGGAGAAGGGACTTCTGTCAGGAAGTATGATGGACAGAGGTTTACTTCCAAGTATCATGAATCAAGTGCCAAACTACTTCACACTTCCTCTACGCTCCTCAGCTCCACTGGATCCAAATGTCAAAAGTTTTCCTGCTGGTATGCAGGACACCATATGGGGCACACCTATAAGTCTCAGAGGCCAAATTGGACTGGCTTCTCTCTTCCATGAAGCATTGTCCCAGCAGCAGATCAAGACTCTTTATGATGGAGGTACAAAGCAACACATGATTAAAGATAATGGTTTTTGCATTTACAGTAAATAAGATATATGAGGTGTGGTAAAAATATGGGACATTTTAGTTTTTGTTAATCTTCATTTATTTATCAACATTAACTTTGTCTCCTTCAGAGTAATTCCCATCAGATATAATACCTTGTGCCAGTGCACAAGGAAGGGCTTCTGGTGCTCACTTTTCATTTTGGTGTTCAGTTCCTTCAGGGATTCTGTTTTATCTAATCAATGATGACAAAACAACTTTCTTTCTCCTCAGTCTTAGGAACAGAAAGAAGTTACAGGGGACCATTCACCAGTGTGGTGAATATGATGGCTGAGGCAGCATAAGTTTTGTTTTTTGCCAAAAATTCACAAACATGCATTGAGGTGTGAGCAGGTATTATCACGACAGAATTTCCATGAGCAGTTTTGGCACAATTCTGATCAAACTCTTTGATGGCAATTCAGGCGTTTTCCAGAACCATTTTCTTTACTTCTTCCACATTGTCATAGTAATTGATGTGTGAGGGCATCCAGAGAAATCATCTTTAATGTCTTCTTGATGCTTTCTGAAACTTTCCTACTGCTTGTACACTTTTGTCTTACTCTAGTAGATTCACCAAAAGCCAGTTAAAATTTTAAATGTAGTACTGCACTTTATTCCATTTTTTCAAGCAAAATTTAATGACATTAAGTAAAAATTTGAAAACATGTATAACTTTTTTCAACTGTCAACAAGAAACCAAATTAAAAATTATTAAATGAGTTAACTGCAACAATCTGTGCTTCAGATGCCTCAAATTTTCTTTCAATGCATTTTGCCTCCACTTCAAGGCATTATCAAGAAGTTGACTGGCTGGAACTTTGGTGCTTATGTGGATGGTGGTTCTCCAGAGATCATGTGCACTAGCACTTAAGTTCCAGCCAGTTAAATTATTTTTATTTATAATTTTAATATTATTGTTGATATTATATTGTACTTTTTGTAGATTAAATATAATTTTTTTTTAAGGTAGATTAATCCTTAACTTCTTGATTTACTTCTTGATAATGCCTTCCAGTAAAGGCAAAATATGTTGAAAGAATATTTGAGGTATGTGAAGTACAGAGCATCTCAGTTCACTGATTGTATAATTTTTAATTACTGCATTAATACCAATTTGCTTTTCCAAAGGAAATCAAATATTGAAAACAGCTTAAAATCTAAACTATGTACCAATAAGATAAAACGAATTTTTCAAAATCAGATGTGTATATTAAAAAATTCCTGTAAGCTTTTCATCACACCTCATATTTGGATTAAGGTATATCAAGTATTCACTTTAATTTGGTCAATTATTTTCAAGAATTTCACATAGAAGGTTAATTTAAGCAAACATTTTTAAGATGTATTCACTTATTGTTTGTTTTTTAACTATCAGGTGAACTGCATCCCCGAGTATTAGTTAATATAACACTAAAGATGGAATAAAGTTCTCCCAAAACTAATTTGTTTAAAAAGCAGTAAGTGCAGTTGTATCAATAAGCCACAATATTGCTTTGATATTGTAATAATTCATCATACTTCATAAGCCACAATACTTCACTCTACTGTCAATATTCTCATGAATTTATAGTGAAACTCAATTTGCTATAAATATAAAATTATGCCTACATTTTGAAAGTGATTAAATCCTTTTCAGTGTTCTTAGTTTACATTTGAGTAATTAACTGATACTTGGTGCAATTTAGTAACAGTGATGTCCAAATGAATTAAAAAACATTTTTGATTTAAGTTAATTAATGGAAATTAATCATTTCTTCACACTAGCTGTACATAGGCTAAGCTTTTGGATAGATAGAGTCAACATGAAAAATTCTATGCCATGTCTGGGATTTGAACCACAGATCTCCTGGTTTACGTCCAGTGGCTCTAACCCATTGAGCTACCATGGCCAACGTGCCAATATATATATTTTCGCAGTGAAAAGCACAGAAGTTTCGGGGCTGAGAGATAAGTGCGTTTGTGTACATAAGGAGCCTGAAGATAAAGATAACAGTCGGATAGTGTATCACTGAGACAAGACTTACCGACACAGATAAGTGAGGTAATTGGAACATTCTAGTGATATCTTGATTGTTGTATAGAACATTCGAATTCTTGTTTATTCCGGAAATATCTAGAATTATCAATGTGGTATTTAAGGAGGTGACGACTTGCCAAGAGGAGTCGCGAACAGTCGTAAGTAGTAAACAGTTGAACTGATGTAAGCTGATGTAATCAGATCGCTGTTTGTTATTGTCATTGACCTTGGTAGATTGTGGTGTGTATGTGACGTAATGTTGTTACGTGAGAATTGAACAGTGTATTTCTACGGAAATAAAGAACATTTGGAATATCTGCAACTTAGACTTTTAATTCTTTGAACCCACAAAGTCACAACTGGTGTCAGGAAGTGGGATCATTCAGCAATTGGCGCAGCATTGGAAAATATTTTGAAGAAGATGATGGAAATGAAGGCCGAACTAACCTCAGAATGAAAGCGGCAAATAATAGCCTGGCCGCGGAACTCACAAAAATGAAGACGGCTAACAATCTCACCGCAGAGCTGAAAGAAATGAAGACGGCTAATGACAAATCACAACATCACCGAGAAAATGGAAGAAATGAAAACCGAATTATCAACGAAGATGGAGGCTGCATCAACAACCTGGCCGCGACGATGACTACGAAGATGGCCGAATTGACCACGGAAATGAAAGCGGCAAACGATAGCCTGTCAACAGAAATAAAGGCTGCGAACGAAGGCTTCGCCGCCAAATTTGAGGAGCAGTTGGCCGGCGTAAAGGAGGACGTCGCGGAGTTGGGCGAGCGCATCGAAGACCTGGTGAGCCACGTTAATGACCTGGAGGGAAAGGCCGACAGCAATACTAAGTCCCTGAACGCCATGGTGGAGGACGTCGTCGGCAGGAGGCTCAAGGATCTAAAGGTCAACGCGCCGGGACGCGACACAATATCTGCACGCGTCAAACCTCCTAAATAAGACGGCGCGACAACTTTCGAAGTCTTGTGCCGTCAATTCGACACGGTGGCCAAACACAACAAGTGGTCACCAGAGGAAGAGGCCGCACAGCTAATAGCCGTCTCCAGGAACGGTCCGCAGAAGTCCTGAATGCGGTCCATACAGCGGCGGCACCCAAGGACATCTGGGAGGCCCTGGAGAATCGCTTTGGAAACCACCGCTTAGCCGCAGCGTACCGCAGCCAGCTGAAGGCAAGGTCACAGCAGCCAGGGGAGACGCTGCAGGAGTTCGCCCTGGCGATTGAGCAACTGGCTAGCAAAGCCTTAGTCGACCTCCCACCAGAGTTCATATTACGGGAAGCCGCCTACACATTCGTCGACGGGGTTGAGTTGAATCCAGAGGTTCTACTCCCATTAGCCTTGAACCCGTAGGAACAAGACCCGGGCCTCTTTCAACCAGGGAGTATCCGAGCTGTCCCAAAGGGCGCTCGGCATCCTCCGTGGGGCTTTCCGTAGGGCAAGACCTAGTTACCTAACAAGCCCCCCCCCCCATCTGGTCCTAGGGACACAAGACGGGATGGAAGTGGATACGCCACTTACGCGCGTCAACACTCAAGGTGAAGACTACCGATATGACCTCGGTGGGGCCGCCTGGTGATCTAGCACACCTTCTACTAGCTTAGCAGGCTAGTACCTGGAAACTTAATGGCTTCCCTCAACCCCGTCCGAAGACGTACCCAATGTCCCACGGGTATCGGGAACACACTGCCCTCTCGAAGCCTTCCCAATCCGAACAACTCCCGAAGGAGGGGCTCGGCTGTTCGGCCCGAGGTTCCTCTAGTAACGTCAGAGGTACCACGAGTGCTAAGGTTCTGCAGCGCCCGCACTTTGGCAGCTGAAAGGGACGGATCCCTTCCCCTACGGGACGTCGACGTGGTACGAGACACGGAGATTTGTCAGCGTCTAATGCTCGGCGATTACAAAACCATCCACGAGGCGATAACGGCAGGATTAAGAATGGAGGCGGCCAAGGTGACGGCTACCCCGACGACGCGAACCAGCAGTATCCGCTACACGGGAGATCGAAAACCAGCTGAGGGACGCCGGCGAAGACCTAGTGGTGTGTGCTGAGGGTGCGGTCAGCCGGGATAACTGGGAGAGACAGCCGACACCAGGAAGAGCAGGCAGAAGAACGAGTAAGGCCCGGTGTGGCGAGATGTACATCAGTGGCGACATCACCATCCCCTCGAATGACACTGCGCGCCGTCAGCCGGCGTATGGATGACAGCCTCATCGCGGACGGTTGGGTGAGAGGGAAGCCGTGCCGCGTGCTGGTGGACACCGGGGCAGCCGTGACCATCAGCCGTGACCATTATTAGTCCTGACGTGGCGAAGGTTTTGCCGACGAGGAAGCCGAGCTAACCATACCAGCTTGTGACGGCATCGGGTGACACCTAGCCTGTGGAGAAGGAGGCCCTCCTGAAGTTGACCTTAGGAAGGAGTGCCGTACGTCTGTGGGTGTTCGTCGCGAAGGTAGCTGAGGGGGTGCTACTGGGATTGGATTCCCTCAGGAGCCACGAGGCGACGGTCGACGTCGGCAGGAATGTCCTGCGGCTCAATGGAGAAGAGGTCATAGTTCGGCAACCTGAGTAACGCTGGGGAATTTGCAGAGGCGTCCTGAAGGAAGACGTGGTTGTCCTCGCAAGAAGCGAGGTGGTGGTGACGGCGTGACTGGAAGGTCAGCGAACGAAGAACATGATGCTGGACCAGAAGACGCCTGTGCACGGACTGTGTGTAGCCAGAACATTGTTGCCGTGCAGAGAGGATGTACCAGTGAGGCTGCACAACCTGACAGACAGACATCCAGGCCGGGACGGAATTGGGGACGTGCGAGCCCGTGGTCAGCGTGACAGCAATCGACAAGACACAGGAGCCGGTGCCGACGCAATACCTGGGGCCCCGGATGGAAACCTTATTGGAGAGGGCGGCCGACCACCTGACCGAAGAACAGCTGGAGAAAGTTCGACAACTGCTGAGGCGATACCAGCGCGTCTTCAGCCAAGGTAACAGTGACTACGGCCGTACGGATAAAGTACCGAATTGACACCGGAGACGCCCGGCTTATTCGGCAACCATCTAGACGCGTTCCGCTGGCGAAACAAGCGGTGGTACGTGATATGCTAGATGACATGAAATCCAGGGGAGTGACTGAAGAGTCTGACAGACCTTGGTGTTCCTCTGTAGTTCTGGTGACAAAGAAGAACAGCGAGCTACGCTTTTGCATGGACTACAGGAAGTTGAACGCGGTCACCCGAAAGGATTGCTTCCCCCTACCCCGGATTGACGACATCCTGGACACGCTAGCTGGTGCACAGTGGTTCTCGATCGTTGACCTGGAGTCAGGTTACTGGCAGGTGGCTCTAGACCCGAGAGACAAGGAGAAGACTGCATTCTCGACAGGCCAAGGGCTTTGGCAGTTCACAGTTATGCCCTTGGCCTCTGCAACGCGTCAGCTACGTTCCAACGCCTAATGGAGTCAGTAATGAGAGGGTTGACTTAGGACGCCTGCCTGCTATACCTAGATGACATCATCGTCGGCAAGACCTTGAAGACCATCTGGAGAATCTGAGTAAGCTGCTACAGAGACTGCAGGTGACCAATTGGAAGCTAAATGCAAAGAAGTGCCAGCTCTCCCGCAAGGAAGTCAACTACTTGGGCTACATAGTCTCACCAACCGGAGTGGCCACAGACCCGGAGAAGACACAGGCCATGAGAGATTGGCCTCGGCCGAAGGATAAGAGAGAACTGCGCAGTTTCCTGGGGCCGTGCAGTTACTACCGCCGTTTTATCAAGGAGTTCTCCAACATCGCCAAACCCCTCACCCGCCTGACAGAGGAACACCGACCTTATATGTGGACGGATGATGCCGAAGGCGCTTTCCAGCGGCTGAAGAAGACACTCTGTAGTGCTCCTATTTTGGGATTTCCACAACCAGGCGGCGCCTTCATTGTGGACACTGACGCCAGCGACCATTGCATTGGAGGTGACCTATCCCGAGTCCAGGACGGCCACAAGTGGGTTATAGCTTACTCAGCAAGACGCTATCCAAGGCAGAGAAGAACTACTGCGTCACCCAAGGAGAGTTACTGGCGGTAGTAAAGACCTTAGAGCACTTCCACAAATACCTGTATGGTCAGCCATTCCACCTGAGGATTGACCACTCTGCTCTAATATGGCTACTGAGCTTAGAAACCTGGAAGGCCAGACAGCATGTTGGGTCCAGCGGCTGCAAGAGTACGACTTCACCTCTGAACATCGCAGAGCGAAGAGCCACGGCAATGCAGACGCCATGTGCCGAAGATCCTGCCCAGAAGAGTGCGGCCAATGCACAAGAGTGGAAGCGAAGGAGAGTACCGCAGCTGTCAGAGTGGTCACGGAAGTGCCTGCGGACGGCTGGGATAGTGCTGGCCTGAGGATGGAGCAGCTGGCGGATGCAGACTTGGGGCCACTCTTGAGAGAATTGGAGGCAGGGACAAGACCAACCTGGGAGGACATTGCACCGAGGAGTGCTACCTACAAGTCGTACTGGGCCCAGTGGGACTCACTGAAGACAAGAGAGGGCATGCTGTTCTGGGTAAGGGAATCGTCTTATGGGAAGACGTAGAGGGAGTAGTTAGTACTTCCCCGAAGTAAGGTCCCGGAAGTCTTGGAGGAAGTACACGCCGGTACTTCAGGAGGACACCTGGGAGCAAACCGGACGATCGACAAACTTCGGCAGCGCCACTACTTGCTGAGGCTCCGAGCAGATGCTGAGAGATGGTGCTGCCAATGTTAAGTGTGCGTGGCGAGTCACGGCCCCCAGACTAGGAGTCGGGGTCGCATTCAGCAGTAAAACGTCGGAGCACCGTTCGAAAGGATCGCCGTCGACATAGCTGGACCATTCCCAGTGTCCGACCGAAGCAACAAGTATCTGATGGAGGTCGTGGACTACTTCACCAAGTGGCCGGAGGTGTATGCCATTCCGAACCAGGAGGCGAAGACCATCATATACTGCCTCGTGGAGCAAGTGTTCTGTTGATTTGGGGTGCCGTTAGAGCTCCGCAGCGACCAGGCCACCAATTTTGAATCGACCTGATGAAGGAGGCACTAGAAAGACTTGGAGTGAACAAGACCCGCACTACACCCCTACATCCACAGTCGAACTGCATGGTGGAGAGATACATCAAGACCTTAGAAGAATACCTGAGGAAGGTCATGGCTAGCCATCAGCGAGACTGGGATGTCAAGGTGCCATTGTTCTTGCTAGCCTATCGTTCGTCAACACGACACCACTGGAATGACCCCAGACAGCTTAATGTTTGACCAAGAGTTACGCCTGCCCATGATCTGGCTTTTGGAAGCCCTCCGGATGCAAAACAGCCAGCAACCGAGTATGCGGAGAACCTGGTGAACCATCTCCACGACATGCATGAAATGGCTCGTGAGAACATCCAGAAGGCGAGTGACCACATGTAGACCCGATACGACAGGTAAGCCAACAGCCAAGGGTTCCAGCAGGGTGACCTAGTCTGGTTGTACTGCCCTACCCGGACCAAGGGATGCTGCCCAAAACTTCAACAGCCTGGCAAGGACCGTACCGGGTGGTGAAGATGATTAATGACGTGTTCTACTGCATCCAGAAGGTGCACCGAGGGAAGATGTTGGTGGTACACTTGGATCGTCTGGCCCGCTACGATGGTGCTGTTCGGTACGACAAGCCTCGAGGAGGGAGCAGTGTCGCAGTGAAAAGCACAGAAGGTTCGGTGCCGAGGGATAAGCGTGGTTTGTATACACAAAGAGCCTGCAGATAAAGATAATAGTTGGATAGTGTATCACTGAGATAAAAGGCATGCCAAAACAGATAAAGTTAGAACATTCTGGTAATTCCTTGATTGATGGAGAGCATTCAGTTTCTTGATTGTTCTGGAACAGTCTGGAATTATCAGTGGAGGTACTTAAAGAAGCGATGACTTGCCAAGGGCAGTTGTGAACTATGGTAAACACAGTAAGGAGCAAACAATTGTAGAGTGTTATTGTAATGAGAGCTGATGTAATCAGAACGCTGTTTGTGTGGTCATCGATCTTGGTAGATGAGGATTCTGTATGTGACATAATTCTGCTGTAAC
>CM060947.1:87213683-87286183 GCA_030765055.1 Mantis religiosa | reverse complement strand
CCTCAAGGCTGGTCGTCCCGAGCAGCACCTTCGTAGCGGGCCAGGCGATCCAGGTATATCACCAACATCTTCCCTTGGGACACCTTCGGGATGCGGTAGACCACGTTGTTAATCCTCTTCACCACCTGGTACGGTCCTTGCCACGGCTGTTGAAGTTACGGGCAGCATCCCTTGGTCCGGGTAGGGCAGTACAACCAGACTAGGTCACCCTGCTGGAACCCTTGGCTGTTGGCTTGCCTGTGGTATCGGGTCTTCATGCAGTCGCTCTGTTGTGACGCGCCATCTCATGTATGTCATGAATATGGTCCACCAGGTTCCCCACATACTGAGTTGCTGGCTGTTTTGCATCTGGGGGGCACCCAAGGCCAGGTCACAAGGGAGGCGTAACACTCGGCCGAACATTAAGCTGGCTGGCGTCATCTCAGTGGTGTTGTGTGTTGACGAGCGGTAGGCCAGCAAGAACAGTGGCACCTTGACGTCCCAGTCTTGCTGATGGCTGGCCATGACCTTCCTCAGGTGTTCTTCTAAGGTCTTGATGTACCTTTCGACCATGCCATCCGACTGGGGATGTAGAGGTGTTGTGTGGGTCTTGTTAACCCCAAGTCTTTCTAGTGTCTCCTTCATTAGGTTGGACTCAAAATTGGTACCCTGGTCACTATGGAGCTCTAATGGAACGCCAAATCAGCAGAACACTTCAATATATCGAGATTCAACTGTATTGGAACACCACAGTGAAGCGAAAAATTATTAAATTTTAGATGAGTCGCATTTTTTACACATCTGCTTCACTTTCGTACCTTTCCTCAAAATAGGTACGAAAGTGAAGCAGATGTGTAAAAAATGCGACTCATCTAAAATTTAATAGCAGAACACTTGTTCCACGAGGCAGTCTGTGATTGCCTTTGCCTCCTGGTTCGGGTTGGCATACACCTCTGGCCACTTGGTGAACTAGTCCACAACCACCATCAGGTACTAGTTGCCTCGGTCGGACACTGGGAACGGTCCAGCTATGTCGACGGCAATCCTTTCGAATGGAGCTCCGACGTTGTACTGCTGCATGCGACCCCGGCGACCAGGAGATCCATGTTCAAATCCCGGCTATGGCATTGAATTTTTCAATCTGACTCGCAGTGAATGAGATCACCACCTTAACTTTTAGGGACAAAGAACCATACAAGAAATTCTCATATCACCCACGGGCAACCAGAAAATTTCAAGAGATTTTTAGTGAATTTAACATCACCCTGGCATCAGTAAACAAATTCAGTATTGGAAACCTTATCAAATAACCAAAAATAGATAAAATTCCTTTGGTAAAGAAATCTGGCATTTATAGAATTAATTAATTGCTCACACTGCAGCAAGATATACATTGGAAAGACAAAACGTAACATTGGAACCAGATAAAAAGAACACTTTAGGAACATAAAGCAAACAGAAACAGATAAATCCACAGTAGCAGTACATTTCTGGGATCATAACCATAACATAGAACATAAAACCCAACTACTAAAATCAGTTCACTTGAATCAAGAATTAAACATTTGGGAAACATTTAAATAAATAAATTCAAAACACATTTAATTAATTTTGAGATTTTGTCAGAAGAAAATATTTTGCTTAGCCTCATTGGATTATCACCATATGTCTCGTCTCCGGAGAACCAAGATGAGCCGAAACACCAAAGTTCTAGCTAGTTCGACAATTTTGTGATAATGACTTCAAGTAGAGGCAAAATGTGTTGAAAGAGAATTTGTGGTATGTGAAGTACAGAGTGTCTCAGTTGACTCAAGGTATAATTTTAATTATTGAATTAAATATTTTGAAATCCCAGTAGGGGCTAGTTTAGTCTATAAATTCACAGGATCTTGACCAAATGGCTCTATATTTACCCAGGGAAGAAGAAGAGTGGAAAATCACGAGATAGTCAACCAGCAGCTGAAAATGGGGAGAATAGTTTATTGAAACAAGTCCTGCCAATAATTTGACAAGTGGATCAGTATGATTGTATAACATCAATTCATTTTCCATCCTTTAATAAGACAGTTCTAATCAGTAGTTCTAATCACAACTGGCTGTTGTGAGTGGAACTGCATGATTATCATGTGGAACGTGGCAGAGAACTGTCATGGATTGTGTGTTTAGGATTACATTCATTGCATTGGTTCATATCTAATGTCTATTTTTCTAAAGAATGAACCGAAGATTTATAATCACTCACTGTACACTTTCTAGTGATTTAATGACCAAAGCTTTATCTTTTTAATACAATTAGAATTGAGAGCATGATTGATATCTAGTTCTTTACTTGTGTACTTTTGTGAAGATAAGGTTTTTTACTAATTTGATCTGTATTATACGGGGTGTTAGTGGTATGACTGTGCAGATTTCATAAGCTGGGAGATCAAAATATGACAAATAATTAAGACCCATAACAATTTCTTTTATCTTGGAAAATGGAGATAATTAAACATAACTGAATACATTATGTGTACAATCTGGCAACAGAGTAGGATTTCAGAGCTTGAGGTTTTATTTTGGTTTGCAGCCAGGTATGCATTCACACCTGCAATGGGTGAAAGTCTAAACTAGGCTAGCGCTTGAAAGCCGGTTTGTCATGCACCTGTGTTTATCAGCTACTACTAGTAAGGAGGGGTGGGGTGGTATTTTTTAAGCTATTCAATCATATTAATGAAACCTAAATATAAGAGGCTGCATAAGATGATGAACAATAACAAATTAAAATGTTAACTATGGAAATACTTTATTCAGGTGTATTGTGTAAAATTAACTCAAAGCCACATTGATTGCTAAACGGAAATTTATTAATAGTCAGTAACTGCAACATCAATATGTCTGTTTATGTAGATACTCAAAATGTGCTTCTTTAGACTATGCTAAGAATGCTGGATTTGGAATTCTCCTATTGGGAAATATCTCAAGAAGCATGCTTTTGTTTTGTAAAGACTGCCATGAAAATAAATTAGATGCATCTGAAGCGCTAACAGCGCTGTTATGCCAGGTGTCATGGCAGGTAGGTTTACTGTTTACATTCCTGACCTTCCATTCTAAATGCATGCCAATGCTGCAGGTTTGCCAAGCATAAGCCTGTGACTTTATTAAAATAGGCATGCAGGAAACCACTCCTTTCATATCATTTTGTGGCTAAATGAATTATATTAGTAACATATGGTAAAGACATAAATAACTCATCTTCTGTAGCTCTACCTCGTTATCCTAATTGCACAAGTAAATGATTAAGGTTGATAGTATATTCACAGTCAAAACCTGGATCAATTTTACTTTTTATTAATACAACCATGCACTTTAGAGGAAAATGGTACAGGAACTTAAGTTTCAGCTTAACATCAGGAACTTGCTGTTGAAGTCTGCACATTCATACCTCTAACACTTTGTATGTTGATGGAATTTATTTCTGTTACTGCAGTATTAAGTATTTACCATAAGTCACTGTCCAATTTTATTGTTCTAAACTAGTATTTCTGCTTCTTAAAATTTAAATTGTTATATAAAATGCTTGTAAAAGTTGCATTAGGTATTCTAACAGACCCAACCCAAATTTTTCCACGCAGAATAAAGTGACTTCACTGCATGTATCGATCTCATACTATGATACTTAAAACAGATAAGTGTTTAATGTCTAAGTTCACTCTTATAAACATTATACAATGTTAATTGGGAGTCGATTAATAACACAAAACAACACTCACTTTGTGTTATTAATCGACTCCCAATTAATTTAATTTATACAACAACACTGTTTTCAACACTTCCATGAAAGGATTTATTATACAATGTGTCAGGGGTATGAGTGCGCAGACTTCAGTGGCACCTTCCTGGCATTAACTGAAACGTGTTTCTTTACCATTTTCATCTATAAACCATGTTTACATAGACAGAAAATAAAATTGATCAAAGTTTTGATCACAAATATGTCTGCGTGCCTTTATCTTTTACTTTTGCAATTAGAATAGCAAGTAAAACTACAAAAGACGAGTTACTTGTACCTTTACCATATGTTGCTAATATAATATCATTTTGTGACTAAACGAATCAAAGATTTTGATTCCATAGTGTCTATTTGAATAAAGTTATGAACATTTCGAGATTTAACTGTATTGGAACACCACAGTGAAGCAAAAAATTATTAAATTTTAGATGAGTCGTATTTCTTACACATCTGCTTCACTTTACGAAAGTGAAGCAGATGTGTAAGAAATACGACTCATCTAAAATTTAATAATTATGAACATTTGCTTGGCAACCCCACATGATTGGCATGTGCATAGAGTGGAAGGCCAGGAATATTAATAGTAAAATTACCCTCTGCAACACTTTTCATAACAGCAGATTCTGTCAGTGTTTCAGATGCGCCTAATGTATTCAGAACTATGGCAGTCTTTACAGATTAAGTGTATACTTCTTGCTTATGGCAATGCCCATTGGAACATCCATGAAGTGCACTACTGTGCCGGCCAGTCCTAGTTGCGCACTTCACACCTAAACAGTTCCTAAACAGTCTAAACTAAAGTGAGGAATTTTGACCCTACAAACTCTAAAGCTAAGAGGTCAGGTTAGGGTATTAGGGTACATGGCATTGAAAGAACTGACTCAATGTTGTCCCCAATAACCAGTTCAAATGCTTTAATTCGTTACTACAATCCTCCATTACAACAAATATAACATTTTCATTATAACAATATGTGCTCCCTTTAAAATAGCACAAGGAAACAAAGAGCATCACAATCTTTAATCAGAATTACTCTATCACAAACAATTTTCCTGAAACAATAATAATAAAGTATGAGCGTAAAAAGGGTCCCGGAAAACATATAAATTAACAGTGATGCTAGCCAGTAACTACCAGTAAGATAATTGGTGGAAATTAATCATTTCTTCACACTAGCCGTACATGGGCTAAGATTTTGTTTGGGTAGAGTCAACATGAAAAATTCAATTCCCTGGCCAGGATTTGAACCACGGATCTCCTGGTTTCCATCCAGTTGCTCTATCCCATTGAACTACCATGGCCAACATGCTGTCCTGACATTAAATTCTCCAATTGACTCATATATTTTCCTGGTAAACCACTAGGGGCTCTCATATCCGAGATGTCAGGACAGCACGTTGGCCATGGTAGCTCAATGGGTTAGAGCGACTGGACGGAAACCAGGAGATCTGTGGTTCAAATCCCGGCCATGGCATTGAATTTTTCATGTTGCCTCTATCCATAAACAGTAAGAATTTACCAAAGCAAAATAACAAAATAACTGAGTAGAACAATTACATGAGTAACACCTCAAAACCTTTGAATACATATATGACTTTAGGGTAAGCTGACAGTTAAATTCTGTCCCCCATTTAATGATGTAGAAATACCAAGCTAGCTATCAGTCACGTTTTTAAACCCAGAAACATGAAAAGGGAAAACACAATAAAGCTTCTGGTCCCAGAACTGAAGGGAATAGCCCATTAAAACAAGTCATAGCTCACCAAAAGTGATCAGGAAAACCCAAGAAAAATTTTGCAAAAACCAAGGAAACTCAGAAGCATTTACCCCTGACACCCGCTGACACTAGGTAACAATTCCCTTCCTGACTCAAAGTAGTACGCACAGGAAGACTTAGGAAACCACAGCATTCCAAGAGAGCAGCAGCGGAAATCCGAAGCAATCCCTAAAGTAAACAGTGCCTCAAATCGGGAAGTCAAGGATATGAGAATATCTACTGTAAATAGACATCTTGTTTGTGTTGCAGTTATTGACTGTTAATAAATTTTCTGTTTAGCATATTATGTGATTTTGATTTAATTGTACACGATACACCTGAATGAGATATTTCCATAATTAACAGTTGAATTTGCTATATTTGGTTATCAAACTAAATCTTATACTAGATTTTACACAGATTTTACTTTAGATCTCGGAATACGATTTAATAGCTTAAAAGAGTTGCACTCCAACCTTTGTTACCGGCAATAGCTAATAAACATACAGGCACATAGTGAACTGGCTTTCAAGAGCTCGCCTTGTTTAGACTTTCATCTGTTGCAATGTGAATGCATGTCTGGCTGCAAACCAAAACAGAAACATTTGTCTTTGAAATCATACTCTGTTGCCAGACTGTGCAGATAATGTATTCTCTAATGTTCAATTATTTCCTTTATCTTTCAAGATAGACAAAATAGTTATGGGACTTTATTATTCATCATATTTGGATCTCCCAGTTCGTGAAATCGGTGCATTCGTAACCCTAACACTCTGTTAGCAGGTTTCATTATTTCTGTGAAGAGCAATGTGTTAAACCTCATAACAAATATTTTATTTCAGAATGTCGTCAATGGCATTGGTGGAGTGCATGTTTTGTTTCCTATCTTGGAAAATGCTTCCAAATCAGATGAGGAACCAGATTTGAGTTTCCTTTCACCAACTGTAGAAAAGGAGTGTAGACTCATTGAAGGCCGAGCAGATTCTGTCGACTCTGATGACTGGGAAATCCTTCCATCTAGTTCATATTCTGGTAAGAAATGAAGCATTTATTTGTACTATTTAAAATAGTTTTTATAATGGACAAAAGTCATGAATAAAATATGTTTATTTTTTATTTTTGACAATTATTGGAAGTCTAAGAACAGTTTCGTAGCATTTGAAAACAGTGTGCTTTTAATTGTGTTTTTGATGATGATGATGATGATGATGATGATGATGATGATGATGATGATGATGATGATGATGATGATGATGATCATCATCATCATCATCAATAATAAATAATTTATTGAAATACTAAGACAGTACATATTTTGTTCTCATATTACAATCTACTTTACACGTTATATAATACATTATTCATAAATTATTCTTTCATATTTATGTAAATTTTCCTATTCATTCTTAACCTATTTCCTTCTCTCCAAATCCCAGTTTCCCTATATTTAAATAATTATAGTAATCCATTCAAGGGCTCTCTCCACTGCACAAGAGAGCTAAGAGCTCCCGAGGAAATGGTACCAGCAGTGATGTACTGAAATCTTTTCTTTACAGATGTCTAGAAATATTTATCTTATGCTCTGAAATAGGCAGCATATCTTGTAAAAATGTTTTCACTCACTTGCTTAAGCTCAACAGTGTGATATGGTCACTAACTTCCTATAGTGTAAAGAGGTTAGAATGATAAACTCTTTCAAAGAAACCAATAAATAATAATCCAACTGTTAGGTTAGGGGAGTCAAGAGGCCACAAATCAACAGGTATACTTCAATGTGAAACACCTGTCTTAAGTGAAAAAACTATTTGTAGTTGGTTTTTTTTACTCTTCCTCACTTACATTTTTATATTATTGTGGGACTAGTCCTGGAAGCCATTGCTTCCATCCTCAACTTCTCTCCATGTAACATCTGTGTAGTCTGCTGTCTTCTCTCTGGTGGTGGACCTATGAACTTCTTTGTCAAATTATCTACTGGTGGGATTTCAAAGTTCATTACTTGGTCCTTATTTTTCCATATGAATGAATATTTTCTCCCATGTTGTTAGTTTATTCTGGTTTATCACTCCTTTTAGTAATTTTGGAATTGGGTCAATGTAATGGATTTTGTTCTAAAAATGAAATGCTACTGCTCATTTATCTTGTTTCATTTTGATTTTTCTAAAGTGCTCTTTGACTCTGATTTTTAGGTTTCTTTTACCTATGTAGCATTTTTCATAATTCTTACAACTTATTTGGTGTATTTTGGAGCTGTTAATTGATGGGATTTCATCTTTCTTTTTTGAATTTAACAATTTTAAAACTGCGTATATATTAGTAGGTGGCCATTAATAGGTGCCTGAATGAATGAAAAAAAAAAAAAAAAGACTGAAAATTAATTTTTCAGTCTGACTCTATCCAAATCTTAGCCTCCATGCGGCTAGTGTGGAAGAGTGATTAAATTTCCAACAAATAAACTAATAGTGGTAACTATAAAGCCTGGGATGTATTCTCACAGAGTTAGTAAATTGCCATAAAAGTTGTGTATCTCATTGTATATGAGAGCCCCTAGTGGTTTATCGGGAAACATATGAGTCAGTTGGAGAATTTAATATCATGGCGGCACGTTCGCCATGGTAGTTCAAAGGTTAAGAGCAACTGGACGGGGACCAGGAGATCTGTGGTTCAAATCCCGGCCATGGGCATTGAATTTTTCAGTCTGACTCTATTCAAATACTATTAGTTTTTTCATTACTGTTACTAAATTCCTCCAATCACTCATAACCTGTCTTAAGACTTGGTAGTCATGTGTGGTTTATTAGAATCTTGTTGGAAACAGCCATAAAATGTTTCTTTTTGTGACAAGTTCTCAAAAATTAGTTCTAGAATTAGTCTTTCATATTGCTCTGTATAGTTTTATTTAAAGAAATGGACCCTGTTATTCTTTTAGCACTTAATGCATCCCACATTTAAATTTTCAGATCATATTGAGGCATTTTATGCAAAATACAAGATTTTTTAAGTCTAATATTTAACTGTTAGTTCAATAAAATTACTTGAAATAACTTTAAGTTCTTTTCAAGGCAGTCACTCTAAACTAATAGCAATTTCTCAAGTTTATTTTCCATTAAAATTGATGTTACCTTAGCACTGAATTGAAAGCTGTAGAAATAGTAGTTAGGTTTTGTTAATCTTTTACTTCCTACAATTGGGGTATATAAAACCAGATAAATCCACTGGGCTGGGACATTTTAATTTGTATATAATATAATTAGAATCAAGTTAATGTGTATATATATATATATATATATATATATATATAATCTGCTGTAATGGACATTATAAAAATAATATATTCGTGTTGTTGTAATATTTTTTCTATATACGTACATGGTTACTCTGGTCAAACTAAAATCTTAAGTTAAAAGTCAACAATATTCTTAGATTGACAGGGGGGAGAGATCCGCTCTTGCATTTCAGAGTTGCCATGGAGATTATTGTGAGGTAAAACAGAAGCTGTCCTATGCTGTCCTGTAAGGATGCATCTAGGCATGCAGAAATATGCCAATCAGGTCAAATAATGCTATGGTTTCAGAGTAGAGTCATAGCATATAAATGCCACATAATTTGGAGTTAAGCCCCTGAGAGTTTGAGAAGTCCAAGTAACAGTGGAATCTGTGCTACCCAGCATAATAAAGTGCTATGCCATACTAGATTGCTAGTGTAATGTGTGATCAGAAAAAATAAGTGCCATGCAAATAAAAGTTAGTGGTGTTTCATTATTAATTAATTCATCTATTCATTTTCATGCCTGGAGATCTAGGACCACCTAATTCAAAGAATTACAGGCAGAATCCATGTTTTCACCTAAGCATTGCTATAAGTATCCAGGTAAAAAACTCCAAGCCAACTGCTCAAGCGTACGACGTGCAAAACAAACATATCAGTTGCAAGAAAAACCATTGTTTAGCAACATGTGGGTCATGCTAAGCATATACGAGGGTGGTCTTGAAAAGTTCTGGGCCTCACCCATAGATCACGACACTACTTGCATGATTTTTTTTTTACTTACGTTGGTACATATGTTAATAGACCCTATTTAAAATTACAAGTCATTCCAGGCACCAGACAGTAGTTGACTGTAGGCAGTTGAAGCAGTAGAATTGTGCATTGCTTTGAAAATGGAGAAATTCGAGTATCGTGCTGTGATAAAATTCTTCGTAAAAGATCACCTACAGAATGGATAGAGTCAACATGAAAAATTCAATGCCATGGCCGGGATTTGAACCACGGATCTCCTGGTTTCCGCCCAGTCACTCTAACCCATTGAGCTACCATGGCCAATGTGCCATCCTGACATTAAATTCTCCAGTTGGCTCATATATTCCCGGTAAACCACTAAGATCTCTCGTATCCGAGATACACCGTTTGTGGCAACTTACTATCGTAAGTACTTGAATCCCAGGCTTCACCATTAAACTCTTATTATTTAAGTTAATTGGTGGAAATTAATCATTTCTTCACACTAGCTGCATATAGGCTAAGGTTTTGTATGGATAGAGTCAACACCGGGAATATATGAGTCAACTGGAGAATTTAATGTCAGGACGGCACGTTGGCCATGGTAGCACAATGGGTTAGAACGACTGGATGGAAACCAGGAGATCCATGGTTCAAATGCCAGCCATGGCATTGAATTTTTCATGTTGACTCTATCCATACAAAACCTTAGCCTATGTGCGGCTAGTGTGAAGAAATGATTAATTTCCACCAATTAACTTAAACACGTACAGAAATTCATTTGCAGATTGTAAACGTGTATGGTGACTCTTCACCTTCAGTTTCCACTGTGAAGAAATGGACGGCTGATTTTAAACATGACTGTGAAAACATCCAAGGCGATCTGCACAAAGGTTGTCCAAAAACTGTAATCACAATGGAAATCATTGAAAAAGTGCATGACATGATTTTAGAAGATTGGCATGCAAAGCTGCGTGAAATTGCTAGTACTCTTGGAATTTCAGAGGAACATAGTGGTCACATCTTGCATCAGGAATTGAATATGAAAAAGCTTTGCACAAGATGTGCACCACGTATTCTCACTATGGATAACTAACACATTTGCACGACACTTACTGAAAAGTGCTTGGTATATTTTCAGAAGAACAGTTGTGACTTTTTGCACAATGGATGAAACATGGATTCACCACTACACACCCAAATCCAAGCAGCAGTCAAGGCAACGAACGGAAGCTGGTTCTTCAGCTCCAAAGAAGGTGAGAATGGTGTCATTGGCGGGAAAGATCATGGCATCAGTGTTTTGAGATACCAAAGGAATTTTATTGATTGATTATCTCGAAAAAAGTAAAACCATTACTGGAGAGTACTACTCTCAACTTCCAACCTAGCTGAATGCAAGCATTCATGAAAACAAACCTGCATTAAAAAAGAAAAAAATTGTTTTCCATCAGGACAATGACCTGCCCACAAAAGTGTTTTGGCTATGTGGAAATTAAGAAATCTGCACTATGAAGTGGTGGAAGATCCACCCTATTCCTCATATTTGACTCCCTCAGACTTTCATCTGTTTCTAAAACTGAAGAAATTCCGTGCTATATGGCACTTTCCATCCAGTGAAGAAGCAATTGCGGCTATAAATGGCTACTTTGTGGTACTTCTGGAGCAACACTACAGATTGGATAATGATATTGAAACACTGCTGGACAAAATGTAATGATATTAGAGGAAATTATATTGAAAAATAAAACTATTTTGAAGGCATGAATTGTCGTCTTTCATTATCAGGCCGAGAACTTTTCAGACCACCCTTGTATGGCAGTGCAATTGGCAAATAAAAAAAATCTATGTAACTTTAACTGCATCAAAGCGTATCCATAAAGGAAAATAAATTGTCAGATTTTTACACACTTTTGTAAAGGTTTTTTCAAACATTCTGTTTTGGTAATTGAACAATAGCTAACCCAAATGAAAGGATTTTTAGAACTACATCCCATCCCAGATGAATTAACTCTTCAAAAGAACCACTGTCACAATTTTTTGACAATACCATTAACAACACATAGAAAAAAGTACTTGGAAAGAAGAGTTTTGTATCCATTGACACAAAATGATGAAATGAATGTTGGTAGAGAATTGTTATATGGCTAACATAATCATTAGTATGCTGGAGATCCACAGAACCAGGTTAAGTGAAAAAACTATTTGTAGTTGGATTTTTCAATTAATTTTGACGTCACTGTTACTAAATTCCATTTTGGGGGTGAAGTAGTAGTTAGAAAAATGTTGTCAGTAAAAGGAGAAAAGAACAGGAGAAATATAGGGAATTATTTAGGGAAAGTTAAAGAGAGATGGCTAAGAACAATTAAGAGAAAAATGTAGAGTGGGATAGGTGAAATGGCAGAAAGTGTAAAAAGGAGCAGAGGGCCTCCAATACACAAAAACCTAGGGTTAGGTGTATGGGGACCGAATTACTATTCAATGGTGGGCAACATGATAACATGATAGAATTTTCAGGATTTAGGAATATATGGCATATTTCAGTATGGATTTTATAATTGTAATCTTGATTTTGTATTTCCATTTGTTGATGTAAAAGGAAATAAATTACTACAAATTACTACTAAATTCCTCCAATCACACATACCAGGTTAAGTACCTTTTCTTACAAGTGAGGTATAATAAATTGTTAATCTCTCCACAATTTGTAAGCTCTTTGAAAAATATGTTTTTGTTAAGACCTGAGTTGAATTTTTCAGTCTGATTCCAAAACTTGCCATACATCTTCTGGAAGAATGATTAATTCCATCAATTAACCTAATAGTGGTTTAACTATGAATACAATACAATACAACTATGTGGCCTGGGACTTAAGTACTTAAGCATAGTAAGTTACCACAGAAGATGTGTATCTTAGTGTATATAAGAATCCCTAGCAGTTTACTGCAAAAAGCACGAATCAGTTTGGAGAATTTATTGTCATTTTGATATGTTGCATTAGTAGCTCAATGATTAAGAGCAGTAGGACGGAGACTGGGAGATCTGTGGTTTAAATCTCGGTTATGGCATTGAATTTTTTAGTCTCATCCAGACCATGTCCTACACACGGGTGTGGAGGAATGATGAATTTGAGAAATTGTACTGATAAAAAATAGGAAGACATCTCCAATTTGTGTCTTGTGCAAGATAAGAAATATTTCTGAACAGAAGTGCTGTTTTAAGAAGAAAATTAACTCTGTAGTAAGAGTGAGGGGATTGCTTTTGTAACAACTAAAAACATGATGCAAACAGTGAGAAAATGATATAATCTTCTCTTTGGATAGTGATGCAATGACTTACGACAATTTAAAACAACTTTCATGTCAGAAGCTCAAAATTAAAAGTAATCTTGCATAGAATAGTGAATGATAACAAAAATGTAAGCAGAAGTGGGACAGATACTGTGACATTGACAAATGTCAGTTATACACTTGGTTTAGCAAGAAGTTTGCTGTTGGCGAAAGCTGTAACAGAACAGTGAACATGATATATGGTTAATAAAAGATAGACCCATTGTTCTTAAAGGATAAAAAGAACAGTGGGGATTTATGTTTTCAGTTTACAAAAATCAAGAAAAATAACATGAATTTATTAAGTGATGATCAAGGTATTTAGTGGCATGGAAAGATGGTCAAATTAACTTCAATCTTAAAAAAAATTTGTCATGTATGTGATGGTGTTTCTGATATAATGAAAGGACGAAAGAAGGATACAAAATGTGAAATATGCAATCAAGCCAAGCTTGTAAGAAACCCGTTCAATGTTGTGAGATTTAAGTCAATAGACCTTTACAATTAATACATACTGATACATATGAAAAGATGATATGTGATAATGATTGTGCACCTTTTATGAAGATATACATCTGCTGGAATGAAAGAATGAAGCTGAAGTATACCTCAAAGACGATATAAATGAAGAAGAGGCACATTTCTGCTCGAGTGCTTCTAAAACATGGTTTGACATTGGAGGAAAATATTGGATAACAACTTTGAAGATTGGTGTAAGAATAGAATAATAACTACATTATTCCTCATAAACTTGAGTATAATGAGAGAGCTGACAGAATAAAGTCAGAGCATGTTGTTTGGCTCATCTCAAAAATGAAATATGGAGAGAAGCTGTTCCTGTTTAGTGAACTGAAGTCTCACTGTAATAAGTAAAGCAACACCAGCTGAAGCAGGTACGAAGAAAACTAATCTTTCTAACCTGAAAATATTTCAAATGTGTGTAACAATTACTTGGTCATCAGAGAAATTAGAGCCCAGAACCAAAAAATAACTTTTTATGGAATACTAAGAAAATGGTTATACACAGTGTTCATTTTTATTAGTTATTTCCCGCCCTCCAACTGACCAAGAATGATGTTGACTTGTGAGTCTTATCTTTAAATCATAGCGCCCTCTACGGAGAAGAAGCGGTAATGTTTGCAGAACAGTAACTAACTACAACGCTCTGAGTGTGATTGTGCTGATAACTAATACAACCGGCCTCGCCTTTCACCCTTCTTTACGGTAATCATGATTGTCATTCTAGTTCATATGCAAAGTAGCACGTTTCTACTCTTAAGGTGGATATGTACAGAGAGCACTGCATCTTCAAGGTTGAATGCTACTTTTGTACCGGCATTAAAATTAGTGTGACATATAAATATATTTTAAACTTGATGTGTGTTTGGAGGAATTTAGTAACAGTGACGTCAAAATTAATATAAAAATTATTTGTGGTTGGTTTATTGACACTCGTCACTTACTTTTATTTTTTAAAACTAAGTGACGAGTGTCAATAAACCAACCACAAATAATTTTTATATTATATTTTAAACTGCTGCATAGAGGAGTTTATGCAGCACTATCTGGCATTCCGAGAAGTCCCTCGGAGCGTAATGTTGTCAAAAGTGTCCAGGTAACATCAAATTGACATATTTTTGTTTGCTACATAAACATCTTACTTTTATCAGTATATGATATCAATTTTTTGTCATTCTCATGCTTAATTAAAATGTCTTTCTCAATGTTGGTATCCTTATGTCTTTTAAAATCAATAGGTGAATCAAGCATTTACAAGATACAAGATCAGTATAAAAATGAGAAATATTCGACACTATAAAGTGACGATCCCAATTTAGAAGTAATAAACGTAAGTAAATATTATAAATATATAATGTAAATAATCTGTTTCTTGCCCGCCTTGATGGTTGTGAGGTAGCATGTGTACCACACACTCAAGAAGTTGCGAGTTCGAATCTCGCTAAGGATGAGTTACCTGGATAAGGTTTTTTTCAAGGTTTTCCCTTATCCTATGAAGACGAATGTTGGATAACTCTGAGCTCTAGGGACCCTGGACTAATTTGAGTACTATGTCATCCGTTTCATTCATTCATTCATTCATTTATTCATTCATTCATTGTTAGATATGACGTGCACTGTTGAAAGGACAAAAAAAGAAAAAATCTGTTTCTTTACTAAAATGTTTTGAAACTAATACTGTTCTTAGTTTGATATTTCTTTATTAAATTATATTAAGTTATATATCTTCACAGAGAAACACCAAATTGAAAGATATTGTTTGCATTTATCCGTCATTTAGTGTTCACATTCATTAAAATTTGTACTTTAGTTAAATTGACCAATTTGATGAACATTTCTTCACATTGAAACCATACCGAAAAAAAGTTTAAGAATAAGAGACACATCGGAAATAGAAACTTGAGTGCAACAGCAATTAGTCCACACGCTAAATGCAAAACGGCAATAAGTAGCGTAAACGAAAAAACAAACACGCAAAGCTTTGAAAACGTTGTAAATCTATCTAATCAAAATTTCTCCACAAAAGAATTAGGTCTTCTAAACAAAGGATTAAAAACTTGCCTAAGTTTTTCAAACGAAATTGAGGACTACATTGCAGATATAAACATTTCGGCACAGTGTCTACCAGTATCAAAACAAAATCCACTTAAAAGCCAATGTGAAAATATTTTGGAAGAAATAAAAACCAGATCCGTTCAGAAGAGCAAACAAAATATTATCCATTCATTGAAACAAAAAAAGTCATATACACCAAGGCAGACAAAGGTAACAAAATAGTCATAATGGATAAATCTGATTACCTTGAAAAAATGGAAGAAATGCTAACTAACAGTGAATATGAAACTATTAACAAAAATCCATTAACAGCTTGCATAAAATCATTTGAAAAAACAATAGCAAAATCAAGTATAATATCAAACAAATATACAGTTAAACCAGATAACCCAACCTTACCTAGACTTTATGGCTTACCAAAAATACACAAACCATCCGTAACAATGAGACCTATAGTTAGCAGTATAAATTCACCAACATACAAACTTGCAAAGTGGCTAATAAACAAATTCAACTCATTTCCAAAATTCGATAGCCTAAGCATCAAAAACACCTATGAACTTATAGAACACATTAAGGATACTGAACTAAATGAAGAGGACACACTAGTCTCATTTGACGTTAAATCACTGTTCCCCAGCATACCAGTTAAACAATTCCCAACATTGATAGAAAAATGGCTCAAATCACTTGGAATGTCATCACTTGAAATTTCAGATTACATCGAACTTACCAAATTATGCATAGAACAGAATTTCTTCCAGTTTCAAACAAAATATTTCCATCAAACTTCCGGTTTAGCATTGGGCAACCCCTTATCACCCTTTCTGGCCGATCTGTACATGAGTACACTAGAAATAAGGATCACTAAAGGTTTCCCATGGATGTTCAAACTCTGGCAAAGATATATAGATGACATATTTGCCATAGTGCCAAAAAAACACATCAGTGATGCACTAAAACTTTTAAATATTCAAGAAAAAAGCATCAAGTTCACTGTAGAAGTTGAAAAAGACGAGTATTTACCATTTTTAGATCTAAAAATAATCAGAAATAAAAATAGAATAAACTTTGGCATTTACAGAAAACCAACACAGCAGACAACTACATAAAAGCTAATGGCTACAATCCAAGATCCCACAAACAGGCAATCTTCAATAGTTTAGCACACAGACTGGTAAACATCCCTCTCACAGCAGAAGAATACAAAACAGAATACAACAAAATTATTGAAATAGCACAGAAAAATGACTTTCCCAAATCACTAGTAGACAAAAAAGTGAACTTAGCAAATAAGAAGAAACTACTAAAGGAAACCACAACCCTCTCAGCTACAGAAACTAAAATGATCTTCAAAAAATTCACTTACCATCCATGGGCCTTTGATAAATTCAAAAAAGTCTTTAAAAAACAAAACATTCAACTAGCTCCAGTGAACCATTACTCCTTAAAAAACCTAATTTGCTCAAACATCAAAGATGCCATTCCATCTAACAAAAAATCTGGTATATATCAAATTGAATGCTGTGACTGTAGTCAAATTTATATTGGAAAAACCAAAAGAAATTTAGAAACAAGAGCAAAGGAACACTTTAGGAACATAAAATACAAACAATTAGAAAAATCAGCAGTTGCCATGCATTTTTGGGAAAAAAACCACAACATAAATCCAGAACCAAAATTACTAAAACATACAACAGGAAAAGAAGAACTGTCCACATGGGAACAAATCTTTATTTCAAAAAATAGGAACAAAGTATTCAATTTCGACATCCCCCAGAAAGATTTGTTCAGCAAGTTCCTCGAACCGCCACCAGAGGAGACCGATGACAAAATATTGCCAGCTACACCAATGAGAACCAGTCGATGTCCGGCTGAAGATAGAGGGAAGGCCTCTGAAACTAGTTCCGGGAAAATTTAAAAGTAAGTGTTGTTTAGTGTCATTAATCGACTCCCAATTAATTTAATTTATACAACAACACTGTTTTCAACACTTCCATGAAAGGATTTTTAAAATTACGCACCTTTATATTACGCAGCAAATAGTATATTTACCTGTCGGTAGAGGGAGCCCTCAAAGCTGCTGTCAGCAGATCAAGTAGGATTACAAGCCGCTAGGGGAATTGTATATAAACTCGCTCTATCAGCGATGCTAATGATGACGTGAAATTTTGTGCGGTAAAACCATAGATAAAAATGAACACTGTGTAGAATATGAAATGAAATTAAGAGATGTATTATTTCTTGATGTAAAGAAGAAAGAACTTCTGTATTTGCTGAAGACATAGAACGTGCTGAGGAGGAAGAAAGACAAACAAGAGAAGTAATGAGAATTAATATGAAATCCAGAAAAAAATGAAGAAAATACTGACACAGTATTTTCAAGATGGAAGTGATTTGGAAGATGAAAACTTGGATGTGAACAACTTTAAAGAAATCAGAATATCAATCAAAATAATGAAAGAGAAGATGGAAAATAAGACAAGCAGCTAGCAAAAATAGCGTCCTATGATTGTGTACCGTCAAAGGGAACAGAAGTCTTTGGATTATGTAATGTCGAAGGGAACAGACCTATAATTCTGTGTTGGAATGGCATGTAGAAAACAAGCTATAAAGATTATAAACTATATTCACAATTTTTGTGTAAATGCAATTCAGTTGCATTGATCAAGTTTATGGTATATCTACGTTACAATGTATTTTGTAAATTCGTTACTCAGAATTAAGATTTGATTTATATTAATTTAAAAAGACAAATGGAATTATTTCCTCAATAGATGAAAAGTTAATTCCCTCGCTCTAGACCATGCCTGAATTCAAAGAGTTTTCTCATGCAACTACTGGAGCAGCAGCTGTGGTTAACATCTAAAGGAATTGCTCATCCTGAGATGGCAGATCTGAGCAAAGGCTCAGATTAAAATGACTGCGAGACCTGGAACATCGGCACCATCCCCAAGGAGAGGACACAGCAACAGCATCATCCTAAATCATCTCTATCATTATAACTCCACGTATGTAACATTTCCGTTCCAAGACTATTTTCAGAAAATGATGAAACTTATGCTTTGTTGATTTATGAAAAATAAAAATGGGTTCAAGAAAAAGAAAGTTTGGAAGCAAGCAACACATGGGAGTTTTTGGATAGAAGTGAGCCAGTTAAAAAATTAGTAGTTACAAGCTGTTGAAAAATCAGAATAAAAGATTATGAAAAATACAAAGTATAATAAGACCTGATGCTTGCTGCCTGAAAAGAAATTGAGCATATAGAATATACAAAGTATGTTTGGTTACAAGAGGATGTCAACAGAAAAGGGACATTCTCAGTTTTGAAGAAACATACAGTTCAGTTGTTAATTCACATTTTCTAAGGACACTATTTGCAGTGGCTGTAATATAGAATCACATTGTCTAGATGTTAGACATCAAATCAATATTTTTATATAGACAGTTCAAAGAGTATAGGTACATACTTTTTATTTTTATTAATGTCCTCCAATACTGTCATACGAGACTATGAGTGAAATTAATGAAATAATGCTCAAATGAGCCCAGGTCCAGAGAGCTTAGAATTACACAACATTCAATTTCAGGATTAGGGAAAACCTTGGGGGGGGGGGGGGGGGGACCTTATCCAGATAACTCATCCTGATCAGGATTCGAACTTGGGACATCTTGAACTTGAGGCAGGCATGCTAGCACCTACATACAAAGGCTATCATGCATGTACCTGAAGTATATGATTTATCAAACAAAATATGCAAACAAAAGAAAGCATGGTAGGTGTTTACTTCCACTGCAGTGGAAGAAAAGACTGACTAATTTTCTGAAATTAGAAAAACTTAATAATTGACATATGATGTTGTTTAAAAATGCAGAAAACAAAACTAACAATACAGTACCAGTCGCGGAAGTAGTTAAGACAGGGAAGCTGATGAAAAGATTGAATGAACAGTTTAAAGCAGCAGTCTTACCAAATCCAAGAATTATTTTACAATGAAAACCAAAATGTGTGTAAATATGCATATAAGATGGTAAGAGAGAGTGAGATGGAAGTTACAAGTTCAACAAACTCTCTAATACGTCATCAAAGTAAGTCCCAAGAAAAGAAAAGCATGGCAAAATAGAAAATAAGTCTAAGAAGAAGTGACAAGAAGCAGCAAATAAAGAAGAAAAGCAGTAAGACAAAGAACATCAATGCAATTGATGTTAAAAATAAATAAGATGCAATTAAGATTGTAATTATATTAATAGGTTGATTATATATTTTGAAGTGAATTTTTGTAGTATGAATCATGGGAAGTCTGCCATACTTGGCCTGCAAGATCCTCCATGATCCAAACTTTGCCAAGAACTTTGAACGCAGAGCAATAAATGCACAATTGTAACAAAATATGGTCAATATTAACAGAACTGTTGGATATTTCAAATACAATAAGAATCTGGGAATATGTTATTCATCTGAAAGTCAAGAAGATTAAATCAAAGCAATTGCTAATTGTCATTTAGATTTTGCTGTCAACATGTTATACAAAATAGTACAATGGTTTTATTGTGATATGGAGTTCAAGAAAACAAAGTATTGTGGCACAGTTGTCCAAGAAAAATAGAATATGTTGCTACTGCACATAATTCAAGCACTGAAAGTTTTTTAATAACCTCTGGGTGTTGGGAATGGCTAGATTGTTTGCTTCTCACTGAGATGGTCTTGGTTGAATTGCATGGGACTATGCAAGATTTGTGGTTGACAAAGTGGGTTTTCTCTGGTTTCATGGTTTCCCCCACCATCCATTGCTCCATGATAGTGTTCCTTTAATTCATTTCAAAAATAAATTCACATTATCTCCTTCTACACTCTATAGCATGAATGACTGACTGAATGTATCTTTATTTCAGTTTTACATAATTTACAATATTTCACAATATTTCTATTGCTTACCTTACCCTAAGTACAAATTATAGTATAGCACTTCATTATTCCCTTGGCCCCCTGGTTGCCTGACTCCCTGGCCTTTGTCTCACCTTGGAATGCCCTCCCTCTATTACATCCTTACTCTCTCCCTTCCTTTTCTCGTCCCTCCTCTATTCTCTTCTGCTCCTCTGTTTTTTCTCCTACTCCATTTCTCTTTCATCTTTTTTAAAAACTCTGCAATGTTCTTATTCTTCTTTTTCCCTTTTCCTGTCAACATTCTCATGGCTGCTATTACTCTGTAGCAAGCTTTGGCCTGATCATTTATCCTGGATATTGCAATGAAGTCTTGGTATCTTTAAATCTGATGTGTCTGAGTTCGAATCTTGGTCAGGGTAAGTTATCGGATAAGGACTTTTCTGGGGATTACCCTATTTTGAAAGATGAATGTTGAGTAACTCTAAGCTCAAAGTATAAACTTGGAAGAAGCGTAGGGACAGTGAAGCACAAATTAATACAAAAGTGAATCGAGAAGATATTGACACATTGCTTCACTCACACTGTTTATTCACAGGACATGTTTCAAGAGCTCTTGCTCCTATCATCAGCTGATACTCGATTAGTGTAAGTTGTAGTGGTTTCCTCTTTCTCCGTGTTGTCAATAGATGGCGTGATGTACTTGTCAAAGATGTCCGGTGGTGGAGTTTCAAAATTCATGACTCTATGATGATTTTTGTTGATGAAGATTTTTTCCCATACGGAAAGGTCTATAGGGTGATTAACATTTAATTAGAGATGTTTCCAAGTTGATGTCATGTCTAGTATTCAAAAAATGAAAAGCCACTGCTGATTTTTCTGTTTCACCATTTTTAATGTTTCTTAGATGTTCTTTAGTATATTGACATCAGAACATCAGAACTAAAGAACATCTAAGAAACATTAAAAATGGTGAAACAGAAAAATCAGCAGTGGCTTTTCATTTTTTGAATACTAGACATGACATCAACTTGGAAACATCTCTAATTAAATATGTTAATTACCCCATAGACCTTTTCGTATGGGAAAAAATCTTCATCAACAAAAATCGTCATAGAGTCATGAATTTTGAAACTCCACCACCGGACATCTTTGACAAGTACATCACGCCATCTATTGAAAACACGGAGAAAGAGGAAACCACTACAACTTACACTAATCGAGTATCAGCTGATGATAGGAGCAAGAGCTCTTGAAATATGTCCTGTGAATAAACAGTGTGAGTGAAGCAATGTGTCAATATCTTCTCAATTCACTTTTGTAGTAACTCTAAGCTCAATAAACCTTGCACTTATTTGAGCATCATTTCATTCATCATCCTATTGGAGGACATTAACTTAAAAAAAAAAAAATCGTGGTTATTCTCAAGAATCCATCTGGTTCTTTACAGGCTTCCAACCCCAGGCACATTAAAATGATAAAATTTCGTCAAATGTCACGCCACACAAATCACATAGATAGGCCTATAGATATTGCATGGTTAAAAACTGTTGTTTGGGGATTAGAAGGGTTTAGAAGTGGAATACTCCAAGATCATTTTCCCCTATGTGGTAATAAGGAGAATGTAAAGGTATAGACAGGTGGAGAAAAGCAATTTTCAAAAAAAAAAAAAAAAAAAAAAAAAGTTCAAAATTAGCAAAGTTTGTTCAGCAAAGAGAGTAAGAAATTAAGTCAGTTTTAGGTGGAGATAAAAACAAATAGAACTGGACAGTGAAAAGAATGAACATTTATCCATAGTAGATGTAGCTTATAATTACATTAAAAATACAAGTGTTCAAATGTAAATATGACATACAGGCAATTAGTTTGTGCTAAAGCCATCTCATATTGAAATTTAATTTGCTTAGCATAAATAAATAGAAAAATAAATAAAACTATATAGCTGCAAATTGAGAAAGAAATGGTTCATTTAAAATGTTACGTGACTGAACTGATTGCTGACATTCTAATCAAACTTCTGCAGTCTAAAAGACTGAAGGAACTGTCAAGTTTGTACGTTGATTGCAGTATATATAGGTGATACACCACTACAGGAGTGAAAAAAAAAGTGGAATTTGAGATGTCAGTATTGAAAGTAAAAGTTTTATTTTGAAAAATATTTATGCCATACAATTAAATGTTTTCCAAACATGATATAAACATTTTTATATAAAACATTTTATCCTTGAGGAAGTTTCATACTGTATTCTGTTGTGTGAAAAAATAACATTTAAGGGAGTGGATTGTGATGGTAATCTATGGCATCATGTTGGCTCTGTGCTCATAAGTGCATTATATCATACAATTAAAGGGAGGTAAAATGGCAATATATTTGTTAAAACAAAAACAAAATGTTAATTTCTCATTATGTTGCAGTTAAAACCAACCATGCTACATTATGAGAAACTAACCATTATGTCATGCACATACTGTTCTCTCTATACTAAGTAAGGTATGCTTAGTATTATTATCTATCAAGTAGGCTTCACAATAAAATGTGGCAGTCAAGATCAATCACATGATTAGTACTGTACAGGAGTGCATTTTGGTTTTACATCTCATAGCTCGGTAAAATATGCATTATCTGCTGATGAGTTTATTACATGGATTTATTTGATGCAAAATTAATAAAATGACCAGTGATCTCAAGAAAACTTTTCACCAGACATGCTATTACTTTATATTCTCTGAACCCCCACCACCTCCCAAAAGAAAATGGAATGTTTTTTAAGTCAAAATATAATTGGAGTAACAGACATTGTGAACACAGGTATAAAAATAGTTTTTGTGAAAATGTATTATACCTAATGCATTTTTATACTGCAGATTGGAAGCTAGAACAGAATCCTGTATCTGGGTTCCTCAGTCTGTTGAAGAACATTATTTCAGGCAGTCCGCTTAATCAGGAGCAGTTGCTAAAAAATAATGGGTTAGCAATGATAGGGATTCTACTAGCAAAGGTAAGCTCAGTCCACTATCTAATTGTTCTCAGTTGTAAGATAAATTACCTTAAAAATAAAATTGCTAGTAATGATCAATGACTTCTATGTTCAGCCACACTTTGCTTAATTAAAAAGAACAAATCTTACTATTTAATGTTAATGTGTTGAATGTTATTGGCAAAACAAGAAGGAATAGCTATCAAAACATGAAGTGCTTTGATCATATAAATGAACTTTTCATTGTTTCAGGCAAAACCACATCTAATAGATGTAAATGTACTTATGGCAGTACAGCTTCTAATCGAGATGGCTCGTGATGCACCTAACTCTCTTCTTCTTAGGTCACTTTACCAGCATGTTCTATTCAACTTTAAAATCTGGTCCCAGAGTCAGTTTCACATTAGAATAGGTATCTATCTTTACATTAATTGCTTAAATTTTAAGTATATAAAGGTACTTTTTATTTTGAAGCACTTTGAAGCTGTATAATTACTTACCTAACATTACTTGATGTTATTACCATTGAAAATAATTGTATCTTAGTGTAACCTTCAGTTAATAAATAGTAGAATTGTATTTGCAATTAGACTAGATTAAATTGATTTGTGTTGAATGAATTTACTAGTAGTCGCAAGAGCCTGTAAACATTGAACACAAAAGATGCATTACATACAGGCAATATGAAAAGTAAGGCAGGGATAATTAATTATATGTGATCCAAAATTAAACATTCCCCTGCAGTTAGAAGAGTAAATGTATATACACAAGTACAGTTTGGTAAAATTTATTCAGAGTATATTACAACTGTTAGTATAACACAGAATATTATATACAGTAATTCTACAAATAGGTACATGAGGGTTGGGTGTCTATCTGTGAAACTTTATACAATATATAAAAAAGACGCTCTAGAGACCATGTTAAGACATTTGAATTTCATCCTCTATGAATTTTTATTTTCTTATAGTTACCTAACATAGGTCCAGAATGTTTTTAACAAATTATGTCATTGTTACTAAAATTAGGCAAGTAAGTCAACCTTGTATATACTTTTCTCCACTTACAAGTTTTTTATGAAGACTAGTTTCTGGGGACTTCTCCCCTATCGTCAGCTCTGTGGTAGACTGATGATGCATCCGGTGTCTGCATCTGGCTGCAACACCAAGCCAGATGCAGACACCGGATGCATCATCAGTCTACCACAGAGCTGACGATAGGGGAGAAGTCCCCAGAAACTAGTCTTCATAAAAAACTTGTAAGTGGAGAAAAGTATATACAAGGTTGACTCACTTGCCTAATTTTAGTAACAATGGCACTCCACTTTCTGAAATACTTCTTTTTATTCTATATAAATTATGTCATGATATTAAAGGAAATAATCATTTCTTCTGCACTAACCGTATGTAGGCTAAGGTTTGAATGAGTGGAGCCAGGCATTGAATTTTTCAGTCTGGCTCTACTCATTCATGATATTAAAGCTTTAACAATTTAAATATCTTCAGTATAAGATATTTAAATGTATTTGTGCTGTAAGTGTACCTAATATATGCCGTCTCTTTAATATGATATTGTTTCTAATCACTTGCTACAGTAGCAACCTTTTAAGTTGAAAAGATATACTTAAAATGTTTTTAACAGATGTTGCAGTTACTTGTATTTTGTTTCAGGTCACATTCAATACATTTCAACAGTAATTAAAGATGATCGCAAGTTTTTCAGGAAAAAATATGGTATACAGTTCCTGTTAGATGTAATTCGTCAGTATTACTCCTCTTGTGACATACTTAGCTCAGAAGATAGCAAAACAATTAGAGTATCACTACTTGGTTTGGTGAAATATTACATGCAGAAAGAGCTTAATGTCAAGGAGGTTTCTTCAATTTTAGGATTCCTTTCATCTGTTAAAGAGGAAATTTTGGTATGGACAGATCTTTAAAGCCATTTTACTATATTGGTCAGTAATATAAAAAACTGTAATAGTATATTGCATGTTGGACCTTTTAACTGTTATAATTAGTTTGTGATTTAAGTTTATTTTGCACAGTTCAATAAAGATAATATTAGTGCTATGAAGTTTAGAATTTGGATACCTATGACCGATTTGTTTTGCTCAATTTAGTGGGTAGAACTATTATAAAGCATGTAGAAAGGGAAGTTTTCTTTGATTTTCAGTTGTTGGAAGTTTTGGAGATGCTGATTTCATATATGGAAAATAAGTCTTGCAAAGATCAGATATATTTGCTGTTATATGAACCTCATTCAGCTGAAACACTTTATTGCCTTATAGTGGATAAGAATTTCAGTATGGAACTCAAACAGAAGGTTCTTAGGGTAAGTTATTGAAAACAGTATAATTTCTTCATAATTTAATGCAAATGGATAATCTATAATGTTAAATAATTTGCATGAATTATCTTTGAAATCTGCCTTTGGATTTGTGGGTTTATTTCATTACCAATTCTTATTTATCTCTAAGACAAATTACTGAATGATATGTTTTCATTGGTTAAAATGTCTAAAGTTTTTGAGTTGTATAAGTGACTTATTACATTTATTCAAGTTGGAATAAAACATATTTTATATGAATAATTTATATGAATTTCTCCTGGTCTCATTTTTATGCAGTTCTACTATATTGTGTCCTATAGCAAACAATATTAGTAGTTTCCTCTTCCCTCTCTCATAACTCGTTTTATTACTTTTTTTGAATACAAAAGTTTAAGAATACATCGAGTTTACAGATATGTAATTTGTTGTTCAATTTAATTTATATGCTATATCCAGGCTGCTTCAATCCTAATGTAATCGTCTGGGAGGGTAAAGGGAGAGACAGCAATGGTGAGACAGGCTTCCCGGATTGGTTCAGGGAAGGTAATGGGTGTTATCTTTCATTTGCATGGATAGCATTACCGTCTCCTAAAAGTACAATACCTAGTTAGTTTTCTAATCACTGCTCTGTACAAATTAGATTTGGAACAAGAAATGTATGCAAATACATTAATTCTTATAAAGTTAATAAATAGCCTGATGTGTGTTTGGAGGAATTTAGTAACAGTGACGTCAAAATTAATATAAAAATTATTTGTGGTTGGTTTATTGACACTCGTCACTTACTTTTTCATATATTTATGAGAGACTAGTTTCAAAGGCCCTGGCCTCCATTTTCAATCTCTTCCCAACTGGCAACTGTTGTTATCTGCTCTCTCTGGTGGTGGAACTATGAACTTTTTTGTCAAATTATCTGCTGGCGGGATTTCAAAGTTCATTACGCGATCCTTATTTTTCCAGATGAATATGTTCTCCCATGTTGTCAATCTATTTTGGTTTATCACTCCTTTTAATAATTTTGGATTTGGATCAATGTCATGGTTTTCATTCCAAAAATGAAATGCTACTGCTGACTTGTCTTCTTGTTTCAATCTGATGTTTCTAAAGTGTTCTTTGACTCTGGTTTTTAAATTTCTTTTTGTTTGACCTATGTAGCATTTTTCACAATTCTTGCAATTTATTTGGTATATTCCAGATTTGTTACCTGAAGGAATTTCATCTTTTGTTTTTGAATTTAGTAATTTTAAAATTGAGTATCTATTAGTAGGTGCCAAGATGATATTTTGTTCCTTGAATATCTTTTTAAATTTATTAAATGTTTTTGGATGATATGTGAATGAACTGAATATGCTGTTGCTTTCTTTTTCTTTAATAAATGTGGTTGTTTCCTTAATGGTTTTCTTTAGTTTAGATTTTCTAATTTTCTTCAACACCAAACTTTTGTTGTATCCGTTTTCTTCTGCTATGTGTATTATTGCTTTTTGTTCCTTGAAATATTCTTCTTTTTCCATGGGTATGTTGACTAGTCTGTGTGTAAGGCTGTTTATTATTGCATGTTTATGTGTAATTGGGTTGTGGCTATTATTTTTTATATAATTTTCTGAATGTGTTGGCTTCCTGTAAATTCCAAATTTTATTTTTGTATCATTCCTGATGATATTTAGATCCAAGAAAGGTAGTTGTCCATTGATTTCCTTTTCTATTGTGAATTTGATAGTCCTTTCTTGCAGATTGAGTAATTTTAATGCATCATCTAAATGTTTACTTGGTACAATTGCAAAGATGTCGTCAACATATCTATACCAAACCTTGAAGATCAATGGGAAGGACTTTTTAATTTGTGTTTCAAATGCACTCATAAATAAGTTAGCCAAAACAGGGAAAGGCATGAGACCTATTACTAGTAGCATAAATGCCCCCACATATAATTTGGCCAAATGGTTACTAAGTAAATTTAATAGTTTTCCAAAATTTGAAAGTGCAAATTTAAGAAACTCTTTAGAGTTAGTAGAAAAAATCAAAGATATAAATTTGGACAAAAATGACAGACTGGTTTCATTTGATGTCACATCTTTATTTCCAAGCATACCAACAGAAAAATTGCAGACTGTGTTAAAAAAAAAAATGGCTAGCTACAATTGATATGGAAGCAATAGAAGCAGAAGAATATATTTCGCTAACAAAAATATGCATTGAACAAAACTTCTTTAGCTTTAATGGAAAACACTACAAGCAGAAATCAGGACTATCAATGGGCAATCCACTTTCACCTTTTTTGGCTAACTTATTTATGAGTGCATTTGAAACACAAATTAAAAAGTCCTTCCCATTGATCTTCAAGGTTTGGTATAGATATGTTGACGACATCTTTGCAATTGTACCAAGTAAACATTTAGATGATGCATTAAAATTACTCAATCTGCAAGAAAGGACTATCAAATTCACAATAGAAAAGGAAATCAATGGACAACTACCTTTCTTGGATCTAAATATCATCAGGAATGATACAAAAATAAAATTTGGAATTTACAGGAAGCCAACACATTCAGAAAATTATATAAAAAATAATAGCCACAACCCAATTACACATAAACATGCAATAATAAACAGCCTTACACACAGACTAGTCAACATACCCATGGAAAAAGAAGAATATTTCAAGGAACAAAAAGCAATAATACACATAGCAGAAGAAAACGGATACAACAAAAGTTTGGTGTTGAAGAAAATTAGAAAATCTAAACTAAAGAAAACCATTAAGGAAACAACCACATTTATTAAAGAAAAAGAAAGCAACAGCATATTCAGTTCATTCACATATCATCCAAAAACATTTAATAAATTTAAAAAGATATTCAAGGAACAAAATATCATCTTGGCACCTACTAATAGATACTCAATTTTAAAATTACTAAATTCAAAAACAAAAGATGAAATTCCTTCAGGTAACAAATCTGGAATATACCAAATAAATTGCAAGAATTGTGAAAAATGCTACATAGGTCAAACAAAAAGAAATTTAAAAACCAGAGTCAAAGAACACTTTAGAAACATCAGATTGAAACAAGAAGACAAGTCAGCAGTAGCATTTCATTTTTGGAATGAAAACCATGACATTGATCCAAATCCAAAATTATTAAAAGGAGTGATAAACCAAAATAGATTGACAACATGGGAGAACATATTCATCTGGAAAAATAAGGATCGCGTAATGAACTTTGAAATCCCGCCAGCAGATAATTTGACAAAAAAGTTCATAGTTCCACCACCAGAGAGAGCAGATAACAACAGTTGCCAGTTGGGAAGAGATTGAAAATGGAGGCCAGGGCCTTTGAAACTAGTCTCTCATAAATATATGAAAAAGTAAGTGACGAGTGTCAATAAACCAACCACAAATAATTTTTATATTAAATAGCCTGATGTTTTATCTGTATCCAAATATACCCACAGATCTGTTCTGCGCTCATGAATTTGGAATGGAATATATACAATAGCATATGCAAGTATTCTTCTTCCATTCCATGATGCCGTTAAGTGTTGGGTTCACTTTGTTCCATCCATTGCCTCCATGCCTTCCGTTTTCTGCTCATTTTCCACATTTCAGTCATAGTTTACCCCCTCCACACTCCAGTTCCCTCTATAGTGTCCTCCTAATTAATCCTCAGTCTTCCCTTACTCCTTCTTTCTTCCTTTCTCATCTCTATTACTTGCTTTGCTTTCTTTTCTTCAGGCATCATTTGGACATGATCACACCATTTTAGTTGTCTTTCTTCTATACTTTCAGTAATGGTTTCTCTTGCACAACCTCTTCTCTTATTTGTTTGTTCCTAATCCTATCTCTCCTGGTCTTGCCCACCATTCTTCTTATGTATTTCATTTCTACTGCTGTCACTTTACTCCTGTGATTCTCCTGCATTGGTAAATTTTCCATTTCATATTGCACTGTTGGTCTTATTACTGATTTAAATATTTGCATTTTGTCCTATTACTAATCTCTTTCTTTCCAACTACAGTGTCGCTTATTCCATAGCAAGCAACATTGTTCTGTTACAATTCCTTTTTTGGAAGTGTTGAAAACAGTGTTGTTATAATAAATTAAATTTAAAGGGAGTCGATTAATGACACTAAACAACTGCTCTGTTAGTTCAATTTAGGACCTCTTGTTCTATTTTTCCATCTCTGCTTATTATCGTACCTAGGTATTTATATCTATCCACTTCCTGAAGTGTCTCATCCTTACATTTAATTTCCAATGGGTTTTCCTGTCTTCCCTCTTTTGATATCCTCATCACTTTACTCTTATCCATATTAATTCTCATTCCCTTTCTCTCCAGTTCTTCATGCCATTCCACCATTGCTTGTTGTAGTCTATCCCTAGTATCCTTTATCAATACTATATCGTCTGCATAGAGGAGTGCTCGTAAATATACTGGTATAAGTCTCCAGTTTACAATTTTAGTTGTATTTGTTCTTCTCTTAAAGATCTTACATATTTCATCCATAAATAGTGTGAATGGCAGTGGGCTTAGGCTGTCTCCTTGCTTTACTCCTCTTCTCATAGCAAATATCCCTGGAAATTCCCCATCCATCCTCACTACTCACCAGTTCTTCATATATGCTTTTAATGGCATTTTACAATCTCATTTGGCACTTTCTTTGCCTCTAGTGCTTGCCATATATACTTTCTTGGTATATCGAAAGCTGCCTTCAGATCTATAAAGGCCAGAAACAAATCTTTGTTTTTCTCTAGGTTTTTCTTGATAGTTGTTCTAGGGTAAGATATATATGAGTTTGTCTTCGTCCTCCAGATCCTGTTCTGTATATGTAAGTATATACCATAAAAAAATCTTGTGTTGCGCTAACATGACTTTCCTTATTCTTGTATAAGCTTTTCATACAAATGCTTATTATTCTATCTACTTCATGTTATTCCAGTTAACATTTACAAAAATTATCTTAGTGGTAATTTCCTTGTAAGTACAAGAAATGTGCAAATATCAGTGTAAGTAGTAGTCAAAAGTTTTAAAGCTGCTTACTATTGGTGGTTCTGAAATTTCGTTATCTTTGTATGTCCAAGAGATAAAGAAATGAAAGAATTTTCATTTGAAGAAAATTGAAAATATTGGAAAATATTTCTGTAAAATGTTTTACTCCACAAAAAATGTATATGATCCAAATAAGGTTGTTAACAAGCTCTACATTTTTTGTGTAGTTTGATTTTGTCTCTTACGTCAAAAGTCACCCAGAGTGAAAATTACTTCTGAGAACATTCCCATAAAATCCAAAAATGCATTTTCATTTGTCCTAAAATGTCTTAAACACATAATATTTCAATAAAAGTCATTAGACCTATTTTTGAGAAAATCAAAATTTTCAAGGCATTTTCCATGAAAGGGTATTCTGAGGTGGGGAATTTTCCAGAAAATCTTTGTATTGCAACCCTGCAAGATCCTGAACTTAAATACTAAGTTTGATAAATCCTTTCATGGAAGTGTTGAAAACAGTGTCGTTGTATAAATTAAATTTATTGGGAGTCGATTAATGGCACTAAACAACACTTACTTTTAAATTTTCCCAGAACTAGTTTCAGAGGCCTTCCCTCTATCTTCAGCCGGACATCGGACATCAGCCGGACACCAAGTTTGATGTTTAACAAATTGTTCATTTTTCAGTTATTCTGCTCATAGACACAGATAGACAACAGACAGATACACACACAGACGTTTTCTAAGAATACTTTTTGGGATTCAGGAAACATCTAAATATATATATATATATATATATCTTGATATCAAAATTAAGGGTTCAATATAATACTTTCCCTGTTTATTGAGAGTATGTAAGTGTGAAAGTAAAAATGGTTACAGGTTAGACATAAGACAAGCAAAATTATATATTGTGACTGCGTGGGTTTCCTAGATTTGGATCTGGCTTGCAGAAATCTGAAACTTTTTTGCTGCAGTAAAAAGACGTGAAATTGACAATCAGCTGTCTTCAAGGCTGAACTCGGTGTTTTGCTGCACGAAAACAAATGAAAGAAATCACTGCAGTACACTTCAATCAACTGTCACAGTAACCAACAAAAAACTGCCGCTTCTAATACCTCACCGGTGTTTATATCCCCCAGCCATGGCCTTAGACCTTCCGAGAAATTTCGTGGCAACAACAATGGACAGAACGCTCTGGAGGCTCTCCTGTCCACGAGCCTGGCTCCGGCTTGTGGCAGCAGCACAGCAATGCCACACGGTGACACTGCCCCCTGCTCAAAGCTGGTCGTCCCGAATAGCACCATCATAATGGGCCAGATGATCCAGGTGTACCACCAACATCTTTCCTCGGGGCACCTTCTGGATGCAATAGAACATGCCGTTAATTTTCTTTACCACCCAGTACAGTCCTTGCCTCAGTTGATGAAGTTTTGGGCAGCGTCTTTTGGTTCGGGTAGGGCGGTACAAACAGACCAGGTCACCTTGCTGGAATCCTTGGCTGTTGGCTTGCCTGTCATAACGGGTCTTCATGTGGTCGCTCGCCATTTGGATGTTCTGACGAGCCATCTTATGCATGTCGTGGAGATAATCTATGATTCCCCACATACTCAGTTGTTGGTGCTTCGCTTCCGGAGGTTTCCCAAAATTTAGGTAACAAGGGAGGCGTAACTCTCGGTCAAACATTGAGCTTGCTGGTGTCATCCCAGTGGTGTTGTGTGTTGATGAGTGGTAGGCCAGCAGTAACAGTGGCACCTTGACGTCCCAGTCTCACTGATGGCTGGCTATGACCTTCCTCAGGTTTCTTCTAGGGTGTTGATGTATCTCTCGATCGTGCCATCCTACTGTGGACATAGAGATGTTGTACGGGTCTTGTTCACCCCAAGTCTTTCCAGTGCCTCCCTCATGAGGTGGGACTCAAAATCGGTGCCCTGGTCACTGTGGAGCTCTAACGCACCCAAAATCGGCAGTACAGTTGCTCCATGACGCAGTCGGTAATCGTCTTCACTTCCTGGTTCAGAATGGCGTACACCTCCGGCCACATGGTGAAGTAGTACGCGGCCACCATCAGATACTGGTTGCCTCAGTCGGACACTGGGAATGGTCCAGCTATGTCGACAGCAATGCGTTCAAAAGGCGCCCCGATATTGTACTGTTGCATGCATCCCCGTCACCTAGTCTGGGGATCGCGACACACGTGACATTGACGGCCCCAACTCTCAGAGTCTGCTCGGAGCCTCAGCCAGTAATAGAGCTGTCGGAGTTTGTCGATCGTTCGGTTTGCTCCCAGGTGTCCTCCTGGAGTACCTGCATGCACTTCCTCCAAGGCTTCCAGGATCTTACTCCGGGGAAGTACCAACTGTTGTTCTCTCTGCATCTTCCCATCGGGTGATTCCCATACCTGGAACAGCACGCCCTCTTTGGACTTCAGTGAGTCCCATTGGGCTCAGTACGACTTGTATGTAGCGCTTCTGTGTGCGATGTCCTCCCAGGTTGGTCTTATCCCTGCCTCCACTTCTCTCAAGAGTAGCCCCAAGTCTGCGTCCGCCAGCTGCTCCCTCTTCAGACCTGCGCTATCCCATCCGTCTGCAGGCACTGCCTTGAACACCCTGAGAGCTGTGGCACGCTCCTTCTCTTCCACTGTTGTGCATTGGCCGCTCTCTTCTGGGCAGGGTCTTCAGGGCATGGCATCTGCTTTGGCGTGGCTCTTCTCTCTGAGATGTTCGGAGGTGAAGTCGTACTCTTTTAGTCTCTGGACCCAATGGGCTGTCCTGACCCTCCAGGTTTCTAAAGTTAATTAGCCAAGTTAGGGTGGAGTGGTCAGTCCTCAGGTGTAATGGCTGACCATTCAGGTACTTGTGGAATTGCTCCAAGGTCTTCACTACCGCCAGCAGCTCTCGCCGGGTGATGCAGTAGTTCTTCTCTGCCTTGGACAGCATCTTGCTGTAGTAGGCTATCACTCGCTCTTGGCCGTCCTGGCCTTGGGATGGGACGCCTCCATTGCATTGGTCACTGCATTGTTGTGGGAAACCCAAAATAGGAGCACCGCAAAGAGTCTTCTTCAGCTGCTGGAAAGCGCCATCGAAGTCCTCTGTCCACACATAAAGCCTGTGTTCTTCTGGTAGATGAGTGAAAGGCTTGGCGATGTTGGAGAAGGCCTTTATGCAGCGGCGGTAATAACTGCACAGCCCCAGGAAACTGCACAATTCTCGCTTATCCTTCGGGCGAGGCCAATCTCTCACGGCCTGTGTCTGCTCCAGGTCTGTGGTCACTCCGGTTGGTGAGACTATGTGACCCAAGTAGTTGACTTCCTTGCAGAAGAGCTGGCACTTCTTTGTGTTCAACTTAGGTTGGTCGCCTGCAGTCTTTGTAGCACCTTGCTCAGGTTGTCGAGATGGTCTTCGAAGGTTTTACCGACGATGATGATGTCGTCCAGGTATAGCAGGCAGGCGTCATAGGCGTCATAAGTCAATCCTCTTATTACTGACTCCACAAGGCGTTGGAAGGTAGCTGGTGCATTGTGGAGACCAAAGGGCATAACTGAACTGCCAGAGTCCTTTGCCTGTCGAGAATGTCGTCTTCTCCTTGTCTCTAGGATCTAGAGCCACCTGCCAGTAATCTGACATCAGGTCCAGGGTCGAGAACCATTGTGCACCAGCAAGTGTGTCCAGGGTGTCGTCAATCTGGGGTAAGGGGAAGCAGTCCTTTCTGTTGACAGTGTTCAGCTTCGTGTATTCCATGCAGAAACGTAACTCGCTGTTCTTCTTCACCAGGACTGCAGGGGAACACCAAAGGCTGTCAGACTCTTCAATCACTTCCCTGGATCTCATATCCTCCAGCATGTCCTGTAGCGCCGTTTGTTTTGCCAGTGGAATGCCTATGGTGGTTGCCTAATAGTCCGGGCATCTCTGGTGTCAATGTGGTTGAGCACTCAGTTTGTGCGCTATAGTCGCCTTGGCTGAAGACATGCTGGTATCGTCTCTCATTTTTAAATAAATCTAATGAGCAGTGCCTTTGGAAACAAAAGTATCATTTCAAACCTTCACACACATGAAGAAAGCTTTGAGTAGCCAGAAAGAAGGATAACGATATTGTATTTCACCTTTACAAAGTCACAGAATTGCTGAGAGGTAATATATGAATATTATAAATGCAAAAGTATTTGCACATTTTCACTATTGCACCTTAAATATCTGTTGGAAAGGTATCTACTGCAGTATGGATGCAATTATAGATAATGTAAATACTGTAGTTGGCACCAACAATTTTTTCGAATCTCTGTTTGAACATTCAAAAACACTGTTTTCAATATTATATTTAACAACCCCAAAATTGGTGTTGCAGCATTGCTCCCACATCTATTATGCAGTTTTAGCAGCCAATTCTTGTCTCCTGAGTGCAAGGACTGTAAAAATTTCTGTTGTTTCTCCAGAAACTCTTTCAAAATCAGATAACCATCTTCTGTAATGAATTATCCTACAACAGATATATTCAGTGTATTTTTGATGAAAGTATATATTTCCAAGTCCTGGTCAAGTTATTTATTACCAGAGGTAAAATAGATGAGGTATTATAGCCCATGTATTTTGTTTTGTTTGGTGTAAATTATGGCTCAAAATTTGAAATTAATTTAGAAGAGCAATTTGAGGCTCTAAACCTCATTTAGCATATACAAGATGATGACTTACAAATATTTAAGTCAATATATCACCAATAGTTGACCTAGGTGAAGTAAGATTTTATGTGGTTCCCTATTGGGACGCCATTTGAAGAAGACTGTTAGTCTGTAGCATGTTGTGAAAGCCAGTTGAAAGATATTGTATTTTTGTGCCAAAGTTGGGACGCATTTGTAAACGAATTATGTGTCGATGGATGAGAAGACTTGGAAACTCTGATGATGTAGTCAGTTTAAAAATTATTCATGTTAATTTCTCAGCCGGCGCATGGTTAATCTCACCTTAGGGTATCAACTCGATTGATGTCTTTTTCTATATCAAGTTGATTTCTTTTAAAATAAAATAATTATATCTCTCCTCTTTTTACTTTGTAAATTTAATTATAGATCTTTGGCATAAAATGATGTAACACAAATTAAATTATCACTCAAATACATTTACTTTCTAAAATTACTCTCAGGATTTCACATGAGCTTATCTTCTATGATAATCAAGCTTCAAGTGCTATGATTTAAATTAATATAATCCTCGTAATACATTCATCTTAAATTACTTTTGTCTTCACACACGTGTCTGCCCTCTCTGATGATCAAAATTTTTTGGAAGCGTCCCTCTCTGAAGATTATTGACTTTTCTCTCCATAGCAACTGTTCATTTGCTTATATTCATGTCACTCGCAGCAACTTATGTACACATCTTGTTTAAACGCAATATAAACATCATAATATTTTCAGGCATCCTTTAAATATTATTAAACTTTAAATAACATTATGAAATAAATAAACAACATTTATTTTTTGGGGTCAGATTTAAAGCAACTGTTACTTAGGTCTTTAAAACTTTTTTTAACTTTTTTTTTATGTTCTGATGTATATTATAAAAGTATCAATGATAAGAAAATGCAGTTTTAAATTTGAATTTTCAAAGATGATCTTAAAATCATGGATGTAGTTTTATAACTGAATTATTTATTTATTTCTCTCTACTGAAAGGCTGGGGCTGGCTACAGGTTTGACATTTATCATATATAAGTAACAATTTTGTATTTGTTGGAATTAAAATAATTTAATTTGGCATTTTTTCCAGTTATTTTCTGTGTTGCTTCGTTCAGAACGAGTGTATGAGCGCAACAAAGCTAGATTAAGATTGCAAGAAGGAGCATCATCAATAGGAATGTATCCGGGACTAATTGCAATGCTTCAGGATCAGAGACTTTCAATGGATGTCACCATTACATTGCTTGATCAGATGCTAGGTGCAGGTGAGTGTATTTCATTTACTGCAGAATTTTCATTGCTCTTGTAAAACTTAGGCACTTGCTATTGTTAAAATTTTTTTGATGAAAGTTTGTACATAAATTAAATTGAAAAAACAAATTTTTATATCAGAAGTGCAACTTAATTGAGAATTAGATAAAATATGAATTTATTAACGGTGAAACAAAGAAATATATATATTATATACAAATATAATAATTTGTAACATAAAAACTTCACTTATCTTATAAAAAATGATGAAAGTTTTCTTATAAATTGATTAGGATCACGATTTTGTGAAAATTTTAGGCTTTGGCTGTGGATGTGAATAAAATGTTCATGGAATCGTGATCCTAATCAATTTATAAGAAAATTTTCATCATTTCTTACAAGATAAGTGAAGTTTTTATGATACAAATTATTATATGTGTATAAATTAGGTATCTTTATTATTTGCATTTCTAATAATTCAAATTGCTTGCTTTTTAAGTAAATAAATTTTATAAAATAACACAAATTTTCTAATCTTTTAGTTTAAAATAACTTTGGAATGTATTTATCAGAATTTTGAACAGACATTCCATTTTGGCATTAGTTACTGTGAGTCTCCGTAGAAAACATTGATACATTGTACTATTTTCTCTGCATATCTGAGTGCGCACATTCAAAAGCTCTTATTGCATTTGCATTGCAAATTGAGGTGTTTCAACAAACTTCTGATGTTTCCTGTTATGCCATGGGCATACAGACACAAAGCATTGCTTTCTGTAAAAGCAAATTTCTTTAGGTACTGATTCCATCACTAGGCATGTTGGTGGTAGGTAATTACTGCCCAAATGTAACATCACAGGAAAGCAGCAGAAAATTACAGACATGAAATGGGCAACAAATTTTCTAAGGAATCTTCTCTTTCAAGGTATGGGATTTGTTTAAGTGCAAATAAACTTTACATGGGACCAATGGCTTTGCCTCCCTTCTAAAGAAGCCATTCTACACATTCTTATATCTGAAAAAACATTGTCTCTGCTAGAAGTGAGAAGCTAGTATGATAATCACTAAACTGTAGAGGAGGTCCATGAAATCAGGAGTTCATCAGAATAAATTTGTAGTAAAATAGCAAGTCCCAGCACTATATGGATGTGCTTTTGACCCTGAGCAAGGTTAAACTATGTGATTGTCTAGTGAGTTTATTCATGGTAGTTGTCATTTGTCTGAACTAAATGCATGTAGGGTTAAATGCTCTCCTGCATTTTAACACATGCTAAATTGTATTTGTGAGGATAGGTTTTAGAAAACATTCAACATTAAATAGAACCTGAATGAAACAATATGCAGTGGCCAAGCATTGTATTTATGATTGCTTGATTCATATACATTGCTTTTGGCAAGAGATACAGATCAGAATTAGTGTGTGATATTTGCTATAAATTGGTTCTGGTAATCTCTGACAAATCTAAGATTATTGGAATGCCTGAATGTATTGCACTACACAGCAGTTTGTTGAATACACACCATTGCAGGCAATTTTGATGTGCACGCTCAAATTAACAGGGACTGTATAACAATTTTTGCAAACTTTACATACTTTCTGCAAAATTAAAAATCCTTCAGGACCAGCTTCACAATGTTTTCACCGCATCTTCAGATGACTGAATCAGTGAAAACATAATGAAACTAATCATGAATGCTAAACTAAAGAAAACCATTAAGCAACAACATTCACTAAAGAAAAACAAAGCAACAGCATTCACATACCACCAAAAAACATTTAATAAATTCATAAAACTCTTAAAGAAACAAAATATCATCTTGGCACCTACAAATACTCAGTTTTTAAATTGCTAAATTCAAAAACAAAAGATGAAATCCCACCAATTAACAGATCTGGAATGTACCAAATAAGTTGTAAGAATCGTGAAAAATGCTACATAGGTCAAATTAAAAGAAAACTAAAAACCAGAGTCAAAGACTACTTTAGAAATATCAAATTGAAACAGAAGATAAGTCAGCAGCAGCATTTCATTTTTGAACAAAAATCAAGATATTGACCTAAATCCAAAATTACTAAAAGGAGCAATGAATTAAAATAAACTGACAACGTGGGAGAACATTCATATGAAAAAATAAGGAGTTAGCACAAGAGGCGTTAAAACTATTGAATCTACAGGATCAATCTGTAAAGTTTACTACTGAAACAGAAAAAGATAGATGGTTACCGTTATGGATAAAACAATTATGAGAAATAAAAATAAATTAGAATTTGGTATATATAGGAAACCAGCACATGTGGATAATTACATTAAAAACAATAATGCTGACTCTAAAGAACACCAATATGCAGTATTTCACAATTTAATCCAAGGTTAGTGAACATTCCATTGACAAAAGAAGAATATAACAGGAAGTAGACCACATAAAATATGTTGCAAATGTAAAAGGCGTTGATCCAAAATTTATTACTAAAATGATATACAAACACAAAAGAAGGAAAACCATCAAGGACATTAGCACATTAAAAACTGAGAACTTAAAGAAAAGATATTGCAAATTTACATATCATTCAAAGGCTTTTAATAAATTTAAAAACATTTTCAATCATTTTAATATACAACTAGTGCCACATAAGAAATACAGCGTAAAAGGTATACTAAATCACCTGCTCAAGAACACAAGTCTAGCCAACAAATTATCAGGAATTTATAGCGTCAAATGTGAGGATTGCCTTAAAATATACATTGGGAAACGAAAAGAAATTTAGAAACAAGAATGAAAGAACACATGAGATGCATAAAATACAAACAGATAAATCAGTCATAGCTCATCACTTTTGGTCACTGATAATATTTCCAAAGACATTAAACTTTTGAAACCGGTAAAAAAATATTGGGAACTAACAGTTTGGGAAAACATATATATTTTTAAGAATGAAAAGAGAGCCATGAGCTTTGAAGTACCAACAGTGGATGACGTTATTCAACTCATTAAACAACACCAGGAGAGGGAGGTGGTCACCTGAAGAGAGCTAGTCGAACGTCAGCTGATGATGAGGAAGCTTGCTGCTTGAAACATGTTCTAATATTTAAAATGTAAGTGGAGCTGAAATGCTTTTTAAGTTTGACAGGTGTTTTAAAATGTTTTAGTGTTGAAGCTCCAATGTTTTAAGTACTGTTATTTTATCTATTTTATTACACATTTGTATCTTTCATATTTATTAAGTTATTTAAATGAAATAAAAACTGGTTTAAAGCCCTTTAAAGACAGTATAAACCTACCGTATTATTAATATAGTCTCAATCGAGTAGAGACTATATTGATAAATCTTGAAATTCCACTGTTTTGTTTTACCGTAGCAAAAGCCCTTCTTTGCATCAAATACCTATATTGTAATTTGTAAGTCATTTTGTTTTGAGTGTATATGAACGATATGTATTCGCACTGCGTAAGCGAATTCTCCAGTTCAAAGGTTTTAGGGTTTAGTTTATGCTACCAAGCGATGGTCATTGTATATGTTGTGTTTCACACATATGCTGGAAAGAAAGAAAGAAACCACTCTATCAGGATTTGTATGTACCTCATAGAGTATTTCACAACTGAAGTTTATGGTAGCCTTATGCAGCTGTTATTTTCACTCAGTAATTTAGTTATTTATACTCTCTCGGGGTTCAGAGAACAACATGATAGATTTTTTTATTTTTTTTTTTATTTTGATAGAGTCAACATGAAAAATTCAATGCCATGCCATGGCCGGGATTTGAACCTTAGCCTATATACGGCTAGTGTGAAGAAATAATTAATTTCCATCAATTAAGCCTCCCCCCCAAAAAAAAATGCTTGAAATTGTTTAATTTCAGTGTTAAGCATTGCTTATCCTAGCAATGTAGCAAATAAATTAGCTTGCATAGGATGTGTACTGGCTTCTTATAACACTTTAGAAAATGTGGAGGACTTTTTGCTGTTTGACATGTTTTGGATGTGATGGCGAGTTTTCAGATTTTGAGGGAGGTGTTGAGGATAGAGGTAGCAGTGAGAAAGAAAATATACTGTTTCCTTCAGGTGTTCATGAAGAAATGACATTGTGTAGTGGTCAAAATAACTCGAACACAAATAGACATACAGACAAATAGAGATATTTTCTAGTGTGCTGCTAACTTCTGACAGCCAACCAACTGACAGTTTCACAAATTTTATGACTTCTGACTTAGTGTCTAATTGTTATGGAAACAAACGTATATGTGAGTAGGATGCAGGAAGCCCTTATCTCTAAAGGCAATTTAGGGCCTAAGAAGAGAATTCAGAAGTGGATAGTGTGCATGTTATTTGTAAATCTATATTAGACAGGTACTGGTCTACAGATGTCATGTTAGCTGCTCCATTTTTTTGGAAAAATTAACAGGTCAAATATGGGTAGTATGGATCAGTTATTACAAGCTATCCCTCTGTATGAAAAATATTTAAACGGTGTAAAAAAGTATTTTTACACCAGCTGGATGTTACCATATACAAATGTATAGTAATTTGCGGAGCTCTAAACTCTTGCAAGTCAGTGACCTACCTGTACTTACACATATCAATAGCTCGCAGCCTAATTGAGTACTATAACATTCAGAGACCACCTCATACTGGGGGTAAAAAATCCACCTACACCCTTTATACTTGAGAGAAAATACTTTCCTGAAAGGATACCACCCACAATCATAGAAGTCATGACCTTTTCAAAAATGTCTTGTGTATTGTGAACTAAGTCACAAGAAATCCTGTATTATTTACTGTGAATGTGAAGATGTGCCCTTGTGTGTTTATCCAGGTTTTGAGGTGCACCATTCAAAAACAAAATTTTAAGGGTAAATAAAGTCAACCTGAAAAATTCAGTGCCATGGCCAGGATTTGAACCATGGATCTCCTGGTTTCCGTCCAATCACTCTTAATCTTTGAGCTACCATGGCCAACACGCTATCATGTCATTATTTATTTTTATTTATTTATTTTCATCCAGCTTATCATAATATGATTTTGTACATGTCAGAAATACAATTACATATTTACAAATTAGTTTCTCAGATTTGCTCAAAGTCGTATAAACATTTGTTAATCATATACATCCTCAACTTCCTTTCAAATTGCTGTTTATAAACATCAGCTGCAGATTTAATTTCTAGTGGTAGTTTGTCCAATTGACTTTTATGTTTTCCCGATAAACTGCTAGGGTAATCAAGATACACACTATTTTCAGCGACTTACTATTGTAAGTACTTGATTCCCAAGCTTCGTCATTAAACCATTATTATTAAGTTAATTGATGGAAATTAATCATTCCTCCATACTAGTCGTGTATAGGCTAAGGTTTTTCCCCCCCTTTTTTTTAGATAGTCTCAACCTAAAAAATTCAATGTCATGGCCGGGATTTGAACCACGGATCTCCTGATCGCTCTTAAACTAGGAGCTACCTGACCTGCTGCCTTGATAGTTTGGGATCATTAGCATTGCAGGAACCTAACAACCTGCTCTGTGTTCTCGCTGAACATAAACACACATCACTTGTGTGTGTACCATGCACACTTGGAGTTACTAACATGAAGACATACAAACTAAAATTAACTAAAATTTAGAGTCTGCAAATTATTACAGCAAAAGGCCAAAATAGCGTGGTCCGAATTACCGCAGACTCTGATTTAATATGGGTAAAAGTATGTCCCTGTTAAAAAATGTTTTATTTTATTATTTTATTGGTCTTTTTTTATTTGGAAAGTTGAGATAAAAATATTCTGCAAACAGAGGTTCTGCAATATAATTTTCAGCACCACCCCCATTAATTGACAGCCACTGCATTTCAGGAAAGTAACGAATGATACCACTGTTCTTGGCCTTGTCTTTTACATCAGTTCATATAATTCTGCTGAATGAAATCATGTACTGCACTTGGAGAGGGAATGGGTAATGTAGTGATGTCTCATCTTAGGCACAGTCCTTGCTAATTCAGTTGTTTTTTCCAGCATGTTATTGAAGACATAATTAGTTTTGTGAGTATTGAATTTGTCAATGATAATTGTATAAATTAATTATGTCATCAATGTAATTTGTAAATTAGGACTCAAAACATTATACAATCAGTTGAGAAAATGTTTCAGATGTATGAGCATACATTAAAAAAGAAGCTGAAAGCAAAGAACTGGTTACATCAGAAGATATTTTTTTCAAAATGATTCTAAAAGCAAAGTGTATATCAGATGACACAGGAGTGTCAGAAATAACAGTAAAAAGAATTGTTAAAGAATGCAAACAAAATGAAAATCAGGGGCACATCTTTGGAACTCCAGGTAAAAAGCATAGCGTTCCAAAAAAAGTAAAGATCAAGATGACTTTAACAAATGTGTCATTAGAAGAATGAATCAAAATTTTTATGTTACCTCCTGGAATAGCAAAACTACTTGTTATTTTAAGAGGAAACATGATCATTCGGGTCAGTGAGTCGTCTTTAAACAAAATAGTGAGGGAACTGGTTTTTAAATGAAAAACCACCAAAACAAAGAGAAAATCTTATAGAAAAGCACAATATTCATTCTAAAAGTCCCCAGTGAAGAAGTCAGTCTATGTGGTATTGAACAATTTAAATAATTTCATCTACAATATCTGCAATTACAATTGCATTAATATGAACAGATTTGCACAACTAATTCAGCCACGTAAATTATGTGAACATTTTTCTGCAAGGACTGTACCACAATTCTAACAAATATGTTATCTAAGTAGCATATGAAGCTGATGCAACAATTCACTTAATGCTGTCCACAACAAGAATGGCAATGAAGAACAAGATGATGCTAAAAATGATAATGGTGAAATGACGTGGAGGTGGAAGAAAATATTCTGAAAGTAAAGTGATAACTCATTTAAGAATGTGATACTGTGGATGGACAAGCAAAATGAATCAAACAGCATTCATGTCCTCCTTATTGCCACAGTATGCAGCGAGAAAACATAGTGCATTACTGTGTCAAACAAAACTTACTGATGTTTTTAAAACAAAAATTAGGTTGGTGTAAAATATGTACAGAATCAATGAATGGTTACAGGCTGGAATACATCTTCCAGCGCAACTGGTGAGTTATTTTAAAAGTACTGTAATATATTTACCTTATATACAAGAGCTTAATACTATTCTGTAATTTATTATTACATGCATATTCTCCTCCTCCAACTTAGCGGGTTTGATTTTTGTCCCTTCTATTGTTCTCTGTATACTGTAGTAAGGTTATAATGTGGGGGTAAGGATGTCCCTCAGCAACCGCGTTAATTTGGGCTTCTACTGTATTAATATTGATATAATGTTCATTACCCTCTTCTAGATTACCATTAGAAATATCTGCATTTACACCCCTAACACTGTATATTATCATCACATATGTATTTGGCTATGAGCATTTGGTTATTAAATAATCTTTAATCATTTATAGTCTTCATTTCGGTTGGCAGTTAGTATAAGCTTTTATTCCTACATAAAGTGAACTTTTTTCATATAATGTTAACCTCTCTAGAAGGGTTTTATTCAAAGGATTTTACAGATGGTTTCAGAAAGACATTAAAATTGTTTATATATATTTTTTATACATTTTTTTTTCTACTCATCTTATAGTATGTTGCTTTTTTCGTTTACTTTACTAAGTTAGGGAGATTTTAATTTATTACTAATATTTAAATTAAGTGAGAAAATATTCCTAATGAGTAATGGATGTATGACACAATGAAGCATAAAATTAATATAATTTGAGTTGAAGTAGTACTCCATGCTTCATATATTGCTAGTTTTACCTAGAACACATTTCATTATGATGTTCCTAACATCCACACCTAATGTCGACTGTTGAATTTAGATTGGATGAACTCCTATGTGGTAACTGGGATGTCTCTATTAAGGCCCGGATGAGTTTGGGTTCTCATCAAAGGTGATGTCAAAATGAGTTGTGCTTCATATTTCTTTAAGACTATTTTTTCCTACATGGTTAATGCAGTTGGATCCTGAACAGTTTTTAATAAATGTATTTCTTGTTCTGTATTGGATTCTTATTCCAAAAATGGTACACTACTGCTGATTTGTCTATTTCTTTGTTCTTGATGTTCCAAAATGCTCTTTCAGCCTAACGTTCAAATTCCTTTTTGTTTTGCCAATCTAAAGATTGTCACAGCCCTTGCAATTCATTTGGTTTACACATTTGAGTATTTGTGGGTTTCTCTTTTGTATTATGTGATTTCAAAAGGTGTTGTTCATTGAATTTGTTCTGTGGAACCAAAGTAATGTGTTCATTGAAGACTTCTTGGAAAATGTATGTAGGTCTGTGGTGGTATGTAAATTTTCTGTATGAATTTTTATTATTGATTGGGGGAGAAGAGTAGTTACTTGTCTGTATCTCTATTGTTCTTTGAATTTATCAGTTTTCATTTTCACCATTGCAACACTGAATCCATTGTATTTTGCAATTTGAACTATAAGGTTGTACTTTTTCTTATATTCCATCTTATTTAATGGAACGTTTACCAGCCTGTGAACTATATGGTTATACTTCTTGGTATATTCCATCTTATTTAGTTGAACATTGACCAGCATGTAAAAGTTAGCAAGCAGTGAGTTTAGTTAGAAGCTACAAGCAGAGCAAATTTGTGTGTGCAACAGAGGCATAAGAAACTTTAACAGTGCTCTGTGTGACGGACTCATTCATAACTGTTTCAGGCTATCTTTTGCACTCTTTTTTATATCCCCAGGTCATGAAAAAAATATATCAGAAGCTTGTTGTACCTAAAGCCCCTTGATTTGCCTAAATCGAACATTCTTGATATCGATTCTAGAAAAATGAAGCTGTAGTAGAATATAGGTCATGCGTTTTCCCTGGCTTGTGACATCAAAAGTGGCTATCCTTGAATTACTCATTATTGTTTTTCTTTTTTTGTTGGCAGACAACAAAAGCAGTGGAATGGGGTGAATTACAGTTGATCCCTCATTGTTGTTGCTGTTACAATGTTGTAGGTAGTAGAATTTATTGAAGTTTGCATGAATATACGTTATGTGTGATTGGAGGAATTTAGTAACAGTGCACATCAAAATTAATTGAAAAAACTATTTTAGTCAGTTTTTTGACACTTCATCACTTACCTTCTATATTATTGAGGAACTAGTTTTGGATGCCATCGCCTCCCTTATCAATCTCTTTCCAACTTTCCTTTTCCTCAAGTCTTGTTGGAAAGAGGTTGATGATGGAGGGGATGGCTTCCGAAACTAGTGCCTCAATAATATAAAAATGTAAGTGAAGAAGTGTAAAAAAACCGACTACAAATATATTCTCGGGAAACAAGCTGGGAGAAAAGACTATTAGAAATTGATATAACACAAAAATCAACAAAGACAGAAAGCTGCCAATACTAGCATCTTTTAATTTTTCTTTTTAGCTTTTCACCTGGCTTGTTTTCCGAGAAGCTCTTGAACATATTTGTCGCCAGGAAAGCTTCAGGTCATATTCAACTACAAATAGTCTTTTCAAGGAATATAAATATTTAGTTTGTATGGATATTGTGCTGGTAATGGTAGTATTTTATGATTTTTTAATACATTTCAGCATGAGTGTTGCAAGTCCAGTAAGAGTATGCTAAGGAAAGGATACCCAACTCTTACTGAAGATATACTTAATCTCAGTAGAGCCAATATTAACCTAATTACTGAGTTTTTAACTGGACATTGAAGATTATGTAAATAATTACATACATGCAGTAGGAATCCTCAATAAGGAAGTTATATGTAGGTTGTGGAATGCAGTGGTGGAAACTGTCTTTCATATTATCTTCAGTTGTAAAGCATTAGATAGGAAAAGATACGACCGCATGGGAAGAAACTCAACTGATGAACTTCTTAAAAGTAAACTGGACTGGTTTTTGACTAAAACCATAGTACTGGATGGTCTGAACCTGACTTAGTACAATGTTAGTCAAGTCAAGCCAAGCCAAGCCAAGCCAAGCCAAGCCAAGCCAAGCCAAGCCAAGCCATTGTCTGCACTAATTTTTTTCCTTTTTCTGGACTAGCCTGCCCCAAGTTATTAAATCACAGGGCAAGCAAGTTACGCTGTCTGCTGTAGGGTTATCCTACATCATTTAATCAAGGATCCTTTGGTACAAAGTATTCACATTCACCATACACATGGTGATGCAAAAAAGGAGATGAATGATCATGCTTTTTGCTCAGCAGTTTGGAGAAAGTTTGGCAGTGTCAACTGAGAGCATTAGTGTACTTCCTGATTATTTTCCATGACCATTTAATGTCCTGTGAAAACTCAGCTACAGTAGCTTCATACTAGTACAGCTGCTATTCTTGGTGGACAACCACTAGATGTCCCATAAACAAGCTATTTATGAGTCATATCCGAATTGTATGCTGAGTGATTGTTAGTAACAGCATCGATACATGCTGGGGGGAAAATTGAGAAGCCTGAGCTCCCTACATTGTAAAACTGAATTCTTTCTTTACAGAGATATATTTCACTAGACATTGTAGAAAGGACTTCTAAGAAAACAGGAATCTCAAATGCCCATAATAGGTGGAAGATAGTGCCTGAGGTACTTGCAAAACTGCAAAATGACATGTCTGATGATGCTTTAAGCAGTAATAAGGAACTGAAACTTGGAACCACAATTTTCATACCTTGCCTAATTTACACATGCCTGTTTTAGAAGCTGACATTTTGTTCATATTATGCATAAATTACTCAGTTCAGTTTAACATAATATGTGATTAATCTTAAGACTGAATCATACATATAACATATTAGGTGTTTTATATGATTATCTGTTTTTGCAACAGATGGCAGTGGAGCATATGCTGGGGCTTTGTCCTTGCTGCATGCGCTTTCCCTTGCAGACCTGGAACTCAAGCTGGAAGCTGCAAGAAAAATTCTAACAGCCACATTCATGAAAAATAATGCAGCACATAATTTTGCAAAACAGGTAAATGCTTCATGCAGAAGCATTAATGCTCTTATAATTATTTTCATACAGGCTATCTGTGAGCTAATGCTGGTAAGTTGAATAAAATTTGGGAAAGGTCAGTACCTTTCTAGCATTTGAACAATGGATCTTTATTATGTTATCATGTAGGTCATCAGAACTTTGCACAGAAAACTGAAGCTCTGTGGCCGTGCCGTGGCTCAGTGGTTAGACTGCTTGGCTCTCACCAAGGCGGCCCGGGTTCGATCCCAGGCGACCGCAAAGTGAAATTTGTGGTGTACAACACGGCACTGGGGCGGGTTTTCTCCGGGACCTCCAGTTTCCCCCGCATCTCATTCCACCGGTGCTCCATCTTCATCTCATGTATCATCAGTGTCACCGCCTGCGATGCCGTATATAGTAAAAGCGGGCGTTAAACACTACACATTTATTAATTTTTAGATGAGTCGTATTTATTATAAATAATAATTGGTTCGCTTCTTTGTGGTGTTCCAATACAGTTAAATCTCGAAATACAGTTAAATCTCGACTACACATTTAATTTCATTTTCTGAAGCTCTGTGTTTTAAGTCTCAGCTATATAATTTTATTTTTCAAATCTGTTGGAACTTTCTAATTAATGTTACTAAATAGTTGATTGTGTTTTTTTGAGAATAAAATAATCAGATGAAGAAAATATTAATTCTTGTTTAAGATGCTAACAGCTAATGCAGTTAGGCTGAAATTAACACAGCAATTGTTATGCACTATAGATGTGATTTGGGTTTTCCATTTATTATTTCTTAAACAATCTTTGGTATTAGAGTATCCAGTTTGAATAATTTTAAATTCCTTTCATTACTGAAATTCTGTTGACAATGTTATTTGCTCTTCTTGGAAAAGGTTGGTTGGCAGGATTGTGTTACACGCTTGCTAGTGAAAAAGCCTATCAGCACGACAAGACAATCTCATCGTGATTCTCTTCCGGATCTGATGTCTTTTGATGAAGAAAACTTAGAGTTAGAAGATGCAAGCTATTCTCCATCATCTGTTTCAAGGATTTCTACTCAGGTTACAGATGCTGCAATGGTGCTGGAAAATGAAATTAAAGGTACAGTTTCTTTTTCATTAAAATGTTCCATAAATAATTAGTAATTTAAAATTTAAAATATAATGAAATCATAAGTAATTTAAAATAAAATCATTAAAAAAATGGAAAGATTCTCATAGGTTCTTGAAAATATTTACAGCCAAATACATTTACAGCCATAAAATTCTAGAAATTCATATTACAGTAAACCAAAATATAATCCCATTGTTACTTACCAAAATTAATCTTATTTAAAAATGTTCTTACTTTTTTGTTTTCTGGAGGCATCTGAAAAGATAATAACATTTCATATTGATATTCATATTTCAGAAACATTTTTAATGAATGCATTTCAGAAACATTTTTAATGAATGCTATTGTACATTTCAATGTAGTACTTAATTTTAATAATTTTCACTAAATAAGTTCCATTTAATTTTAATTTTTATATAATTTAAAAGGAAGGATATGCTTAGAACTGTAGTATAAAACAAATTTGAGCTCATTTCTTGTGTTTACAGGTAGTCGTTACAAATATGAACCTGACAAGCTTCTTCATTTGGTAACCACACTTTATAGCCATCACAACTTGCATACACTTTAACCATTAATACATACATCTTCTTTGAGTATGGTTAAGCATGTCAAAATGCCAACCCTCATAATTCACATTCACCAACCACAAAAAACTGAATGAGAAACAATACAAAGTTAAATATTTGGATAGGTAGAGTCAGACTGAAAAATTGAATGCCATAGCAGGGATTTGAATCATGGATCTCCCGGTCTCCGTCTGATTCTCTTAACCATTGAGCTTCCATGGCCAGCATGCCAGCATGACATTAAATTCTCCAATTGAAACATATTTTTCCCAGTAAACCACTAGCAGTTCCCATATACAGTGAGATACACATTTTTTGTGGCGACTTATGCAACTTATTTCTCATTGAGCACATGCTACGTATTCAAATCTCCATTCTGATCTTGCTCTCTTATGTAGTGAAAACAGACATCTGTAAAAGTAAAAAAAATTAAAAATTGAAGTTGATCTCTTTTCCTTACTATGGTATTACAATGTTTATATTTTGTTCATCCACTTTTGTACATTTCGAATCCAATAAAAACATTTAAAATGAAAATTAAAGCATTACATGTAGGTAGGATTATGCAAAAGCACAAATAGATCATAATAAATGGAATTAATGAGGGAGTACTCAAGAGGTTTTATTCTTATTAAATACTTTAATTTCTGCTGTTGCTGTGATTAAATTAGTTAATTGTATGTAGTTGTATGATTAAATAATTTATTCTTATTAAATACTTTAATTTCTGCTGTTGCTGTGATTAAATTAGTTAATTGTATGTAGTTGTATGATTAAATACTTTTGTAACCATTAAACTTTCAGAGGTGGCAGAAACAGTATCTAATGCTGTTGCTGATAACATTCATTATGCAGCGGACAACATAAGTTCTGCTGTAGCTTCTGCATATTCAGTCTTTCGTCAGAAGACAGTGGAAATGCAGGTAGGTAATATATGGGTAGTTTTAAAGCTTGATTTTCATGTGTAAGTAATGTAATTGTTTTAATTTTTTAGATGCATTTTCTGCAACTTTTAGCATCGCTTTGATCATTTTTATGAATGATGCATTTGCACTTTGAGACATTTGATATAGTGTCTTAGGAAAATTTGTCATTTTACGTTGAGTTGGAAAATGATGCAAAATTAAGAGCAATTTATACAGCTAAACTCTAGTATGTTATGATAATATTTTTAAGCAAATGCTGCATGTGGAAAATGAAATTTCATGTAATTTAAGATTTAGGAGAATATTTCTTGGCACTTTTATATTTGATAGAAATTATGAAAAATTTAAGAGTAATATATTTTGGGAACTCCTTAAAAATTTGAGTTTTTGGCGAAGCAGTGCAGCAAATATATAATAGATATAAGAAAATTTGTTGAATTATTTCAAATTGATTCATTTGTTAGTTTATATGATGAGACTTCTACAGTTACAGCTTTTAATATTGTTTCCAAAGTTTTCATAATCAATTTTATATATATATATATATATATATATATATATATACTACTTTGTTGTTTTTGTCATAATGAAGTTACTTTAAATTAAATGCTATGCAGACATTTATAATCTTTTAGTTTAAACCAAGGTTTGCATCCAACTCTTTAACTTTCAGATTTACATATCTTTGAATGTGTTTTGACAGTTGTAGTTCATCCTCAGTTGACCATGTTCAACTCTGTTGGTATCTGTGCATATTTTTTGATGAAATTCTCTTCTTTCAGGATTTCAAAATTCTTGAATTAATGTTTATTCTTTTGGAAGTATAATGTCCTCTAAACTGATAGTACTGTGGATTTACTGAGATGTTTTAATAAATCCTTTCATGGAAGTGTTGAAAACAGTGTTGTTGTATAAATTAAATTAATTGGGAGTCGATTAATAACACAAAACAACACTCACTTTTAAATTTTCCCGGAACCGGTTTCTGAGGCCTTCCCTCTATCTTCAGCTGGACATCGACTTGTTCTCATTGGTGTAGCTGGCAATATTTTGTCATCGGTCTCCTCTGGTGGCGGTTCGAGGAACTTGCTGAACAAATCTTTCTGGGGGATGTCGAAATTGAATACTTTGTTCCTATTTTTTGAAATAAAGATTTGTTCCCATGTGGACAGTTCTTGTTTTCCTGTAATTTTGGTTCTGGATTTATGTTGTGGTTTTTTTCCCAAAAATGCGTGGCAACTGCTGATTTTTCTAATTGTTTGTATTTTATGTTCCTAAAGTGTTCCTTTGCTCTTGTTTCTAAATTTCTTTTGGTTTTTCCAATATAAATTTGACTACAGTCACAGCATTCAATTTGATATATACCAGATTTTTTGTTAGATGGAATGGCATCTTTGATGTTTGAGCAAATTAGGTTTTTTAAGGAGTAATGGTTCACTGGAGCTAGTTGAATGTTTTGTTTTTTGAAGACTTTTTTGAATTTATCAAAGGCCCATGGGTGGTAAGTGAATTTTTTGAAGATCATTTTAGTTTCTGTAGCTGAGAGGGTTGTGGTTTTCTTTAGTAGTTTCTTCTTTTTTGCTAAGATCACTTTTTTGTCTACTAGTGATTTGGGAAAGTCATTTTTCTGTGCTATTTCAATAATTTTGTTGTATTCTATTTTGTATTCTTCTGCTGTGAGAGAGATGTTGACCAGTCTGTGTGCTAAACTATTAAAGATTACCTGTTTGTGGGATCTTGGATTGTAGCCATTAGCTTTTATGTAGTTGTCTGTCTGTGTTGGTTTTCTGTAAATGCCAAAGTTTATTCTATTTTTATTTCTGATTATTTTTAGATCTAAAAATGGTAAATACTCGTCTTTTTCAACTTCTACAGTGAACTTGATGCTTTTTTCTTGAATATTTAAAAGTTAGTGCATCACTGATGTGTTTTTTTGGCACTATGGCAAATATGTCATCTACATATCTTTGCCAGAGTTTGAACATCCATGGGAAACCTTTAGTGATCCTTATTTCTAGTGCACTCATGTACAGATCGGCCAGGAAGGGTGATAAGGGGTTGCCCATTGCTAAACCAGAAGTTTGATGGAAATATTTTGTTTGAAACTGGAAGAAATTCTGTTCTATGCATAATTTGGTAAGTTTGATGTAATCTGAAATTTCAAGTGATGACATTCCAAGTGATTTGAGCCATTTTTCTATCAATGTTGGGAGTTGTTTAACTGGTATGCTGGGAAACAGTGATTTAACGTCAAATGAGACTAGTGTGTCCTCTTCATTTAGTTCAGTATCCTTAATGTGTTCTATAAGTTCATTGGTGTTTTTGATGCTTAGGCTATCGAATTTTGGAAATGAGTTGAATTTGTTTATTAGCCACTTTACAAGTTTGTATGTTGGTGAATTTATACTGCTAACTATAGGTCTCATTGTTATGGATGGTTTGTGTATTTTGGGTAAGCCATAAAGTCTAGGTAAGGTTGGGTTATCTGGTTTAACTGCATATTTGTTTGATATTATACTTGATTTTGCTATTGTTTTTTCAAATGATTTTATGCAAGCTGTTAATGGATTTTTGTTAATGGTTTCATATTCACTGTTAGCATTTCTTCCATTTTTTCAAGGTAATCAGATTTATCCATTATGACTATTTTGTTACCTTTGTCTGCCTTGGTGTATATGACGTTTTTTTGTTTCAATGAATGGATAATATTTTGTTTGCTCTTCTGAACGGATCTGGTTATTATTTCTTCCAAAATATTTTCACATTGGCTTTTAAGTGGATTTTGTTTTGATACTGGTAGACACTGTGCCGAAATGTAAATGAAAAAACAAACACGCAAAACTTTGAAAACGTTGTAAATCTATTGAATCAAAATTTCTCCACAAAAGAATTAGGTCTTCTAAACAAAGGATTAAAAACTTGCGTAAGTTTTTCAAACGAAATTGAGGACTACATTGCAGATATAAACATTTCGGCACAGTGTCTACCAGTATCAAAACAAAATCCACTTAAAAGCCAATGTGAAAATATTTTGGAGGAAATAAAAACCAGATCCGTTCAGAAGAGCAAACAAAATATTATCCATTCATTGAAACAAAAAAACGTCATATACACCAAGGCAGACAAACGTAACAAAGTAGTCATAATGGATAAATCTGATTACCTTGAAAAAATGGAAGAAATGCTAACTAACAGTGAATATGAAACCATTAACAAAAATCCATTAACAGCTTGCATAAAATCATTTGAAAAAACAATAGCAAAATCAAGTATAATATCAAACAAATATGCAGTTAAACCAGATAACCCAACCTTACCTAGACTTTATGGCTTACCCAAAATACACAAACCATCCATAACAATGAGACCTATAGTTAGCAGTATAAATTCACCAACATACAAACTTGCAAAGTGGCTAATAAACAAATTCAACTCATTTCCAAAATTCGATAGCCTAAGCATCAAAAACACCTATGAACTAATAGAACACATTAAGGATACTGAACTAAATGAAGAAGACACACTAGTCTCATTTGACGTTAAATCACTGTTTCCCAGCATACCAGTTAAACAACTCCCAACATTGATAGAAAAATGGCTCAAATCACTTGGAATGTCATCACTTGAAATTTCAGATTACATCAAACTTACCAAATTATGCATAGAACAGAATTTCTTCCAGTTTCAAACAAAATATTTCCATCAAACTTCTGGTTTAGCAATGGGCAACCCCTTATCACCCTTCCTGGCCGATCTGTACATGAGTGCACTAGAAATAAGGATCACTAAAGGTTTCCCATGGATGTTCAAACTCTGGCAAAGATATGTAGATGACATATTTGCCATAGTGCCAAAAAAACAAATCAGTGATGCACTAACTTTTAAATATTCAAGAAAAAAGCATCAAGTTCACTGTAGAAGTTGAAAAAGACGAGTATTTACCATTTTTAGATCTAAAAATAATCAGAAATAAAAATAGAATAAACTTTGGCATTTACAGAAAACCAACACAGACAGACAACTACATAAAAGCTAATGGCTACAATCCAAGATCCCACAAACAGGTAATCTTTAATAGTTTAGCACACAGACTGGTCAACATCCCTGTCACAGCAGAAGAATACAAAATAGAATACAACAAAATTATTGAAATAGCACAGAAAATGGACTTTCCCAAATCACTAGTAGACAAAAAAGTGATCTTAGCGAAAAAGAAGAAACTACTAAAGAAAACCACAACCCTCTCAGCTACAGAAACTAAAATGATCTTCAAAAATTCACTTACCACCCATGGGCCTTTGATAAATTCAAAAAAGTCTTCAAAAAACAAAACATTCAACTAGCTCCAGTGAACCATTACTCCTTAAAAAACCTAATTTGCTCAAACATCAAAGATGCCATTCCATCTAACAAAAAATCTGGTATATATCAAATTGAATGCTGTGACTGTAGTCAAATTTATATTGGAAAAACCAAAAGAAATTTAGAAACAAGAGCAAAGGAACACTTTAGGAACATAAAATACAAACAATTAGAAAAATCAGCAGTTGCCACGCATTTTTGGGAAAAAAACCACAACATAAATCCAGAACCAAAATTACAGGAAAACAAGAACTGTCCACATGGGAACAAATCTTTATTTCAAAAAATAGGAACAAAGTATTCAATTTCGACATCCCCCAGAAAGATTTGTTCAGCAAGTTCCTCGAACCGCCACCAGAGGAGACCGATGACAAAATATTGCCAGCTACACCAATGAGAACAAGTCGATGTCCAGCTGAAGATAGAGGGAAGGCCTCAGAAACCGGTTCCGGGAAAATTTAAAAGTGAGTGTTGTTTTGTGTTATTAATCGACTCCCAATTAATTTAATGTTTTAATAATTTTGTATTTTTATATATTTCATATTTTTTTATTTCTCCTAAAAGTGTTCGGCTGTTGGTGATTTCTCTGGTTGTTATACAGTTTGATTTTGTAGAAATGTTGCTTGATTCTGGTACCAATGTAATGTGCTGATTCCTGTAACTTTTTTCTTTCTCTTGAATTTTTGAATTTTCTTTTCCACTAATTCATTTTTACATAAATTGTTTGTTGCAATTTATATAATGATTGAATATTGGAACAGAATGAAAAAGAAGTTACCAAACATAAAATACTTATATATTAGTAATCATCTATGGATACATCTTAAGTTTCATAAAATCTTCAGCAAGTTCAAAATAACTTTGCACCCAACAACTTTCAGCCTAAAAAATGTAATAGAACCAGGCTACAAGGAACCACCAATTATGGTTTTTCTGGGATTTTCCCTTATCCTAAAATGAGTAATGCTGGGTAATCTCAACTCTATGGATCCTAGTGTCATTTGGTTTCATTTGACCCATTTCATTCATGAGCAATAAATAGCCCCACATGTCTGGGAGTCAAGTCATGAAATACTTGAAGATAAAGAATTATAAAAAAATTTGTCACCAAAGCTAGCAAGCATCATTTGAGAGAAGACATAGATCCACAAATAAAACATCATCTCAGGAATTTGGAAGTCCTGAGAGAAAGTAATTTGATTCTTCATCCTTGATCAGCTGAAGAACAAACCTCACTCATCAATTACAGTTAGCTGAGGATGAAAGCAATAGTAAAGTGGAAATAGAGGAAGAGGAAAAGGTAGAGGTAGAGGTGAAGGAAGATGGGGATGGGAAGGAGGAAGACTTAAGTTAAGGATGTTAAAGCATTGTCTACCATGAGTAATATCTTACAGATAGAGGAGAATACAAATCAGCATGCTTAAACTTATTTCTGGCAGAACCTGAAGTTACTGAGGCGGTCAGAGAATGCAATAAATGCCCAAGTAGAAAATTGTTCACATCTTGTATTGTTGATTAATAAAATGGACTGCCAGGGTCATGTAGATGCATTAATTGTATTAATATGTGTTGTGCTTAGTTAATGCCTTTTATTAAGCTATTGTACCATTGATCATTATTATTCATAAATGTGTGCTAATGCAACCATTTATCTTTATAAAACTTAGTAATTATATGTTTCACATATATTTGAAGAGTATGTGTTCATAGTGTATATACATAGTTGAACTTATAACTCAGAATTACTTAAACAAGGTTTTGATAATGCCTAATACTTTTTTTTCTTAAGGAAAAGTAATACAGTGGGCCTGCATGCATAAAATTTACAAACAATAAAGATATGTACGAAACAAACATTATTTAAAAATTGGCCCCGCTTTAAAGTATTCAGTTAATTAGGCTTTTTCACTTTTCTTGCATTAAATGCATATAACACATTTAGCAAAATGCGTTAATGAACTTTTCACACTGATGCATGCCTATACAGTCCATATTCAAGAGATTCCAAGTTCAAATCTGGGTCAGGGTAAATTATCGGATAGGGTTTCTTCTGGGGTTTTCTCTTATCCTGAAAGATGAATGTTTGTAAGCTCTGTAAGTCCATCATTTCAATTACCATCTGATTACTTAATGTTGGAGGACGTAAATAAAACAAAAAAAGTATGCATACATGCACTTAACACTTTACCCACTTTAGGTATTTCAAGATACAAATTATGATTCCTGTTATTGTCAGTGTCGCTTGAAGCTGGTCCGCTCTTTTTTTCTCTCTTTTTTTTTTTAATCACCACTATGTTTTTGTCACACATCAGCAATAATCTCCTCATTCTGTAGTTCCCCACACAGCCCACACCCAGCTGGACTGCCATCAAAATCCACAAAGGTATCCAAATTTGTATCCTCCCCTAGAGCTAGTTTATTTATAGGCATATTTCATCATTTGCAGTACCTTTATCATCATCCTTTAGATACCTGATTTAAAGAAACAATATTTGATTGTGGAGGATGACACCTGCTTTCAAGCAGCTGAAATAAATTTTATAGCTCATAGTAAGTCAATGGCGAGATTTTCATCTCCTGCATCAGTCAGTGTTATTAAATGGTGAACCATTATTTTTCTGTTGTAAACTTCGAGATTTGCAGTGATACATAAATCAAATGGCTGTACACAACTGGAACAGTTAGGAAGGAAAAATTCCACTTTAAAATTTTCCAAAATCATTTGAGGTGAATGTGCTGCACATCAGTCCATAAAAAGATGGATCGTCTTCTATTTCTTTTTCATTCAAATGAATTCCTTTAACCACTGTTCCATTAAAATCATATTGGGTAGGTTTTATTTTCTTGCCCTTAAAACTTCTGGAATTCCTGGAATTTTGTATCACAAGTGCAAGAAGTGGGTCTGTCTGCATTGATAGCAAAAAGAACTGCTAGCATATTTTACTTTTCTTCCTTCCGTGGCATAAGTCAGCCCTTTCAGCTAATGTCCTGCTGAAAACATGGAATAAGTCTCATCACCATTTGGTGTTGTAAAGCTGACAGTCACTTATAATTTCTGGTGGAACCTCTTGCTTTCAGTGCTGCACTGTCATCCATAGAACTGGACTTTCTGCAAATTGTTTTCCCTGATATTCCATGACAATCTTCAATTCTTGCAATCAATCTGACCATCTTGAAATCAACTGTGAAATTCATGAATTTATCTAAATCTATCGCTTTTACTTTCAGCATGTTGCCATTTATTGGTAGAGCTGCAGCCCTTTCTGATGTAACTATATGAGAAGTGCCATTTCCAAGGCAGCATGCCTCCCTACTTGCTGATGGCTACATTTAGTTGATATTGAACCCAGTGTTAAAAACTCATTCAAAATAACATTTCTGTTGCTGATGACTATATAGCATGTATAAGTAAGTCGAAAGTGGTTTTGGTTTCGTGTCTATTAAATACCATCTTTCGCATGAATTTTACTTTCTGATCTAGTCTATAGTATTTCCTTTCTCTTTATTCCATGGCTGATTAAAAGCAACTGAGAACTGAAAAACAAAACTGCTGTTCAATAGTAAACACCAGATACCGAAAATTGTTACTTCTTATTTGTTGCTACGGCATTATGGTACCCAAAGAAGTAAATGAGGATTGTATTTGTCTTTGCATTTGTATTTGCATTAGTATTGTATAAGTCTGTCTTTTATTTTTGTATCCGAAAGTGGCCTGATCAGCTTGTGATTTTGTCAGCAGGCTAAGGGAAATGCGTTTCAAGTTTCTGTTAAGATAGAGTATGCTATATGCTCATTTAATTACTTAAAACTCAGTTGTATTTCACTGAAATGTAACACATATAACTGCAAAATATATATAAATGCATTATGTATAAACAGGGTTCTATTAACATGTTTCTAAATTACATTTTTTCCAGGATCTGCAAAAATTAGCATATAAATATGAATTACTTATAACTGGGTTCCTATAAAGCAGGTTCAACTATGTATAATTCACCACAGTGCAATCTTTACAAGCCACCAGACACTATTATAGATAGTGAACCATTTACTGCTGTGTCCATCAATTCCAAAAATACAAGAAGATACTCAAAGTTGAACTAACATTGTATTACTGGGATGCTAGATGGTGAATGGATGAAGTCTAATATGAAATATTTAACTATCCCCTATGCCAGTGAAAGGGATAATGTCACAGATGAAAGTTGTCAATGAAGTACTGAAACTGCATAAGATGGAAAATTGTAGAGAAATCCTTATGCATCTCCTCTATGGACTCTATGAAGTAGAGTACATAGTGTGACTTCGTGGGTTCGTGAAATTAAAAGTCCAGTTTGCAGAAAGTCCAGAATGCTCTTTATTTCCGTAGAACACACTTTGGACAACCCTTACAGTGGCAGAATTACATAACATACACAAATACAATCCTCAAGGTCGTTGACCACAAACAAAAGAGTTCACTTTCAAAACACAATTGTATGCACACGATTCAAGTTAGGATTACCACTCTCGCTGAAGGGCGATTCGCGGCTTCTTTTATAGCTCCACTCACTGTTCGAGAAATTACCAGTATTTTCTGTAACAAACAAGTCGGCACTAGAACCTTCCAGTTATCTATCTTTATCTGTTTCGGCAAGCTCAATTTATCTCCGCGCTGCACTATCTTTCCCTTTGTGTGTGCTGGCCACCAGTCGCAACAATGGGTTCGCGCCACTGCTCCCTCCTCAAGGCTGGTCGTCCCAAACAGCACCATCGTAGCGAGCCAGTCGATCCAGGTGTACCACCAACATCTTTCCTCAGGGCACCTTCTGCATGTGGTAGACCACGTCGTTAATCCTCGTTAACATCCAGTACGGTCCTTGCCACGGCTGTTGAAGATTCGGGCAGCGCCCCTTGGTCCAGGTAGGGCGATACAAACGGACCAGGTCACCTTGCTGGAATCCTTGCCGTCGCTCGCCATCTGGAATTTCTGTCGAGCCATCTGGAATTTCTGTCGAGCCATCTCATGCATGTCGTGGAGATGGTTCACGAGGCTCTCCACATATTCCGCTGCTGGCTGTTTTGCTTCCGGGGGCTCCCTAAAGCTCCCAGCGATTCCCATTTGGCCCAGTACAACTTATACGCAGTGCTTCAGTTTGCGATCCCTGCCTCCACTTCTCTCAAGAGTGGTCCCAAGTCGCGTCTGCCAGCTGCTCTTTCCTCATGCCTGCGCTATCCCATCCTCCGCAGGCACTGCCGTGACTACTTTGACAGCTGCGGCACGCTCCTTCTCTTGCACTCTTGTGCATTGGCCGTACTCTTCTGGACAGGATGTTTGGGACATGGCATCTAAGTTGCCGTGGCTCTTCCCTCTACGAAGTTCAGAGGTGAAGTCGTACTCCTGCAGCCTCTGGATCCAAAAGGGCTGCCTGGCCTTCCAGGTTCCTAAAGCTGAGCAGCCAACCTAGGATGGAGTGGTCAGCCCTCAGGTGGAATGGCTAACCGTACAGGTACTTGTGGAAGTGCTCCAAGGTCTTTACTACCGCCAGCAGCTCTCGCCGGGTAACGCAGTAGTTCTTCTCTGCCATGGATAGCGTCTTGCTGTAGTAACCCGCTCGTGGCTGTTCTGAACTTGTGATAGGACACCTCTAATTCAATGGTCGCTGGCATCGGTGTCCACAATGAAGGCGCCACCTGGTTGTGGGAATTCCAAAACAGGGGCACTGCAAAGTGTCTTCTTCAGCTGCTGGATAGCGCTTTCGGCATCCTGCGTCCACACGTAATGCCGGTGTTCCGCTCTCAGGTGGGTGAGGGGTTTGGCGATGTTGGAGAAGCCCTTTATGAAACGGTGGTAATAACTGCACAACCCTAAGAAACTGCGCAATTCTCTCTTATCATTTGGCCGAGGCCAATCTCTCATTGCCTGTGTCTTCTCCGAGTCTGTGCTCACTCCGGTTGGTGAGACTATGTGGCCCAAGTAGTTGACTTCCTCGTGGAACAGCTAGCACTTCTTCGCGTTCAGCTTCAAGTTGGTTGCCTGCAGTTTCTGTAACACCTTGCTCAGGTTGTCGAGATGGTCTTTGAAGGTCTTGCCCACGATGATGATGTCGTCCAGGTATAGCAGGCAGGCATCATAAGCCAGTCCTCTCATCACTGACTCCATGAGGCGTTGGAAGGTAGCTGGTGTGTTGCACAGACCAAAGGGCATAACTGTGAACTGCCAAATCCCTTGGCCTGTCGAGAATGCGATCTTCTCCTTATCTCTCGGGTCTAGAGTCACCTGCCAGTAACCCGATTTCAGTTCCAGGGTCGAGAACCACTGCGCACCAGAAAGCGTGTCCAGGGTGTCGTCAATCCGGGGTAAGGGGAAACAGTCCTTCCTGGTGACAGCGTTCAGCTTACTGGAGTCCACTCAGAAGCGTGGTTCCCGATACCCCTGGGAGATCGGGTACGTCTTCGGACGGGGATGAGGGAAGCCATATATTCCCACGTACTAGCCTGCATAGCTAGTAGAAGGTATACATTCGGTCTCCATGTCAGCACCTCCATCTACAATGCCGAGCTTTATGCCATATACCGAGCCATTCTGCATGTTCGCCGCAGAAGGTTGCGTGATTGCCTTGTCCTCAATGATTCCCTCAGCGCTCTTCAGAGCCTTCGTGTGCTGTACAACTCCCATCCTCTTGTACAGCGTATCCAGGACGTCCTTCATGTTCTATACGCCACTGGCGTCACCGTGTGGTGTTTATGGGTTCCTGGACACGAGGGCTTGCGTGGGAATGAACTGGCGGATTCGGCAGCTAAGACGGCGACCACGGAGCCCAGGGTAAGGATTCCCTTCTTAAGCTCGGAAGACTTCAGGTTCTGTCGTGCTGGCGGGACGATTGGTCTGCTCTCCGCAGAAACAAACTTAGAAAGATAAAGGTGCTTCCGATTCCCTGGGCGACTTCCTCCCGTGCCTCTCGCCGGGAGGAAGTCATTCTTGCTCGGTTACGAATTGGCCACTGCTTTTTTAACAATCGTTAGCTTTTAAACAGGAGCCCTGCGCCAGTCTGCCCGCTATGCGGCGATGCGCTGTAGGTCCGCCACGTTATTTTAGTGTGTCCTAACCTGGAGCGTCTTCGCTGGTCTCTTCAGCTGCCGGCCAGCTTGAAAGACCTACTAGCGGACGACCAGCAAGCGGTGGCCAAGGTTTTTAGATTTTTATCCAACGTTAATTTTATCATATAGCCAGAGATCTATTTTAAACTTTTAACCTTTTAGCATTTTTATACCTTGACTTAGGTACTTATTCGTAAATTTTAACATGATTTTATCGTTAATGACAATTTTAGACTGTTTTTAGAAGGCTTTGTTTTTAGGGGCGCTGATGACCGCGCTGTTGAGCGCCCTGAATCACAATCAAATCAAATCAAATCAGCTAGTAGAAGGTGTGCTAGATCACCAGGCGCCCCCACCGAGGTTGTTCGGTTGCCTTCCCCTTTTGGGGTTGGCGCGCGTAAATGGCGTATCCACTTCCACCCATTTTCGGACCAGATGGGGGGGGGGGGCCTTTCTAATCTTCAGGCCTTGCTCTACTGGAAAGCCCCATGGAGGCGCCATGCGACGGCTGCCTGTCGCTTTGTCGTAAAGTCGCTTTGGCTAAAGACGCGCTGGTATCGTGTTAGCAGTTGTCGAACTTTCTCCAGCTGTTCTGCGGTCAGGTGTTCGGCCGCCCTCTCCAGTAAGCCTTCCAGCCGGGCCCCCAGGTGTTGCGTTGGTACCGGCTCTCGTCTCCTGTGTCTTGTCGATTGCTGTCACGCTGACCACGCTGACCCAACTCCGTCCCGGCCTGGACGTCGTGATCAGTGTCTGACAGGTTGAGCAGCCTCACCAGCACCTCCTCTAGGCAGGGCAACAATGTGCTTGCTACACAGAGTTCGTGCACAGGCTTTTTGTGGTCCAGCATCATGTTCTTCGTCCGCTGGCCTTCCAGGCGCACCATCACCACCACCTCGCTTCTCGCGGGGACAACCACGTCTTCCCTTAGGTTGAACCTGCAGATTCCAAGACGTTCTTCGGGTTTCCGAAGTATCACCTCTTCTCCATTGAGCCGCAGGACCTTACTGTCGACGTCAACCGTCGCCTCGTGGCTCCTGAGGGCATCCAATCCCAGTACCACCTCCTCAGCCACCTTCGCGAAGAACACCCACTGACGCACGGCACTCCATCCCAAGGTCATCTTCAGTAGGGCCTCATTCTCCACAGGCAAGGTGTCGCCCGATGCCGCCACAAGATGGTATGGCTGACTTGGTTTCCTCGACGGCAAACCCCCGGCTGCGTTAGGTTTGATGATGGTCACGGCTGCCCCGGTGTCCACAAGTGCGCGGCACAGCTTCCCTCTCACCCAACTGTCCGTGATGAGGCTGTCATCCATCCGTTGGCTGACGCTGTCTTCCATCCGTTGGCTGACGCCGCGCAGCGTCACTCGAGGGGATGGTGATGACGGCGCCGACGTGCCCCTCTCCACGCCGGGCCTTTCCTGTTCTTCCGGCTGCTCTTCCTGGTGTCGGCAGTTTCTCTCCAGGTGTCCCGGCTGGCCACACCTCCAACACACGCCACTAGGTCTTCGCCGGCGTCCCTCGGCTGGCCTTCGATCTCCCGTTTAGCGGATACTCCTTGTTCTCGACGTCGGGGTAGCCGTCACTTTGGCGGCCTTCATCCTCAATGCGACCGTTAGCGCCTTGTGGATGGTCTTGTAGTCGCCGAACATTAGGTGCTGACGTATCTCGACCTCTCGTACCCCGTCATCGATTTTGTGGGACCCCTAGCACTCGTGGTACCTCTGACGTTATTAGAGGAACCTCGGGCCGACCATTCGAGCCCCTCCATGATAGGCAGTTGTTCGGATTGGGTTGGACTCGAGGGAGCAGTGGTTCCTGATACCCGTGGGAGATCGGGTGCGTCTCCGGACGGGGTTGAGGGAAGCCATTAATATTCCCGCGTACTAGCCAGCATAGCTAGTAGAAGGTGTGCTAGATCACCAGGCAGTCCCACCGAGGACCGGTAGCCTTCCCATTTTGGAGTTCGCGCACGTAAGTGGCGTATCCACTTCCATCCCGTCTTGAGTCCACAGGACGAGATGGGGTGCTTGTTAGTCTCTAGGTCTTGCCGTGTGGAAAGCCCCACGGAGACGCTGGACGCCCTTTTGGGACAGCTCGGTAACTCCCTGGTCGAAGGAGGCCCATGTCCTTGGTCCCACGGGTCCAGGACTAATGGGAGTAGAACCTCTGCCATTAACCCCGTCAACGAAGGTGTAGGTGGCCTTCCGGGATACGCACTCGGGTGGGAGGTCGACCAAGACTTTGCTGGCCAGCTGCTCGATTGCCAGGGCGAACTCCTGCAGCGTCTCCCCTGGCTGCTGCGACATTCACTTCAATTGGCTGCGGTAGGCTGCAGCTAAGCGGTGGTTTCCGAAGCGGTTTTCCAGGGCTTCTCAGATGTCCTTGGGCGCCTCCGCTGTCTGGACCACATTCAGTACCTCTGCGACCTGTCCCTGGAGGCTGGCTATTACTGTGCGGCCTCTTCCTCTGGGGACCACTTGTTGTGTTTGGCCACTGTGTCGAATTGACGGCGGAAGACCTCGAACGTTGACGTGCCGTCGTGCTTTGATGGCTTGACTCGCACTGATGTTTTAACGCGTCCCGGTGCTTCGGCCTTTAAATCTCTCATCCTGCCGACAATGTCCTCCACCATGGCGTTCAGGGACTTATTGTTGCTGTCGACCTTTCCCTCTAGGTTGTTATCGCAGTCCGCCAGGTCTTCGATGTCTTAAACCATAGCGTTCAGGGATTTGGTGTTATTGTCGGCCTTTCCCTCTAAATCGTTAAGGCGCTCGTCCACTTGACCCATCCGCTTGCCCAGCTCCGCGACGTCACTCTTCACGCCGGTCTACTGCTCTTAAAATTTTGCGGCGAAGGCCTCGTTCACCGCTTTCATTTCGGTTGCCAGGCTATTGTTCGCTGCTCTCATTTCCATAGTTAACGTCGCAGCGAGGGTGTCATTCGCTGTCTTCATTTCTTTCATCTCGGCGGCCAAGTTGTTATTTGCCGTTTCCGTCTTCATTGTTAATTCGGCCTTCATTTCTTCCATTTTCTGTAGAATCTTTTCCAATGCAGCCTCCATCGTTGTATGTCTCACTCCTGACATCACTTGTGACTTTGTGGGTTCGTAAAGTTAAAAGTCCAGTTTGCAGAAATTCCAAAATGCTCTTTATTTCCGTAGAACACACTTTGGACAATCCTTACAGTAGTAGAATTACGTAACATACACAAATACAATCCTCAAGTTCGTTGACCACAAACAAAAGAGTTCACTTTCAAAACACAGCTGTATGCACACAATTCAAGTGCTGATTACCACTATCCTGAAGGGCGATTTGCGACTTCTTTTACAGCTCTGCTCACTGTTCGAGAAATTACCAGTATTTTCTGTAACAAACAACACGGCACTAGAACCTTCCAGTTATCTGTCTTTATCTGTTTCGGCAAGCTTTTTATCTCAGTGTTGCACCTTCCAGTTATGTATCTTTATCTGTTTCGACAAGATCTATTTTATCTCCGCACTGCACTCAACTGTCCCTGTGTGTGCACCGGCTGCCAGTCGCAACAATGGGTTTGCGACAATAGTTTGGTTTCATTGTGTCAGTTTAATGAAGGGAAATAATTGTACTTTAGAACAAACATTTTGGGAACATTAAATGCATGAACACATAACACCTTAAGAGGAAATTGACCACAGTGTGAAAATTGTCTATCTTGAATTTATTATCTTCCATATATGATACGGGAATATCAAGATATGTGCTGCTTTGTATAAGAATAAATGCTGTCTGTGAATGTGGGTGAAAGGGTGGTTGGTGAGTGTGTATGTGCATGTAAAAACATATTTTGTTTGTTAATAATGTAGTAATGCTGTCAATTTCAAGGATCATGTCAGTGCCTCTTATGTACTCAGCTTTTATCCTGCTGGAGTTATTTACTTACCAATAAATTTACTCACATGGGGCTATTGCTTTTGTGTAAGCACTCTTAAAACCCATAGGTCTGGTTTAATCTGTAACCTTGGGATCAGTACGTCAGTGCCTAACTGAGCCATCCAGACTGACTTGTGTGTGGATGACAAGTGTGAGTATGGGTATAGGTGGATATGTGAGGGTATACAATGTAGGTTTGTACACATGCACCTCATGTTTGCATTTGTTACAAATCTGAAATCTTTAGAGGGTAATTTTGTTATGTTTGAGGAAATATATATCTCCTATCCTATGGAACCTCATGAATGCTTGTTTTAGGAAAGTCTGGAAGAATTAGGAGAATCAGCAGTATCACGTCTCAAGCAAAGGCGAAGTCTTATCTCTCTGTATGAAGCACAAGGTGATCGAGAAGGTTCTCCTCGCCCTGTTAGAACCCCTCAACTTCTTGCATCACTTGGTTTGGACCTCGACACACTTAGTTTAGGAAACAGGTTAGTGTTACTCTTGTATATCGTCAGTGCATGGCTTTAAGCTAAGCTGGATTTAAAGTTTACAGGAGCAGTATAGTAAAAGTCAATAATTCCATATAAAATGTGGTATAACAGTACAAAATTGAAGTTTCTCTGTAATGATTTTTCTTTAATCTGTGACTATGAAAATTCAGTTATGTATTTTGGAACCTTTATATCAAAGGATCATTTATTGCAATTGTGGACTCCATAAATGTGAAATTTAACAAAATGTCAAAAAAGAAAATGTTATAAACTTACAGAAAAGCTGAATGATTTGTGAAACAGTACTACATTTATATAGTAGAGCATAAAGTTAATCTTTAACCTTCAATGTATGTTTCAAGAAGTTACGAATACTTAAGTGGTATGTCCAGTAGAAGTAAATGCTATAATACAAGTTAAAATGTATAAAAAATGAAAACGAGTTGTTATGAATTTGATTGTGTTTTATATTTTTGCTATTATCAACAACATTGTGCATTATTACATTATATTGCCCTGCAATAATGTCAAAATGTTCCACATGCTAAATCCAGTTTTACTGCATACAGCAACGATGGGATGCCTCTATCCACTTATATAAGTTGCCAAGAGCATTTCCATGTAGTACAACAAGATTATTGAGTTTCTTGACTTTAATATTAATCTAGGAAAACACGAATAAGAGAATCATTTATTTGAAGCTATTTGTTACTACCATCCTGGTCTAAAAGATAGAGCAACAGTCATTGCCTGATTGTTGCATACTTGTATAATGTAAGTAATGATGTGTATAAGGGAGAATATTGGAGATTCAAAGAGAAGAATAAGAGAATGAGTGAGGCTCTTTGGGAAACAAGTGTTAGAAATTTCCATGTATTTCAAGTATCTACATTATCATTCAGCATTGAAGAATACAAATTTGATTCACTTACAAAAACTGTTCAAGTGTTTTGTAGCTGAATGAAGCTCTGTTGAAATATATTGCTGCTACCATTATTAGAACTTTGCAGTCATAGAGAAAGAAACATGAAGGATGTAGGGTCTCATGATTATTGATAATATGTGCAGAATATTTTCACTGCTTTTGAATTATCTGTATGACCTAAATGAAGGAACAGGAGTAATCACTTTTGTTATCAAAATCTCAAAATGCAAAATAGTTCACTATTCAGAGGCATTTCTTGGCCAAGTGTATTTGGGCAAGGATGTACTTCAGCTAACAAAATCATTCTTGATAGTGTATGTTTAAAGTCAGTCATCTGCTGACAAATAGTTGTTGCATTGCTAGGCTTGTTGAAGAGGTTTATTATGCAGGTTGTGACTACGCACGTGTACTTAATTTGAACAAAAAATTGATTGTTGCATTAGTCCTTTGTATACTTCACTGTGTACAGAATTGATAGGTCAAATTGTTCAAAAAAAAGTAATTTGGTTAAAATTGTAATTTCTAGAGGTAATTGTGTTCAAGTTGAAAATGTCAACATGTAAAAATATCGTATTTTAGACCCATTGTTTGCAATGTAAAAGCATTTCATTGTATTCCATGTTGAATAATTATAATCTCATTTTGGTAATTATATTTCAGATCTGGATCTAGCAGCAGCACAGAAGACCTGTCTTCTCCAAACCAAAATGATAGTGTGGCATCAAATAAAGAGGATAGTATAAGTATATGTTCAGCACAAAGCATATCAACCATCAGCAATAAGAATGAGCAGGAAAATGAAGGTGATGAAAAAGAAATCAGGGCTAGAGATGCTCTTCAGTAAGTAACCAATATATGTATTACTTCATTGTGAAATGTTTTATCTTGTGTAATGCGAATTCCATGGATTTATGATATAGAAAAGTAATGGAATAAAATGTTAGTGATTTTCTGTAAGTGAGACTGAAATATGTATATTTGTATTATGCTTCAGTGTGGTGAAATAAGCTTGTGCAGAAATTTTACAAGAGCAGTGAAGTCATCTTTATTTTTTATATATTTTATAATGTGAGAGAGACAGAGGACAGATGTGCAGTAAAAAATAAACAATTTGACAAAAATATTAGTTATTGATTGTTCATTGTGAATTGTAGTATTATTCTGGTCATGAAGTGAATGCTGTAATTACTAGTGAAAAATCAATTCTTATTTGTAAACATACATTTTTATGCTAAATTCTCCAACTGATTTGTATTTCCCCAGTAAACCAGTAGGAAATTTCATATACAATGAGATTACATACCTTTTATGGCAACTTGCTATATTTTAAGTGCTTAAGTTCCAGGTTTCATACTTTATTCTACTGTTAGGTTAGTTGATGAAAATTAATTGTTCTACACTAGCCTTACAAGGGATACTACAAGGGATTTGTCCTAGCCAGGATTTGGAAAATTTAGTGTCATGCTGGCATGTTGCCATGGTAGCTCAAAGGTTAAGAGCAACTGAACTGAGACTGGAAGATCTGTGGTTCAAATCAATGTCATTGAATTTTTCAGTCTGATTCTACCCTTCAAAAGCATTGCCCTACACACGGCTATTGTGGAAGAACAATTCATTTGTAATGAGTGTTTACCTGTTTCAGTTTTTATTATATTCCAAGTGGTTTGCATTTTTATTTTCAAGCTATTGAATTAGTTTATCGTAACACAATACTCTAGCTGCTTTTCTTACTTTTCTAAAATTTTACAATATTTTTTTTGTAATACTGTTTTAAAATCTAAATTGTTACTGATTCTAACCTACTTATGTAGTTCTATTTTACATATGCATGAAGTTGTAATTCCTGAAGTAATTCAGGCATTGTCTCTTTTGAAATTAAATATTTTTAAAGAACTTAAATGGTAAGCAAAATTCAAAGCGAGTTTTGAAGCATTGAAGATAGTTGTTATATTTATTATTGGTTCTATAAACTTCATAAGTTTGTTTCCATGATTCAAGTTAAGGATTTTGCTAAACTCGTTCAGAGTATTTTAATGTAGTTCTCAATATTTCTAATATGTATATTTAGGTTTGAGTTTTAAATCTATCTTATCATTCTGTAGAATGCAGTCCGGGTTCGATCTCAGGTGACTGCATGTAGGATTTGTGATGGACAGCAGTACACAGGGGTGGGTTTTCTCCAGGTCTCTGTTTTTTTTTTCCCCACCATCATTCCACCACTTGCTCCATTATCTTTCCTTTCATTCATTTCACCCTCATTCTGTCATTTACTGCTCTCACTCTCATACCAGGCATCAGGCTGATCACCCATCCTGGGCTCTCTACCTGATCCAGAGTTTCTGCTCCTCAGTCCAATGCCTAAAAGCACAAGGGATAGGAGGAGGTGAGGAGGAGGAGGAGGAGGAGGAGGAGGAGGAGGAGGAGGAGGAGGAGGAGGATTATGATGTTCCTTGGTTCTCACCAAATCAGCCCAGGATCCCAGGCGACCGCGAAGTGAGATTTGTGGTGGACAACATGGCTCTGGGGTGGCTTTTTTTCGGGATCTCCGGTTTCCCCCGCCATCTCATTCCACTGGTGCTCCATCTTCATCTCATGTATTATCAGTGTCACTGCCTGCGGTGCCACATGTAGTAAAAGCAGGCGTCAGTCACTATTCATTTCCATACAGTCAGCTCTTCAGGTGGCAAATCTTAGCATCTTTGACATGTGCATCTCTGTTGGATTGTTTAAAGAGCTGCCCCATCTTAGGTAAATGTCTTATGTTTATAGTCCATACTTTTTCATCTACCCTATTCTTGGTTGGTTCTTGTCTTCATGGCTCCAAAAATATTGCTTTCTGTTTTAAACACAATCTTATAAGTTATTGTTGAAATTTACCTGCATTATAAGAATTCTAAAATGAAGATGGTCTTACCCTTATGTATCTTGATCCCAATCATTCTATTGCTCTGTTTCCGTCATGGTAATTAGCTTGCAGTGACACTAAGCATTTGTACCCTCTGCTATAACACAAAAGGAATTGCAGTGTGTCACTGCCCTAAAACTCTGTTTTAAGCTTGGGACATCAAATTTCAATTTCTCAAATCCTGGCTGAGACAGTTCTTTTGCATCTAGTTGAAAAATCTGCAATTAAAATGCTCTGTTCTTCAGCTAATTCAGTGCACACAGTCATACCTCTTAACTTATTTATATTATTTATTTAATGCTGTATAAATTTGTGTTAAAATTGAGGGGACATATTTTTTTACTTACATAGGATATTCACTAATTAATATTATAACGTTGTTTATCATTAATTTTGGCATGGTGGGCTAAAGTTCTGGCTTTAAGGTATGATGTTTTCTTAAATCCATTGTAAACTAATGTAAAGTTCTAACAGTGCATTACCAAAGTGAATTCTTTAACATTGTAATGGTCTTGTGATTTATGGAGAGATACCGTTGAATTGGAAATGTGGGTATTGCAAGAATATTATTCATTAATAGAGGAATTATTGACTTTTCAAGAAAAGTATAGCCTCATTTTGTTTGCAGTAATTGCAATTCACATTTTTTAGAGTATTCATTTGACAAATTTTAATTGTGTTGTGGCATTCATAAGATGGGGAGCAAATTAAAAACACTATGCAAAATAAAGGCAGCCTTGTAAATTGCTGCTCTAAAGGAGAAACTAAATAAAAAATGGTACATTAATTTATATAATTTTATATATAGTGCAGGTTATGTAAATCCTGATGTTCCCTTAAAAATGTAAAACCACCTATTATATGGGATTTGATCCACATTTTGGCTATCCCTGTTATTTAGCAGTAACTTGCTCTATGAATTAGCTATTCTAAGTACAGAAAGCAGGTGTTGATGATTAAGTATATGTTTTTAAGAAAAGTATCTAATACTCAAATTGTTTTTACTTCTGGTCCACTTCTTGATGGAAACACAGTATCATATTTTTAACTGGTGTACTGAAGTTGAATTTGTAATATTGCCCATTAGTTTACAATGAAAATATTGTGTTTCAAAACTGTGAGGTGAACTGTCTGCCTTTTCCTTTGAACAGCAAGTGCAATATGACCAATTTCACTCTCAAATCATCTTATGCCTATGCAAGAATGCCTGAGAATTAGGGAATGTGCAGGTCTCAGTATACTTGATCACTTACTTTAGAGAAAAATAGTAATAATGTCTTGTCACTTTCTTTTAAATGCACAGAATGAACAGTAAGTGAGCATGTGAACATGTCTGTACATTCCCATAGTTTAGAAGGACTGTTTTTTGGCTTTGCTGCAAGGATTCAGTTAAGATCTCCATATGATAGAAGTCAGACTGAAAAGTTCAATGCATGGCCAGGATTTGAACCATGGTATTAAGTTCTCCTGACTCGTATGTTTCCCAGTAAATCACTAGGGGTTCTCATATACAATGAGACATGCACCTTTTGTGGCAACTTACTATACTGTAAGTATGTAAGTTCCAGTCTTTTTAATTACCACTGTAGGTTAATTGAAGGAAATTTAATCGTTCTTCCACACTTGTAGGCTAAGATTTGGATAACAGTCAGACTGAAAAATTCCAGGAAACCAGAGTTATACATACGAGTCAGTTGGAGAATTCAGTGTCATGACGGCACATTGACATGGTAACTCAATAGTAAAGAGTGATTGAACGTAGGTAACTCAATAGTTAAGAGTGATTGAACGTAGATCGGGAGATCTGTGGTTCAAAACCCAGCCATGGCATTGAATTTTTCAGTCTGACTCTATCTATCCAAATCTTAGCCTACACACGTCTAGTGTGGAAGAACGATTAAATTTCCATCTACATATAAAGCTTCATTTCCTCAAAAGTGTGTGGCTAACACTGAAACATTAAGGATTAATTTCATGTTTTGTAATGGCAAATAATGATATCTGTCAAGAAGTGTTTCTGTTTAAACTAACAAGTCAAAAGCTGAGCTTTATCTTCTGAAAGAGAAACATTTCTAAATATTCCTTTGTATTTAGTAAATATTGTGGTTATGACTGTGCACTTCATACATAAATTATGGTTAGAATTACCATAATATATCTTTCCATCAACACATCTTTATCAAACTGAGTTTCCAGAAACATTTCTGTTTCACTCATAAGAAGATATGGAATTTCTTGTCACTGCAGGTTCCAAGAAAGAAAACAATTTTTATACACTTTTTCTTTAATATAGTCATTTTTAACTATATGTACTTGACAACACTTTTAATTATTTTATATTTTCATTAGAAAATGATTTGTCCAACTTTGCAACTAAGCGTTTATTGCATCTGAGTTAAATATGTATTCAGAGAATGGTTCTTCAGGTTTGGGAAGAGGAAAATGTCACTGGAAACTAATCGGATGAAGAGAAGCATGTGGTGGTAGTTTAAAGTAAAGTCTTAAAACGATTGTAAATGTAATTAAAATGTACAGAATATTGTCTTGATGGAAAATAGTTATATTCTGCAATAATTGCAAACATTTGATCTTCATAGTATTCTTTAACTGCTCCAGTAAAGCTGCATAATAACTCCTTTTTCAGATATTGTGCCAAAAGTACACTTGGGACATTCCAGAAAATAGGGCCATAATTTTACTTGTTTTCACTTTCTTTGAAGTGCTCTTTCCCTC